>CM075978.1:156386414-156426878 GCA_038087875.1 Malacoraja senta | reverse complement strand
CCCGATGTACAGGCCCTCTCGTCGGGATGATCGAAACTCCAACGTCAGGACAGTCAAACACACTCCGTGGTTTGGAGGTCCCGAATCGGCACTTTCCTACCGGAGACCGCGGTTTCAGGATGTAATGCCCCTGTCCCACTTAGGAAACCTGAACGGAAACCTCTGGTGACCTTGCGCCCCACCCAAGGTTTCCATGAGTCACTAGAGGTTTTGGTCACTTGCCTGGAAAGCCTAGACCGAAGTATGAGCTGCATCTACTGACCAAAGATCCCACAGGAACTTTGCTACCGACCGCACACACATACACACACACACATCGCGAAGGTGGGGGCTAGGGACAGCAGAGGAGCGCTGTCTGCACGATGAAGAGGAAGGTAAACCACAGAGCACTGTAAGTCCTTTACAGAGTGCAGGAGGGAGGGAGAGAAGGGCAAAGAAGGGGAGAGAAGGGCAGAGAAGGGGAGAGAGAAGAGGAAGAGAAGGCGAGAGAGACGGGGGAGAAGGGGGAAGAAGGGGAGAGAAGGGGAAATCAGAGATATAGACGGAGATTTCGAGAGATAAAGAATAAATGAATGAAAGATATGCAAAAAAGTAACGATGATAAAGGAAACAAGCCATTGTTAGCTGTGGGCTAGGTGAAATCAAGTTACGGATACTCAACAAGATGACTTTGAAGCTAGTATGACTTTGATGGGGATATAAATAAAATTTGGCTGTACCATGCGCGTATGAAGAGTATAGTAAATGGCTGAGAATATTGTCTTGCAGGGGACCAGTGTTATGAATTATCGTGGAGGGTGTTTTGTTGTCTATTCTTACTGATTGCAGTCTGTGGGTCAGGATGTCAAGGATCCAATTGCAGGGGTGAGGAGCTCTGAGCCTTAGATCCAGGAGTTTGGAAATTAGTTTGGTTGGAAATATGGTGTTGAAGATAAGCCATAGTCAATAAAAAGATGTAGGTGTCCTTGTTATATGGACATTCTGGGGATGCCTGTGGTGTGTGGGAAATTTCATCTGCCATGGACATGTTGTGGCTGTAGGTGAATAGCAGTGGATCAAGTTTGTCTGGGTAAATCTGAGGCAATTATACACAAGTCATAGGTACACAAAAATGCTGGAGAAACTCAGCGGGTGCAGCAGCATCTATGGAGCGAAGGAAATAGGTAACGTTTCGGGCCGAAACCCTTCTTCAGACTGATAGGGGGTGGGGAGAAGAAAGGAAAAAAGGAAAAGGCGGAGGAGGAGCCCGAGGGCTGGGGGAGGGGAGGAGACAACCAGATGGCTGATGAAGGGGAGGGGACAGCCAGGGCTAGCAGAATTGGGAGAATTCAACGTTCAGGCCACCAGGATGTAGACTGCCCAAGCGGAATATGAGGTGCATTTCCTCCAATTTACGGTGTTGCTCGCTGTGGCCATGGAGGAGACCCAGGACAGAGAGGTCAGATACGGAATGGGAGGGGAGTTGAAGTGCTGAGCCACCGGGAGTTCAGGTTGGTTATTGCGGACCGACCGGAGGTGTTCGGCGAAACGATCGCCAAGCCTCCGCTTGGTCTCACCGATGTAGATCAGCTGGCATCTAGAGCAGCGAATGCAATAGATGAGGTTGGAGGAGATGCAGGTGAACCTCTGTCGCACCTGGAACGACTGCTTGGGTCCTTGAATGGAGTGGAGGGGGGAAGTGAAGGGACAAGTGTTGCATCTCTTGCGGTTGCAAGGGAAAGTACCAGGGGAGGGGGTGGTATGGGAGGGAAGGGAAGAATTGACAAGGGAGTTACGGAGGGAGCGGTCTTTGCGGAAGGCAGACATAGGGGGAGATGGGAAGATGTGGCGAGTGGTGGGGTCACGTTGGAGGTGGCGAAACTGACGGAGGATCACTTGTTGTATGTGACGGCTGATGGGGTGAAAGGTGAGGACTAGGGGGACTCTGCCTTTGTTGTGAGTGGGGGGATGGGGAGAGAGAGCAGTGTTGCGGGGTATGGCAGAGACCCTGGTGCGAGCCTCATCTATGGTGGAGGAGGGGAACCCCCGTTCCCTGAAGAATGAGGACATTTCAGATGCCCTGGTGTGGAACGCCTCATCCTGGGAGCAGATGCGGCGTAGACGGAGGAATTGGGAGTGGGGGATGGAGTCCTTACAGGAAGCAGGGTGGGAAGAAGTGTAGTCCAGATAGCCATGGGAGTCGGTAGGTTTGTAGTGGATGTCGGTAAGGAGTCTACCACCTGCGATGGAGATAGTGAGGTCAAGGAATGGTAGGGAAGTGTCGGAAATGGTCCAGGTGTATTTGAGTGCTGGATGGAAGTTGGTGGTGAAGCGGATGAAGTCAGTCAGTTGTGTGTGGGTGCAGGATGTGGCACCAAAACAATCATCGATGTAGCGGAGGTAGAGGTCGGGGATGGGGCCCTGGTACGCATTGAACAAGGATTGTTCTACGTACCCGACAAAGAGGCAGGCGTAGCTGGGGCCCATGCGTGTGCCCATAGCTACGCCTTGTATTTGGAGGAAATGGGAGGAGTCAAATGAAAAGTTATTAAGTGTAAGTACTAGGCGGAGGAGGGTGTCAGTGGCCGGGTATAGATTGCTTCTACGGTCGAGGAAAAAACGGAGGGCTTTGAGACCATCCTGGTGGGGGATGGAGGTGTACAGTGACTGGACGTCCATGGTGAAGATGAGGGGGTGAGGGCCTAGAGAGTGGAATGCGCGGAGATGACGGAGAGTGTCTGAGGTGTCTTGAACATAGGTGGGGAGGGATTTAACCAAGGGGGATAGTATGGAGTCGAGGTAGGTGGAGATGAGTTCGGTGGGGCACGAACAGGCAGAGACAATGGGTCTACCGGGACAGTCAGGTTTGTGGATTTTGGGGAGAAGGTAAAAGCGGGCTGTGCGGGGCTGGGGAACGATGAGGTTGGAGGCTCGGTCGGGCAGGGCGTGGGAGTGGATGAAGTTGGTGATGGTGCTGGAGATGGTGGCCTGGTGCTCGTCAGTGGGGTCATGGTCCAAGGGTAAGTAGGAAGAGGTGTCCGAGAGTTGGCGCGTGGCCTCAGCTTTGTAGAGGTCGACGCGCCAGACTACCACGGCACCTCCCTTGTCGGCGGGTTTGATAACCCAATCTAGGTTGTTGCGGAGTGAGTCGATGGCAGTGCGTTCAGGGGGGGAGAGATTTGAGTGAGACAGGGGAGTGGAGAAGTTGAGGCGGTTGATGTCACGGCGGCAGTTTTTAATAAAGTGTTCTAAAGCCGGAAGGCTACGAGGGGGGTTCCATGAGGATGGGGTGCATTGGAGACGGGAAAAGGGGTCATCAGTGGGGAGCGAGGACTCCTTCCCATGGAAGTGAGCTGTGAGGCGGAGGCGACGGTAGAAGCGTTCCAAGTCATGGAGGGCACGGAACTCATTGAGATGGGGACGGAGGGGGACAAAGGTAAGACCTCTGCTGAGGACAGACCGTTCGATGTCGGAGAGGGGGAGGTCGGGGGGGATGGTGAACACCCGGCAGGGATGGGGGTTGGGGCCGGAGGAAGGCAGGTGGGTGGAATGGGGACGAGGCGATGTGTGGTGGGGGGGTGGTGGTTGGTCAGGGGGTGGGGGGGTGAGAGGGCAGTGGTGTGGGTGTGGAAGAGAAGTGGTCCCATAGTTGGAGAGGGATGGGGAAGAATCAGTGGAACTGCCACTGAGATAACCAGGGCTAGGCAGACTAGCGCTAGGACCCAGTGGAGTCAAACCCAGGAGAGTGGGAGTGAGCAGCGTGGAGGCTTCAGGCCCAGTACAGAGTCCAGTTTGCAGGTAAGGCGACGGCTGCGGGCTGCTGGAGGGAGGTGCAGTGGCGAGGGTCAGCGGACCCGACGGTCGGGGTCCGTGGGCAGTGGAGTCGGGGTCGGTGGGGCTGGAGGGCGTTGCAGTGGCGAGGGTCGGCGGACCCGATGGTCGGGGTCCGTGGGCAGTAGAGTCGGGGTCCACGGGCGATGCTTGGGAGGTCCCGGTAGGCGGATGGTCGGTGGGGCGGCGCGGTTCGACCAGCCCGGTGAGGCGACGGGGTGAATAGGGTGCGGTGGCCAAGTTCGTGGATCCCCGGTCCGGCGGCCGTGTAGAGTGGGCCCGGTCCGGCGGCGATGCTGGGAGGTCCCGGGGGGCGGCGAGGTTCGGAGGAATCGGCGAGGGGAAGTCCGAGTTACCGTAGAAGCGGCGAGCCTGGGCGTCATCGGTAGGCAGGTGCAGGTCGGCGGCAGCATCGACGTGGAGGTCGGCGAAGGCGGCGTCCTGGTGAGTACTGGAGGCGCTCCCCGTGGACAAGATGGCGTCCTGGTGAGTACTGGAGTCGCTCCCCGTGGACAAGATGGCGTCGCGGGACCGGGGCAGGCGATGCGGGCCGGAGTTGGGGCCCGGAGCCAGCGGGCGGTCGAGTCGCGGAGAGTCGGCGGCGGGAGCGGCCTGGAGGCGGGCTAATTTAAGGTCCTTGGTGGAGTTGAGGTGGGCCAGGAATCTTTTATTGAAGAGGTGGATCTTCCGGCGGATAAAGTATAGTTGAGGACCGTTGCAGGTCTGGGTGAGTGAGGCCCGAAGTTCCGGGAGGGTCAATGCGAGGTCCTGCTGGTGCCGGCGCATCGCAGTCAGTGTGGATCTCAGTGCCCGGGTGGAGAATTGTTGGGTATGCCGGTAGATAGCCAGTCGGTACCGATAGTCTGGCTGAGGTCCGAACTGGGAAGTAGGGAACTGGAGCTGGAAGCCATGAGGTATGAGATGGAGGCGCAGGCATGCCCCGAGGAAGCAGATGTGGCTGTGGTATCGAGTTTGGGTAAGGATGTGGTCGTAGAGTTGGAGGGCAGGGGGGATCACAGAGATGGGGCAGTTAGCGAGTTGGGTGTGGAACAGTCTCCGGAGAGAGGAGGAGAACTTCTTCAAAGTAGGCATACCTTGACGAGATTTCACAGTGGAGTAGACAAAGTGTTAAAGAAGGAACTGCAGATGCTGGAAAATCGAAGGTACACAAAAATGCTGGAGAAACTCAGCGGGTGCAGCAGCATCTATGGAGCGAAGGAAATAGGTAACGTTTCGGGCCGAAACCCTTCTTCAGACTGATAGGGGGTGGGGAGAAGAAAGGAAAAAAGGAAAAGGCGGAGGAGGAGCCCGAGGGCTGGGGGAGGGGAGGAGACAACCAGATGGCTGATGAAGGGGAGGGGACAGCCAGGGCTAGCAGAATTGGGAGAATTCAACGTTCAGGCCACCAGGATGTAGACTGCCCAAGCGGAATATGAGGTGCATTTCCTCCAATTTACGGTGTTGCTCGCTGTGGCCATGGAGGAGACCCAGGACAGAGAGGTCAGATACGGAATGGGAGGGGGAGTTGAAGTGCTGAGCCACCGGGAGTTCAGGTTGGTTATTGCGGACCGACCGGAGGTGTTCGGCGAAACGATCGCCAAGCCTCCGCTTGGTCTCACCGATGTAGATCAGCTGGCATCTAGAGCAGCGAATGCAATAGATGAGGTTGGAGGAGATGCAGGTGAACCTCTGTCGCACCTGGAACGACTGCTTGGGTCCTTGAATGGAGTGGAGGGGGGAAGTGAAGGGACAAGTGTTGCATCTCTTGCGGTTGTAAGGGAAAGTACCAGGGGAGGGGGTGGTATGGGAGGGAAGGGAAGAATTGACAAGGGAGTTACGGAGGGAGCGGTCTTTGCGGAAGGCAGACATAGGGGGAGATGGGAAGATGTGGCGAGTGGTGGGGTCACGTTGGAGGTGGCGAAACTGACGGAGGATCACTTGTTGTATGTGACGGCTGGTGGGGTGAAAGGTGAGGACTAGGGGGACTCTGCCTTTGTTGTGAGTGGGGGGATGGGGAGAGAGAGCAGTGTTGCGGGGTATGGCAGAGACCCTGGTGCGAGCCTCATCTATGGTGGAGGAGGGGAACCCCCGTTCCCTGAAGAATGAGGACATTTCAGATGCCCTGGTGTGGAACGCCTCATCCTGGGAGCAGATGCGGCGTAGACGGAGGAATTGGGAGTGGGGGATGGAGTCCTTACAGGAAGCAGGGTGGGAAGAAGTGTAGTCCAGATAGCCATGGGAGTCGGTAGGTTTGTAGTGGATGTCGGTAAGGAGTCTATCACCTGCGATGGAGATAGTGAGGTCAAGGAATGGTAGGGAAGTGTCGGAAATGGTCCAGGTGTATTTGAGTGCCGGATGGAAGTTGGTGGTGAAGCGGATGAAGTCAGTCAGTTGTGTGTGGGTGCAGGATGTGGCACCAAAACAATCATCGATGTAGCGGAGGTAGAGGTCGGGGATGGGGCCCTGGTACGCATTGAACAAGGATTGTTCTACGTACCCGACAAAGAGGCAGGCGTAGCTGGGGCCCATGCGTGTGCCCATAGCTACGCCTTGTATTTGGAGGAAATGGGAGGAGTCAAATGAAAAGTTATTAAGTGTAAGTACCAGCTCCGCTAGGCGGAGGAGGGTGTCAGTGGCCGGGTATAGATTGCTTCTACGGTCGAGGAAAAAACGGAGGGCTTTGAGACCATCCTGGTGGGGGATGGAGGTGTACAGTGACTGGACGTCCATGGTGAAGATGAGGGGGTGAGGGCCTAGAGAGTGGAATGCGCGGAGATGACGGAGAGTGTCTGAGGTGTCTTGAACATAGGTGGGGAGGGATTTAACCAAGGGGGATAGTATGGAGTCGAGGTAGGTGGAGATGAGTTCGGTGGGGCAAGAACAGGCAGAGACACAAGTCATATATATTTAATAATGATAGTACTGAATGTTCATCTGGAGAGAATGCATTAATGAGTAATAATGGAACATAATACTATGTCATCAATGACAGTTCAGGATAAAATAAAAAAAACACTATTTTTATTAGTTACTGCATAATTTTAGCGATTTACTCTATTCCCGCCAGAACTGATGAAATCCGCAGTTCCATAAGCCATTTTATCATATAGTGTGCAAAACTGCATTAACTCAAAATTTATTAGAAATATTTCATGATTTATTCCTATGACTTTTGTACATTGCATGACAATCATTCATAATCACTCGGAGGAGAGGTAGTGAAGCAGTTTTCTTCCTGATGGAAAGGTCAATGGTCTCTTTCTAATGTTCAGCAGTGTCATGTGGGGGAGTTCCTCAGAATACTCTTCCTGCAATCTAGTGATGTGTGGAGAAACACATTTTCACTTTTGGTCAGCTGTTTGTTGAAAAAGATCAGTAGTCTGTAATTTAAAGATAGTCACAAAATGCTGGAGTAACTCAGCGGGACAGTCAGTATCTCTGGCAAGAAGAGAATGGGTGGCGTTTCCGGGCTGAGCCCCGAAGTATGCTATTAGAAATATGCACCTAATACATACTCACGAACATCCAAATGAAAAACCAAGATAATGTAAACAAATCAGTCGGGTTGATAAAACTGCAAGATCTGAATGAGGGTCCTGACCCAAAACGTCACCCATCCATATTCTCCAGTGGCCACTAGGGATGCCATAAACATGCCACTAGGGGGCGCCGCATTGATGGCAGCCTCTGCCTACAGTCTGCTGTTTTTCTGTCTTTTTTTATTTTTAGTCAGTTTTAAAAGTTTGTTTTGGAGATTTTTTTAGCTTTTCTATGTGGGGTAGGGGGGGTAGGGTAAGGAGGAAACCGTTTCCCAGTCACTTCCTGGCGAGGACGCGACTATTCTCCGAGTCGCATCCTCGCCTCCCTCCTCGCGGCCTACCACCTGGATTGGAGCGGCCTTTCCTGCCGGGGACCAGACCAGAGCTTCAGCAGCGGCGGCACAGCGCTGGATTAATCGCGGAGCGTGCAATGCCTACCTGGATCGTCGTTGAAGCTCCGGAGTGTTGGGCCTGCTGCTTCAACGTCGGAGCTGTGGTTTGCAGAGCTTCCAGCGCGGCCGGCGCTGACTTCAACATAGCGGAGTTCTGGGGCCCTTTGCCGAGGGCCGACAGCGTTGAATCTCTGCCCAGCGTGGCCTGTGGACTTCGGGAGCCACGGGCGAGGTGGCCGATTCGGATGTCCAAGCCGCTGAGGATGTCTTCCAGTCCCGACGTCGGACTTCCATCACCCCAGCGAGCGGGCCTGAACATCGGGTTGCCCGTAGCGCCGACAGCGGGGAGTTCGGGAGCCCCCCGACCACGGGAGGACACCTGAGGGGGATGACTGAATTTTGGAACTTTCCCTCACAGTGGGAAACTTTGATCTCGCTGTGTGGGGATGTCTGTGTCAAGACTATCGTGTTATGTGCTCTTTATTATTTGTATGGCTGTATGGCGACCACACATTTCACTGTACCAATTGGTACATGTGACAAATAAATGTATCTTGTATGCCCAGTGATGCTTCCTGACCCGCTGAGCTAGTCCAGCACTTTGTGAAACGTCATATATCCATATTCTCCAGAGATGCTGCCTGGCCCGCTGAGCTAGTCCAGCATTTTGTGTCATTGTCTGTAAAATAGGCTCTGCAGTTCCTTGTTTCTAGATTATGTGCTTATTTGTTTTCCACCTAATAGCACGGAAGGTAATATATGTAAATGGAATTGTTTTTTTCTAGTGGGAATAGGTTCTGTGAATTTGGATCCACTCCAACATCTCTTTAGATAATCGAGTTCAGTCTCATAACAGTGTCAGTGGCAAATTTACGCATACAGAGCAGCCGACTTTGCTATTATATGGCTTTTTCTGAGTGCAATACCAGGCTTTAAAGGAATACCACTGTGATATCTATATTAGGCATATAGTTGACCTCCAGTGTAATGCTCCCCTCTATAACAGATTCTCAGTGATCTACTAGTTTAATGGCACAATGTTTTGCAAATTGCAAACCATGTTATTAATGTATTTGGCTGTGCATCTTTTGTAAATATTCTCCAGCAGTTTGATTATAAATTTCAACCTCTCTTTCCACATGAAACAAGTATGTCCATGAAGGCATTAGCTGCCTCTTTCCATAAAAGATGAACATGTACCCTTAGAACTGCAGAAGCACCAGCAACAATTAACTCTTGGAGAACATTAAAAAAATGATAATTGGACATAACTGGGCAACCCAAATTGTATCTGGATACACCTGCTGAGGAGGACCAAGTAGACAGTTGGACCAAGGGAATTAAGATAAGCTGGACATAGGCAGGACTAATAATGGATACATATTCAGTGATTGAGGAAAGAATAGAATGCCTTTTATTGTCATTCAAACAGACAAGGTTTGAACGAAATTTCATTCCTGCAGTCATGACATTACAAAAAAAACAAAGACACACACTTAACACAATTTACACAAACATTCATCACAGTGAATCTCCAACACCTCCTCACTGTGATGGAAGGCAAAAGTCTTATCTCTTCCCTTTGTTCTTCTCCCGCGGTCCAGCAGTCCAACTGCAGCATCGAGGCGACTGGGGCTCACGATGTTAAAGCCCCCGGCTGGGCGATGGTAAGTCCCGTGGCCGTTTAAGCCGCTGCGGGCGATGTTAGGCCCCGTTCCGAGTCATTTAAACCCTGCGATTCCGGAGAAGTTTCTGTTGCGGGAGCTCCGAAAAGCGGTCTCCCACCAGGGACTGCGAGTACCCGATGTTCCTGTCCACCGGGCCTGCGGCCGGAGCCTCCGAACCTCTGAAGTCGGGTTGCAGCCGCGCGCCACCACAGCTCTCCCCACTCCAAAGTCGGCCAGCTCTGCGATGGCGAGTCTGCAGGCTCCGCGACTGGAGCCCTCAGGTTAGTTCCGGTTGGAGGCCGCCGCCAGCTCCACGATGTTAGGCCCAACGACACCGGAGACCCGACAGGGAAAAAGTTGGGTCCCCGTACAGGGAAGAGATTAAACAGTTTCCCCCACCCCGCCCCACCCCTCCACATATACACAGCTAAAAAATAATAAAACTGAAAACCAAAAACATACATCTAACGGGACATTTAAAAAAAAAATACAGACAGACTGCAGTCGAGCGTGGCCTTAAATTTATTTTTGCATGTCATCTGGAACATAAATCCATTTTCTGTTGATTTAGTTTAGTTTAGTTTGGAGATACAGCTCGGAAACAGGCCCTTCGGCCCACCGGGCCCGTGCCGACCAGCGATCCCCGCATATTCACACTATCCTACACACACTAGGGACAATTTTTACATTTACCAAGCCAATTTGCTTACATACCTGTACGTCTTTGGAGTGTGGGATGAAAACCGAAGGTCTCAGAGAAAACACACGCAGGTCACAGGGCGAACGTCCAAACTCTGTACAGACAGCACCCGTCGTTGGGATCGAACCCGGGTCTCTGGCGCTGCAAGCGCTGTAAGGCAGCAACTCTACCGCTGTGCCACCATGCCGCCCAAATGGGATGTTCAAGTGAATATATACTGTATTAGGTGCATATTTCCTATGTGTGTGTATGTGTGAGTATGTGTATATATACTGTACACTGAACTTTTATTCTCAATTATTATATTGTTTACAGTATACTATGTTAACATATTCGGTTGTGCTACTGCCAATAAGAAACTCATTGTTTTATCTGGGACATGTGACAATAAAACACTCTAAACTCTTGGGGACGCTAGATCACTGCAGGAATTTATAGAGAAGATAGATGGATTCTTGGAAGCTCTGGGAATTCAAGTCAAGTCAAGTCAAGTTTGTTATTACAGGCACAAGTATAGTGAGGTACGGGTATAAAATAGTAAGATTAAACGAGAACTTACCAGTTTGAAGTTTGATCTTTATTTTATGAGGAGTTACGATGAGCGATTACGTGAAGAAGGCCGTCAGCCCGCATGCGCGTCAATCTTCAAAGCAGCGGTGTGAAATCACCGATAACAGTTGTTGAACTGAACATAGTAAGATTAGAGAGGACTAGAACTACCAGATGACCTTTATGTTATGAGGGTTGGGAGCGGAGGGCACGTAATCGCTCATCGTAACTCCGCATAAAATAAAGATCAAACTTCAAACTGGTAAGTTCTTGTTTAATCTTACTATTTTATTTCGGAGTCACGTGAGTGACTACGTGAAGATTTTAAAGCTCTGTGATTTCATGCCATGGAAACGAGTCCACACAAGCACAACTGCATCAGTTGACCACAGATAAGGGAAACATTCATAATGCATACAGACATGACATAGATTTAAAACATGCTGATGCTTTTTAATGAACAAATAATAATAATAGTAACCCCTCTCATCCGGGAGGAAACTATAAAATAGAACCTAAAATAGAGTTGGCAAATACCCCTGGTCTGGCAATGTTATTATAAAATGTTTGGAAAACTTGTTCGTTAGACCATCCTGCAGTCGCTAGGATGTGGTCCAGCAGACCGTACATAACCGTTGCTGCTGATGTCGTAGCAGCCCTGGTGGAGTGAGATTAGAAAATATTAGTATCTACTCCTGCATAAGCCAAAACCCTGTTTTAACCACCTGGAGATGGTCTGAACTGATACCTTCTTATGAGGTTTTTTGTAACTAACAAACATTGCTAGTATCAGAGCCTCTAAGGCTCTAGGTGACGACGTATTGTTGTAAATATGTGACCACACATAACCAAAGGTCCATAGGGTATGCCATAAGAACTAGTTTGAGACCTGACGCCCCTGGGCTGCTTTGCTTAACTAAATCATAAACATAAAATATTATATTATTTGCAGGTGTAACCATCCTGTCCAGTCGCAATTTATGTAATGACTGGACCCGTTGCGCTGAGACCAGCGCCATGAGGATAACTACCTTATGAGAACCAGGCCAAAGATAAGGATGTAGCTGGAGCCCCTGGTGAAGTAGTGTTAACACAATGTCAATATCCCATACTTCCTTGTACTTGGGCCTGGGAGAACTTGTGTTAAAGATATCCTTTATAACCTGGATATCAGAGGGTGAGACCCGACAGAGCGGGTCCCGCTCGCTGCAGCAAATATGATGAGAAGGCACGTTGGGCACAGTTAATGGCACTATAACTTAATTTATTGTCAAGGACCCATTTGAAAATGAACTCCAAGACGTCAGTTATCCGTGCCGTATTATATGTAACATAGCATTTACACAAAACGCTTCCCATCTCTGAAGAGGAAATGTACTGCTTTTTTGGTGCTATCCCTGCACTCTGCAGTGAGCACATACATGGATCGGTCTGACAACCCGAGCCGCAGGAGCAGTCTTCTCAGAGTCTGCAAGTCAATGAATTGATTTTATCATGCAGAGGCTGGTTTCCCGAGTCACAGGCTGAACCAGCAAAGTTTTTTGTTTAGAAACATAGAAAATAGGTGCAGGAGTAGGCCATTCGGCCCTTCGAGCCTGCACCGCGATTCAATATGATCATGGCTGATCATAAGAATACCCTTATAAGGTTCTATTATTATTCCCAACATAAGCAGGAACCATGGCTGCATAGGCCAGTCAGACAGTACGAAAAAACCTGAAGCGGGAACTTGCTGAATTTATTGCAAGACCCGACTGATGAGGCAAAATGGAGAAAATACATAAAAGAACATTCCTCCTCCGTGTAGCGAGAATGTATCTCTCGCCACTGTGGTGCCACATGTTTTTGCAACCGGTGAATGAGCCTGGATGCAAACATATCGATATTCGGTGTTCCATCGAGCCATAATGTCATAAAATAGTTTGTGATCCAACATCCATTCTGTGTTATCATTGATTTTACGTGATGATACACCAGCGCCAAATGAGGTTAGGTAAATTATGACAGGATACTTTGACTTGATTGCACCCATGTGACTAACATATGCCACCACCACAGTGTATCAACTTGGAATTGAGCATGCAGATTATGCATATTCGCACAATAACTATTTAACCCATAGAATGCACCTAGTGTCTATAGGTAGTTGACACCAATAACTGAAGAATTGGTAACTCATGCAAATCCCATCCGCCTCCGTAACTAGAGACGGCATTCGTAATTTTCCATCTTTGAGCACTAGCATCAGTTTGTAATATAATAGTAAGATTAAACGAGAAATTACCAGTTTGAAGTTTGATCTGTATTTTATGAGGAGTTACGATGAGGGATTACGTGAAGAGCCCGTCCAGCACGCATGCGCGACATTCTTCAAAGCAGCGGTGTGGAATCACAGGAAACACAACAATTGGAATAAACATAGTAAAGAAAAGGAGAACTAAGATACCAGTTGATCTCTATATTTGAGGGTGGGAGCGGAGGGCACGTAATCCCTCATCGTAACTCCTCATAAAATACAGATCAAACTTCAAACTGGTAAGTTCTCGTTTAATCTTACTATTTTACTTCGGAGTCACGTGAGTGACTACGTGAAGATTTTAAAGCTCTGTGATTTCAAACCGTGTAACAGTTCATACTTCACTCGCTGCCGAAGTCATTCAAGGGAGGAAGTATGTTATCGTAATCAACCATAATCTGTTTGTAAACAAGAATGGTATCTATTAAACAATAACAAAAGACAAAATGCTCCCCCGGGTTTAAATTATATATTTGCAGATTCTAAAACTCTTGCTGCAAATAACACAGGTTCTGCTAGCGGCTTGTTGTAGAACGTTTGGAACGTTTTCTCCATGGACCACCCCGCCGTAGCCAGGATGTGGTCCATTGGTACGTCCATCCTTTTAGCCGCCGATGTGGATGCTGCCCTGGTGGAGTGAGATGTATATACATCAGTATCTACTCCAGCAGCTCCCAGTACCTGCCTGAGCCATCTTGAGATGGTTTGGCTCGACACCCGACCATGAGGTTTCTTGTGGCTGACCCATAAGGCTTTTTTTTTTTCTCCCTCGAGAATCTCTTGTTGTGTTGATGTAAGTGAATAAGTAAGTCATGACACACAACCGTAGGTCAGGTGGGTATGCCCGGAAATCCATAACTAGGACTCAAGTTCCTGGCCTGCTGTGCTTTAGCAGCTCCTGAATGGTGAATGAGACCCGGTCTGGTGTTATAACCATGTTGTCCAGTCGCAGTAAGTGGAGGGACTGGACACTTTGTGCTGAGACTAGTGCCATCAGCATGACCGTTTTCAGGGTTAGCTGTTCCAGGGTGAGAGACCTGGCTGGGGACCATCCCCTTAGGTATGTCAGGACCACACTGACATCCCAGATTTGGGTATACCTAGGTCTAAGAGGGTTGGAGTTGAATATACTCCTCATGAGTTTGATCACCAGCGGGTGAGACCCTGGCACCTGTTTTAAGTAGGCTGACAGAGCACTTCTGGCAGTATTGATGGCGCTGTAGCTCAGTCCTTCATTATGGTGAAGCCCCCCCAGGAACTCCAGTACATTGGTTATGGTTGCAGATGAGTACGTTGTCCCAGTAGTCGAGCAGTATCTTTCCCACTTCCTGATGCTCGATAGGTATTGTTTCCTGGTGGACATACGGTGTCATCGTGTTCATGGTCCTGTCAGACAATCCCAGGCCCAGCAGTGGTCTTTTGATAATCTGCAACCCAGTAGGTTAATTTTGTCATGGCATGGATGACTTATGCCTGATACCGGGTGCGTCAATAAGTCTGGCTACTGGGAAAGGTCATAGGAGTTTCGATGACCATGTCGAGGACCACTGGGAACCATGGCTGTGTAGGCCAGTTGGTACTATCAAAATACCTGAAGCAGAGTCCATCTGTATTTTGCGTAGTACCCTACTGATGAGGCAGAAGGGGGGAAAAGCATAGAAGAAATAGGTCCCCCAGTTCAGCGCGAATGCATCTATCGCTGCTGCCTCAGGGTCCGGTTCCCAAGCGACATACATTGGTACGTGGTGATTTAGTCTGGATGCAAAGAGATCGATATCTGGTGTTCCATATTGCTTTGTAATTTTAGCAAAACCTCTAGGATTTAACATCCATTCGGTGTTATCATTGAATTTGCGTGACCTGGTGTCTGCCACTGTATTTAGCTTACCTGGTAGGTAAGTTGCTGATAGCCAAATATGTCTATCGACACACCATTGCCAGATTTTGTTGACCAAATTGTCACATGATATCGATTTTATTCCGCCCATATGGTTAATATAGGCCACCACCATGATATTATCAATTTGTAAACGAACATGCAAATGGTGCATATTCATAGAATATGCTTTTAAACCATAAAACGCACCCAACATTTCCAAATAATTTATGCCCAGTGTTTGTAGTAAAGATGATTCTAGGTTAGTCCATCTACCACCTGTGCTGGATATGGTATTAGTTGCTCCCCAGCCTTAAGCACTGGCATCTGTTTGTATAGTTAACGTTGGGTTATTGATGATGATAGGGCTGGGACTATGCCAAATGTGCTCTATCCACCATTGTAACTCTGATATTGCTTCAATGGGCAATTTCATTGTTCGGTCAAAGTGACCTGCATGTCGTTTTAACGCCTGTACTGTTGCCCTTTGTAGGTTTTAATAGTGCAGGGTCCAAATTGTGTAGCTGGAAATGCTGCTACCATTTTGCCAATTACTCTTGCCATTTGTCGGATGGTTGGTCGATTGCTAACCATTAAATTGTAACACGTCTGTGCCAATTCTGCTGCTTTATCTTTTGGCAACGTTATGGACATGTGGACTGAGTTAATTGTGAATCCCAGATAGTCCATAGTTGTGGATGGTGTCAACTTAGATTTATCTGGATGTATGACAAATCCCAGGGTTTCAAACAATTGTTTGGTAGCTAATACAGCTGATTTAGCCAACTCCATGGTTTTGCCTACTATTAGAATATCATCAAGATATGCCATGACAAGATGTCTCTATTTTCTTAATGTTGCCAAGGCTGGTTTTAATATCTTGGTAAATAGTCTTGGGCTGATGTTAACCCATTAGGCAATGGCTTAGACTGCCATAGTTGCCCCATCCAGGTAAATTTCAGGTATCTGCGATGACCCTTTTGAATGGGTACTGTATAGTAGGCATCTTTTAAATCAATGCTTGCCATAAAGTATCCTTTGGAAATCAGTTGTTTGGCAGTTACAAATGTTTCCATTTTGAAATGTACATACTTAACAAAGGTATTTAGTGAAGTTAAGTCAATGATGATGCGACATCCACCATATTTTTTGTGTTTGGTAAATATATTTGAGACAAATTCCAAAGGTTCATGTTTGGATTTCTCAATGATACCCTTTGTAAGTAACCTCACCAGTTCTGCTTGTCCCTCTAGTTTTTCTTTGACTGAGAGGGTACAGACCCTTTGAGGTACATGCTGAACTGGTGGCATATTTTCTTGAATGAACTCTATTTTGTATCCACGAATACTGTTAAGTATATAACTATCATTCGTGATAGACCTCCATGCTTCAATGAACAGGTGTAATCTCCCCCCTGTTAGTACAGTTCCCCCACTTTTACATGCTGGTAGGAACCAGACCCACCTACCTCCATAGTTATGGTAGTGTTTCTTTCTTTGGTTTGTTCATCCGTCGTTGTACTGCTGGATGTACTGCTGATTGGGGGTGGCGCATTTTCCATGGGGTCCGCTCTGGGCCCTGGCCTAAAAAGGCTTTCGGGGATGGTATGCGGATCCCGAGCTTCCACCAGTCCCATAAATTTGACGTCGACTGGTGGACGCGGTGGGGTACTGCCGTCTGGTTTTTTGTGTGGGTCTGCTCGTTCCGGGGCCTGCCCTCATGAGGCCAAATGCTTTGGACTCTTCCTCCAGGTCTTTCACTTGTCCTTTCCAAATAACAGGATCTGCGGCTCTGAGGCCGGTGTTTTACACAGTCCTGCATACCTGAGATTGAGGGCAGGTCTTATTCTCTCCTTGCGGAGGTTGTTTATCTCATATTGGGTGTTGCACACCAGAGCCAGATTGTGGTCATATCCACCCCATCCACGGAACGAGCATAGGATGTTATCCCTGTTGTCAGGAGCTTGAGGATGCGTTGTAATTTTACCTCCTGGCTCCGGATCCTCTGTCCAACATACCCCCAGATTTGGCTGTTAACGGCCGGTACATTAAGCGAACTGCAGTTCTCCGGAGGCGAGTAGATTTCTAATGCCTCATTAAGTACCTGATCTTGTAGGGGTTTGAGGGACAGGTGGGTAATGCTGGCCGCCAGTTTTGGCTGCAACGGCCGCCCTGCTCGTGGTGTAGCCACGTAGCGATTCACCACACCCAGCAGCTCTTCCTGATCCTGTACCCCAAGCGTACTCCCGACATCTTCAGCCAATGACCCCTGTTCCTGACCAGCCCAGCCCTGGTCGCCAATGCTGCCCTCGGCTGAGGGGGAAGCGATGGCCAGTGGATTGTAGAGCACTGATGTGGGAGTGCCTGAGTTCCCTTGGCGAGACTGCTCCAGCTCCCGAAGCAAGTCTCGCTGGAGCATTTGCTCCATGAGCCTTTCTATGCAGCTCAGGCGGCTAGCTCTGCCGCTCTAAGGCGGAGAGTCCTCATTGGAGTCAGAAATAACCGTCTGGTCAGTTTTTTGTGTTGATTTGCCTCCAGTCCGCTGCTGTTGGTCAGGCTGCGCTAGCGGTACTGGGCTCGGCTCGGTCTCAATGAGGGTGTGCTGCAGCATATGCGCTCCAGGTGCCGCCTCTCGCCCCCCACTGATGGGACACTCCCGTTCTGTTGGAGTCGAACGGGGGCGGTCTTTTTCCCTTGCCGTGCTTTGTTCAGTTTCCCCAGCTTCTTCCCTGGAATTGACAAAGCAGAGCAAAGGTTCTTGAATACGACCTCAGAGTAAGTACTTACCTGATGGTCCATTTAAACTTGTAGCGGGAGCGCCTGTACTCCCGTTCGTCGCTGTTGCACTGCGTGAACGCTAATGTCGCGCATGCGTGCTGGACGGGCTCTTCACGTAGTCACTCACGTGACTCCAAAGTAAAACTGAAGATTTACTGACCAAAACTACTGGAGCAATGCTGAATACTGTTCGTCCACCATTGTGACTTTGGTAGCTTCAGCTGGTAATAGCATAGGTCTGTTAACAATGACCTACATGGCACTTGAGAGGTTACTACTTTGCACGTTGTAAGTTCTGATAATGCAAAGGCCCAATTTGCACAGCTGAAACACAGTTACTATATTGAGAATTACACTTGATGAATAGAAGGCTGCTTCATAACAACAAGGTTGTTACAGACTTCTATTAATTCCAATCTCTTGCCCCAGGGCGGAGTCACAGACAAATTAATAGTTAAAGGTAAATCCCAATAATCAATAACTCTAGTTGGTATCAACTTAAATTTAACTGGATGGCTGAGGAACCTCAATTTCTCAAATATAGTTTGCGGTTGAAACAGTTGATTTTAGCAAAATACAGCGTTTAGAAATATCATCCAGTTAAGCCATAACAAGTGTTTTTGAGCTCTGAGCAGTCCAAGCACCGATCATTGCCCCACCCAGATCAATTTCAAATGTCTCCGGTGATCCCTGTGAATGGGACCTGAATAGTATGCATCTTTGAGATCGATGTATACCATAAAGATCCTATGGAAATCAGTTGTTAGATAGTAACGAAGTTCCATATTCTGAAAAGTCTATATTGCACATGCGAGTTAAATCAAGGATGAACCAACATCCTCCATCTTTCACAATGAACAGGACACGCCTGCCATAATTCCGTGCCTGCCTCGAACGACAACTCTGGCCAGATTCCCAAGCCTGTCTCGAAAGGTAATCCTGGCCATAATACTGAGCTTGCCTCGAAAGACAACTCTGGCCATAATTCTGAGTCTGCCTCGAAAGATAACTCTGGCCTTATTTTCGAGCCTGTCTTGAAAGGCAATCCTGGCCATAATACTGGGCCTGCCTTGAAAGACAACTCTGGCCATAATTCTGAGCCTGCCTCGAAATACAACTCTGGCCATATTTCCGAGCTTGTCTCGGAAGGCAATCCTGGCCATAATACTGAGCCCGCCTCGAAAGACAACTCTGGCCCCAATTCCAAGCCATGCTTGGAACCCTTGTATACTGTGCAATATAAACTAATCACATGTTATCAATTTAGTTTATAAACGGATCTGAATCTCATGTTATCATTGTCATTTGTACGAAAAACAAGTGTAAATATTACCAACTTGTAAATGGTCCACATACCCCATGTTTCGGAAGAACCAGACCCACCTACCTCCATGGTTACCGGTGGTCTTATGGTAAGCCCAAAGGCCCCTGATGCGGGTTCTATTTCCATCCTTGATTGGAGAGTAGGACTGGCAGGTTGCGTGGATTCCATATTTTTCCTGAGACCGGCTTGGACCTTGGCCTGAAAGATCTCTGCCCAGCTTTCAAGCTGCCAGCAGCTTCAGTGAACTGCTTACTGCCGATGAAGGCGTGGGGTGTGTCGTCGGCGAAACGATGAAGCTTTGCTCGTCGTCGGTACCTTGATTAGTCCGACAGCTTTTGCTTCCTCACCGAGGTATTACCTGTTGGATAAGTCTTACCTGAAGAGAAGATTCGGCGGCTGGTTTCATTTCCTGGATTTCATGCCCCCTCCAATGTCACCCCTGATAGCGCTGTTCACTGCCAGCACTTGTAGCGTGAGGGGAACTCTGGCCCCTTCCGGGTTTTCTGCCAACGGCTGGAACCAACTCTTCCGGCAGTAACCCCTTCGTTTGCGAGTATTTCCTTGAAGCCATATGCATGTGCTCCAGTATGTTCCATGGACATACTTTCGAATTTGAAGTCAGTTACACACTGACCACTCGCACTCCCCTCCACAGAGAGGGAGATTCGTAGGCAGCCCTGAAAACAGGTGCTGCCGCAGGCCCCTGAGGATGCCTGCGCTGATATGGCCCCTCCTACGGACCTATATCAGGAGCATCACATATGTGGGATAAAAGTCCGAGGGCGCTATCCATGCTCCATGTGGGTTAAACGTCCGAGGAAGTACCCAGGTATGTCGGAGGGGAAGCCTCCTGGCCTGACTCGTCCGAGTCCATAGGCCTGACCGACTTATTCTTGGATTTACCCTTTCTGGGGAACCATAACAATCTGGGAGCCGCTGGCCACACTGTCAGCGACTCGGGTGGCGAGACCGACTTAACTTGGCTTTACCCCCTTTTTGGGGAACCACAGCGGTCTGGGAGCCGCTGACCGCATTGTCAGCGACTTAGATAGCGAACCCGCCGGCCGCCGGCTTCCGCGATCTGGACCGGGATCTCCCTACGGTCCATAACCGGTTTCCCCGCGGCCCGTCCGGACTTCGCCCCAAAATTATCCACCTGGAAAAACTCTGTAAGAGATTCCTGCAAGAAAAACAGAACTTGGAAATAAATTTAAAACTTACCTGCAGGTTTAAACTTACCGCTGGAAGGAGCAACGCGCCTGCCAGTCAGTCGCTGCGCAATGCGTTAGACGTAATGACGCGCATGCGGGCTGGCGGCCTTCTTCACGTAGTCACTCACGTGACTCCGAAGTAAAATCTTGCTTGCAGCAGCATTACAGGCACATAGATTCAGAGAACACACAAACGATAAATTATAATGGACAGTGAAAAGAAAAAGTGCAGGAAGGAACTGCAGATGCTGGTTTAAACTGAAGATAGACAAAAAAAGTTGGAGTAACTCAGCGAGACAAGCAGCGTCTCTGGAGAGAAGGGGTGACGTTTTCAAGACCCTTCTTCAGGCTGAAATATCGACCATTTTTATTTTTAGTGTGTTAAAAGTTTGTGTAAATGTTCTTGCTTGTTTTATGTGGGGGAGGGCGAGGGGGAGGGGGAAACTTTATTTTCAGCTTACCTTGCCGGAGATGCGATTAATTTTTGGATCGCATTCTCCGGTCGCTCTGCAGCCTATCATCGATGGAGCTGGAGGCCTCCTCGGACTGACCTTGGACCCCACCGTGAGGCATAGACTTACATCGGAGTCGATCCCTTTCCTGGGATCACTCCAACCACGGCCTGCGGACTTTACATCGGGAGCTTGCAGTCTCGGGAGAGGCCGTTGTTGTTGGGAGCTCCAACGCAGGAGCTGATCGCCTCGACATGGAGGGCCAAAACGCCGCCGGCTACGGGAGTCAAGATCATCCCATCAACGGAGATCTCGAGGCCCCCGACTGCGGGAGAGCAAAGGGAAGAGATTGAACTTCTTTTTGTCTTCCATCACAGTTAGGAATGTGGAGGAGTCACTGTGATGGATGTTTATGTTAAAATGTATTTTGTGTCTTCCGTTGCTTTTTATTTGTATGACTGACTTGGCAAATGAAATTTCTCGTATGTTGCAAAACATACTAGGCTAATAAAGTATTATTGTGATTGTGATTGTGATTCCTTCGCTCCAGAGATGCTGCCTGTCCCGCTGAGTTACTCCAGCTTTTGTGTCTATCTTCAGTGAAAAGAAAAAGACTGTGCAAAAACAAGACATTAGTGGAAAACACAATTAGATAACAAGTCCATTGTGGAGCGAGGTGGTCTGCAGTATTCCTTTGCTGAGGTAGGATCAGGGTTGTGCAGGTTGGTTCAAGAGCCTGATGGTTGCAGAGAAGTAGCTGCTCCTGATGTGGTACCTGCTGCCAATGGAAGGAGTGAGAAGAGCCCTGCATGAAATTGGGACTGAAGCGCAGGTGAGGCCTTGCATTGAGCAGCCGTGAACAAATTGAAGCAGGGCAGGCTTGTGTGGCCAGATGTCCTACTCCTCCTATTCTTGATCATCATTAACTTGTTCCAGAAATGATGAACCATGATAGTTACAGGAGAGCAGGACTTTCTGATAAATGCATTGCAGGACCACTCTATAAAGTTTTATTCAGCGCCCCACTCAGCAGCCAGCCACATTAGTACGCTGGTAAAGTTGTGTTTCTGTAGTAGTTGTCAGTAAGGAGCAAGCACGACGAAAGGTTGGTGTGTGGGGGAAGGGAAAGGGAAAGATAACGGGCATCGAAGTGGGTTAGAGGAGGCTGGGGATGCGAGAAGGATGCAGTTCGATAAGAATCCAACACAGCAGAGGTAAATAAGATATGTAGGAAGGAACTGCAGATGCTGGTTTAAACCAAAGATAGACACAAAAAGCTGGAGTAACTCAGCGGGTCAGACAGTATCTCTGGAGAAAAGGAATAGGTACCGTTTCGGGTCGAGACTCTTCTTCAGACTGAGAGTCTAGGTAAAGGGAAACGAGAGATAGACGGTGATGTAGAGATATATAGAACAAATAAATGAAAGATATGCGATAAAGTAATGATGATAAAGGAAACAGGCCATTGTTAGCTGTGTGCTAAGTGAAAATGAATACAGACGAGACTCAACAAGCTGATTTTGAAGCTGATATGATTTGGGTGGGGGAGGGATGGAGAGAGAGGGGATGCAAGGTTCTTGATTCTCCTACTCTGGGCAAGAGATCCTGTACATCAACCCGATCTATTCATCTCATGGTTTTTTTTATACCTCTTTAAGTTATTTCATATTCAAAAAGATTGAAAATATCAGCTAGTTCCATCAGTTGTAATGCTGATGCTCTATAGGCACTGGTCAGGCCGCATTTAGAATACTGTGAGCAAATTTGGACACCATATCTGAGGAAGGATGTGCTGGTTCTGGGGAGGGTCCAGAGGAGGTTTACAAGAATGATTCCAGGAATGAATGGGTTAGCATATGATGAGATTTTGACAGCACTGGGCCTGTACTGGCTGGAGTTTAGAAGGATGAGGGGGGGACCTCATTGAATTACAGAATAATGAAAGGCTTGGATAGAGTGGATGTGGAAAGGATGTTTCCACTGGTGGGAGAGTCTAGGACCAGAGGTCATAGCCTCAGAATTAAAGAGTGCTCTCTTAGAAAGGAGGTGAGGAGGAATTTCTTTTGTCAGAGGGTAGTTAATCTGTGGAACTCATTGCCTCCACAGGGAGGCCAAGTCAATGGATACTTTTTAAGGCAGAGACAGACAAATAATTGATTTGAAGGGTGTCAAGAGGTATGGTGAGAAGGCAGGAAAATGGGACTAGGAGGCAGAGATCAGCCATGATTGAATGGCGGAGTAGACTCGATGAGCCGACAATTTGCCCATAAAATCCATGTCAATATATGTTTGTATGTCTGAAAATAATGGGGCATTAAAATGAGTAATGAGTAGGTCTGAAGAAGGGTCTTGACCTGAAACATCACCCATTCCTTCTCTCCAGAGATGCTGCCTGTCCCGCTGAGTTACTCCAGCTTCTTGTGTCTATCATCGCACCTAAAAATGATATTGATTCAGTCATTTTAACACCTATTTCATTGACGTTGTACAACTTTATTTTGCTATCTTACAGTGATGAATACCCACTTTACTCGGCCCTGCCACTGACTGCCTAGAATTAGCAACGTCATCATCACAGTTCCTATGGTGGAATATAGCCTACACTGGAGTCCTATCCCAGACTGGGAGAAATCAAGAATAATACAGAATGGAGGAGAAAATAGCAGCATTGAGACTATCCATCTATGCTGTTCATTAGCTATTTTAGATATTAATGACCTTTATTTAAAAGATAATTATTTAATAAATTGTGAACTAGTCGTTTTCAAAGCCCAGCATTAACCAATTTTTGTCAGTGCTAGGAAAGAATCACAATAATAAAACTAATTTCAGGAGGAATTAGTATAACGTACTGTCATAATATAATCACCATTGATTTGTTTTTAACGTAGTAGCATGGGAAAATTAAATAGAAGCCATTCAATATAATCCTTAAGAAACTGGGTCTAAAGGTGACCAGCCATAGTGTTTTCCCTAAGGCAAGGGAGTGTAAAACTAGAAAGCATAGTTTTTTAGGTGAAAAGGGAAAGATTTCACAGATAGCTGAAGGATGTTTTCACATAGTGGTGTACATGGAACAAGCTACCAGAGGAAGTGGTAGAGGTGGGTACAATTATAGCATTTACAGATACCCGGACAAATGCACGGATAGGAATGGTTTAGAGGAATACTGGCCGAATGTAGATAAATGGGGCTAGCTTAGATAGGGCATAATACCACCAGGGGCACCGCACGATTGGCAGCCCCGCCAACAGTCTGTTTGTTTTTTCGTCTTTTTAAAATTTTTTAGTGTGTGTTAAAAGTTTGTGTAAATGTTCTCCAGTTTGTTTTATGTGGGGGAGGGGTCAGGGGAAACCTTTTTGTTTCAGTTTCTTACCTTGCCAGAGATGCGATTAATTTTCGGATCGCTCTGCAGCCTACCATCGATGGAGCTGGAAGCCTCCTTGGACTGACCTTGGACCCCACCGCAGGGCTTGGACGTGCATCGGAGTCGATCCCTTGCCTGGGATTGCTCCAACCACGGCCTGCAGACTTTACATCGGGAGCTCGCAGTCTTGGGAGAGGCCGTGGATGTCGGGATCTCCAACATCGCGGAAGGTTCGACCAGCCCCGCCGCGGGGTTCGATCATCCCCCCAATGCAAGAGCTGATCGCCTAGACGTGGAGGGCCCGCCGCTGTCTATGGTCGTCAAGATCATCCAGTCAATGGAGGGCTCGCGGACCTTGACCGTGGGAGACAAAGGGAAGAGATTGAACTTTTTTTTTGCCTTCCATTACAGTGAGGAATGTGGAGGAGTCACTGTGATGGATGTTTATGTTAAAATGTGTTTTGTGTGTTCCGTTGTTTTTTATTTGTGTGACTGACTTGGCAAATGAAATTCATCGTAAGTTGCAAAATACTTGGCTAATAAAGTATTATTGTGTTTGTGATTGTGATCTTGGTTGACATTGTGGTGTTGGGCCGAAGGGCCTGTTTTCGTACCATATAACTCCATGACTCAAGAGAATGAATCTGTTGAACGCAGTTGTTCAGAAATGATTTGGAAGTGAAGTTGTGTAGGTTAAGGGTTAGACAGACAATTTCAGCTAAAATGTAAAAGTGAGTTATCATCTAAATCAGCAGCACTGCAATCCAAGCCCTTTGAAAACAAGATTTAAACACACTGTTTCGCAGACAAATGGGAGGTGACCTTGCACCTGTCCATGCCTGGGAACTTACAATGCCTGAGAAATCACACCATTGAGGAAAGCATAGCGTTGGTGATCAAAAACACAACAGCAATATTTGGGTAGACTTCCCCGTGCCCCCTGCCGCTAATAGTGGCAAAACGTTGCAGACAAGGGGGGCTTATTCTTTAGTCAGAGGGTGGTGAACCTGTGGAATTATTTGTCACTGAAGGCTGTGGAGGCTAATTCAGTGGATAGACAGATAAAGTAGAGATAGGCTGATTCTTGATTAGTACGGGTGTCAGAGGTTATGGGGAGAAGGCAGGAGAATGGGATTAGGAGGGAGAGATAGATCTGCCATGATTGAATGGCGGAGTAGACTTGATGGGCCGAATGACCTAATTCTACTCCTATTCCTTATGACCTTATGATCCTATGATTGGCTCGGGAGGGGGCAGTGGCGTAGTCTGCTCTGACAAGAAATGCCATAAACTATGGTGTTGGGTGCCCTTTCGGATGAGAAAGCTCCAGCCTTGGACCTCTTCGCGAATGGTGCCAGGTGATCAAGAACAGGAACATCCTGTGGCGTGCTCTGCTGTGTTTGTGAGTGTGTACGGGGATACGTGAGTGTGTGGGAACATCCTGCGGCGTGTTCTGCTGTGTACTCGGGGTTTGCGAGTGCGTACAGGGATATTCGAGGATACATGAGTGTATGTGCCTTATTTGGTAGTGTAATAAATTACTGAGTGAATCAAACACTGTTGTCTGAATCCGGTGATTAATCGAACACAACAAGTTGTTACTTCTGAATGTGCAGGTGGAATTGGATATGTTAGACCATTCTTAAACCTGTAGCAAGATCATACCCTATGGTTTGATTACTTTGAAACAAAATGTAAATTGTCTAATTTTAGAGGGGAGTAGATATGGACATGCTGTATATGATTGGATGACAGTTGTGTAATGTGGCGGCTACATGGATAGAAACAGAAAAAAGGTGCAGGAGTAGGCCATTCAGCCCTTCGAGCCAGCACCACCATTCAATATGATCATGGCCGATCATCCAAAAGCAATAGCAAAGGTTTGGAAGATACGGGCCAGATGCAGGCAAGTGGGACTGGTTTGGTTAGACAACTTGGTTTGCATTGACGAGTTGGGCTGAAGAACCTGTGACTCTTTGACTTTATGTTGGTTGAAGATGAAGTTCTTGGAATTGAAAGTGAAAAGGTAATTTTAAAAAGGCACTTCTCAGGCCTGAAGTTTAATGGAAGTTTTTCTTTACTTTGGCCGTAAAGGTGCCAAGTTTTGGGGATATGCCACAGAGCCACAAGTTCATAAGTTCTAGGAGGGGAATTAGGCCATTCAGTCCGTCAAGTCTACCCCCTATTCAATCAGGGCTGATCTATCCTTTCCACTCACCCCCATTATCCTGCCATCTCCCCATAACGCCTGACACCCATACTAATCAAGAATCTGTCAATCTTTGCTTTAAAAATATCCATCGACTTGACCTCCACAGCCTTCTGTGGTAATTAATTCCACAGATTCACCAACCTCTGACTAAAGAAATTCCTCCTCATCTCCTTTCTAAAGGTGCATCCTTTTGTTCTGAGGCTAAGATCTCTGGTCCTAGACTTTCCCAGTAATGGAAACATCCTCTCCACATCCACTCTATCCAAGCCTTTCACTATTCGGTAAGTTTCAATTGAGGTTACCCCCTCATAGTCATGTGGGAAAAACAGCTATTTTCCTCCATCAAAACATCAAGAAATATTTCTAACTAGCCACAAACATTTCCCAGAATTTTATTCAAAGTTGTCTGTGTTACATACAAAGCCGTGCTGGGGGACTAACTTTCTGCCTAACTCTCTTGTTTAGAGATGGGATTAGTCCAGACAAACCTGACAATTAAACTTTAAAACATTTACATGACAATGATTTTTTTTTAAATCTAGTACTGTGGATAGAGTATGGGAAACCATAGAAGACAGATATTTATATACTTGAGCCAAACGCAAGGAGATAAGCACTGTTCTATACTGGATAATGACAATTCACTGCCTGACAAGTTGGCTGTACCAGAGATAACTGTAACTTCCAAATCGGAATTGAAACTATTTATAAAATTTGTTGTGAGTACATTTACAAGCATGTTGCCAGGTCTGGAATATTTGAGTGATATGAAGAGGATGGAAAAGCTGGGTCTGTTTTCCCTGGAGTGTAGGAGACTGACAGGTCACCTTATAGAGGTTTATAAAATCACACAGGGAGTGGATAAGGTGAATGGCCACAATCGTTTCCCCCGGGTAGGGATCAAAGGCTAAAACTAGAGGGCGTAAGTTTAATGTGAGTGGTGAAAGATTTAAAAGGAATGCTGAGAGGCATCTTTTTCACACAGAGAGTGGTGTGTAAATGGAACGAGCTGCCAGAGGAAGTGCTAGAGCTGCGCACATTATGGTCATTAAAATACACTTGTACAATTACTTAAAAGGAAAGGTTTGGAAGAACATGCTCAGAGCAGGTAAGTGGGACTAGCTCACTTAGTTAACTTGGTCGGCATGGATGAGTTGGGCTGAAGGGCCTGTTTCCATGCTATATTGCTTTAGTCACACCATAGAAAGCAGGGAAATGGAGCATATTGGATAACTGATTAAATTCACGCAATGTGATGGCACACTACCACATTATCTTCCACCAGCCCCACCTCTCATCCACATCCGCCAACTTATCTGTAGATTTATGCTTGACTGAAATTCTAGCTGCCTTATTCTGAATTCAAAAGCAAAAACAGGCTTTAATTTAGCATCCGACTTGATTGCAGATTTTGTTCCCTGAATCTGTTCAATGGTTGGTTACATTGAGGGGCTAAACTAATTTGATGTAATTTTAAATTAGGTGGTGGGTGTTTGAATCACTTTGAGTCTGAGAGCAAATATTTATTTCCATCATCAGTGGTTTTCTTTCAGTATATTTTTTATTATTTTCTTCACACCCCCCCCCCCACCTTTGCTTCAGTGAAAGTGGGAACCAAAGAAAACTGAGAGCACATGGCAACATAGACATATAGTGTAAAAACAGGCCCTTCAGCCCAACTAGTCCATGCCGACCAACATGCCCATCTACACTTGTCCCACCTGCCTGTGTTTGGCCAATGTCCCTCTAAATTTATCGTATCCATGTACCTGTCTAAATGTTTCTTAAATGTTGTGATAATACTTGCCTCAACTACCTCCTCTGGCAGCTCGTTCTATACATCTACCACCTTTGTGTAAAAAAGTTGTCCCTCGGGTTCCCATTAAATCTTCCCCTCCTCACCTTAAACCTGTGTCCTCTGGTTCTCGATTCTCCTCCTCTGTTTAGTTTAGGTTAGTTTAATTTAGAGATACAACCTGGAAACAGTCCCTTCGGCCCACTGAGTCCGCGCCGACCAGCGATCACCCGCACATTAGTTCTATCCTACACACTAGGATCAATTTATAGAAGCCAATTAACCTACAAACCTGCACACCTTTGTAATGTGGGAGGAAACTGGATGGAACCCTGGTGTCTGGCGCTGTAAGGCAGCAACTCTACCACTACACCATTGTGCAGCCCTCTGGGTAAAATACTCTGTGCATTCACCCTAGCTATTCCTCTTGATCTTGTACAGCTCTATAAGATCACCCTCATGCTCCTACATTCCAAGGAATACAGTCCTAGCCTGTTCAACCTCTCCCTGTAGCTCAGGCCCTCAAGTCCTGGCAACATCCTTGTGAATCTTTTCTGCATTCTTTCCAGCTTAACAACATCTTTCCTCTAACAAGCCAAAACTGAACACAATACTCTGTGGAATCTCACCAATGTCTTGTACAACTGTAACATGACCTGACAACGTCTATACTCTGACTGATGAAGGCCAATGTGCCGAAACCCGTCTTGACCACCTTATCTACCTGCGACTCCACCTTCAAGAAACCATGTACCTGCACTCTTAGATCCCTCTGCTCTACAACACTCCTCAGGGCCCTGCCATTCATTGTGTAGATCCTGCCCTGGTTTGACTTCCCAAAATGAATCACCTCACATTTCTCTGTATTAAATTCCATGAACCATTCCTCAGCCCACTTGGCCAATCGACCTAGATCCTGCTGCAATTTTTCACAACCATCTTCGCTATCTACAACAGCACCCACTTTAGTATCATCTGCAAACTTAATAATCTTGCCTTGTACATTCTCGTCCAAATTGTTGATATAGATGACAAGCAGCAATAGACCCAGCACCGAACCCTAATGCACACCACTGGTCACAGGCCTGCAGTCTGAAAAACAACCTTCCACCATTACATCTCTACTTCCTTCCACAAAGCCAATTTTCTATCCAGTCAGCGAGCTCTGCTCTCCTCTCCTTAGACTCAATGTGATCTAACCTTCCAGAGCAGCCTACCATGTGGAACCTTGTCAAAAGCCTTACTGAAATTCATATATACATCTACAGTTCTGCCCTCAGCAACCTTTTTGGTGACATCTTCAAAAAACTCAATCAGATTTGTGAGACACGATCTCCCGTGTACAAAATTATGCTGACTATCCCTATTCAGCCCCTGCCCATCTAAATGCATGTAGATCCTATCCCTCAGAATACTCTCTGGTAACATTCTGACCACAGATGTTAGATTCACTGGCCTGTAGTTTCCAGGCTTTTCCCTGCAGGCTTTCTTAAATAGAGGCACAACATTTGCCACCCTTCAGTCTTCCAGCACCTCTCCCATGTTTAATGATGACTCATAAATCTCTTGGCCTCCTGCAATTTCTTCTCTACGTTCCCACAGTGTCCTAGGATATATCTGGTAAAGGCCCGGGAGATTCCTCTCCCTTCATACACATTAGGACCTTCACCATAATACTGATTGCTCTCAAGACACTTTTATTCTCTGCCCCAAGTTTCCCAGTCCTCATATATTTCTCCACGAGTAGAGAAATCAATATTCATACCGTTGGGTTGTAAGCTGCCCAAGCAAAATATGAGGTGCTGTTCCTCCAATTTGTATTGGGGCTCATTCTGACAGTGGAGGACGCCCAGGACAGAAAGGTCAGTGTGGAAAAGCGAGGGGGAGTTAAAGTGTTTAGCAACTGGCAGATCGCATAGGCCTAGGCGGACTGAGCGAAGGTGTTCAGCAAAACGATCGTCCAGTCTACGTTTGGTCTCGCCGCCATTATATTTACAATTTACATTAATGATTTAGATGAAGGAATTAAAAGTAACATTAGCAAATTTGCAGATGACACAAAGCTGGGTGGCAGTGTGAACTGTGAATAGGATGCTATGAGTATGCAGGGTGATTTGGACAGTTGGCAGATGCAGTTTAATGTGGGTGAATGTGAGGTTATCCACTTTGGTGTCAAGAACGGGAAGGCAGATTATTATCTGAATGGTGTCAGGTTAGGAAAAAGGGAAGTACAACGAGACCTGGGTGTCCTTGTACATCAGTCACTGAAAGTAAGCATGCAGGTACAACTGGGAGTGAAGAAAGCTAATGGCATGTTGGCCTTCATAAAGAGAGGAGTTGAGTATAGGATTAAAGAGGCCCTTCTGCAGTTGTACAGGGCCCTGATGAGACCACACCTGGAGTATTTTGTGCAGTTTTGGTCTCTTAACCTGAGGAAGGACATTCTAGCTATTGAAGGAGTGCAACGTAGGTTCACTAGGTTAATTCTCGGGATGGCGGGACTGTCATATGATGAAAAAATGGAGCGACAGGGCTTGTATTCACTGGAATTTGGAAGGATGAGAGGGAATCTTATGGAAACATATAGGATTTTAAGGGATTGGACACGCTAGATGCAGGAAACATGTTACCAATGTTGGGGGAGTCCAGAACTAGGGGCCACAGTTTAAGAATAAGGAGTCGTCCATTTAGAACTGAGATGAGGAAAAACTTTTTCACATAGAGTTGTGAATTTGTGGAATTCTCTGCCTCAGAGGCAGTGGGGGCTGATTCACTGGATACATTCAAAAGAGAGTTAAGGCTCTGTCTTACCTGTTTGCGGTCATCGGCGGTGAAGCGCGGCGTCGCCGGTAGCGAGGACCGCGCGGCAACGGCGAGAGCGTCGAGCCTATCGACCGGAGCGCCGCACGGATGCTGCGCGGGGGCTGAGTTAATTCAAACACGGCGGGTCCCACGTGCTTGCGGTAAGTAAAAAAAAGGGCGGGCCGACTGCGATGACGTCGGCCCGCCGCACGTGACTCACCAGCGGCGGCTGTGGCGGCGGCCTTGCAGCACACGTGCGTCACTGGCGGAAGCACGTGCCTCACTGGCGGAGGCTGTGGCAGTGGAGGTTTGACGCACGGCGCTCGAGCCACACTGGCGGCGGCCCGTGCGAGTGGCCGTGCCGCACTCGTGCATCACTGGTGGAGGTTGTGCGGTGAGTATTTAGTTTTCGACATTGTCGATTTTATTTTAGCACCGCGCGGTGTTGGGAACACCGCCGCACGGCCCGGGAATTGTACTTTCTCACGAGTGCGTGGTCTATGGCGGCAGATTCCTCCCGTTTCGCCGCCATAGACCGCAGACTCGTGAGACAGGCCTTTAAGATAGAGCTCTTAGGGCTAGCAGAATCAAGGATTATGGGGAGAAGGCAGGAACGGGGTACTGATTGTGGATGATCAGCCATGATCATATTGCATGGCGGTGCTGGATCTAAAGGCCGAATGGCCTACTCCTACACCTATTGTCCATGTATCTATGTATATTGTCAGCTCTCTCAGTAGTTGTTAGGCATGGACATAACGCTTATGTGACTCTACAACACTGCAGCCCTGACTGACCCAGTGAACACAACTGCTGAATGACTGTGGAATCAAGGAATTCGCCCTTTACCCAAATGCTATTATGCCACATAAGGGAGAGGCCACCGAAAAAAAGGAGACAACATTAAATAAATGTTTATGTGAATTGTGTACAGCCTGCTGCTTTAGAGAACCTATCTGGAAAATTATTTTCCTTTCACAGACATTTTACAATAAAAGTTCCACTAATTGTCATGCATATTCATTTAGGTGGATATAATCCTTATTGTTCACATCTATGAATTTACCCAAATTATGTGTATTTTGAAGCTAACGATAATTTAAAAGATGATGTTAATCCTTCTTTCTCAAGTGAAGAACCATCTGGATTTAAGTAAGCTGTTTTTTGAATGTAGGTCTTAAAATGAAAACCTCACAAAGCAGAATAGTTCAGAGTTTTAAATTCATGTTATGATGTCTTTGGCAAGGGCACCATTTATTGCAGATGAAGACTGCTGACTTTTTTGACAGGTAATATTCAGTTATGTACTTGACCTGGTCACTGTGTTGCCACGGCAACAGGTCTTTCCTGCAAAATCCCATCCCCAAACCCGATAAAATGAGTTGTCTGATTTAACAGGTTATTAAACCGCATATTGGAAATGCTTATTACAAAAATATTCATCATTCACATTGAATTCAGGAAAAGCTTATCTTGACTTTTATCGGTTATAAACACTTGTTATAGTTGATGCTTAAGCTGAGGAAATCTTATTGAGTGTGTGTGTGCTCTGTTCTTACACTGCTGCATTGTACTGCTAGTTAGAATGGGACTTTGGGTAGTTCTCTGTCACGCAGTCAGCCACCTGAAGATTTTAATAAGAATCTGGAAGGATCATAAGGTCATGAATGATAGCAACAGAATTAGGCCATTCGGCCCACCAAATCTACTCCACCATTCAATCATGGCTGATCTATATCTCCCTCATTCTCCTGCCTTCTGTTCATAACCCCTGACACCCATACTAATCAAGAATGAATCCATCTCTGCCTTAAAATATCCATTGACGACCTCACAGCCTTCTGTGGCAAAGAATTCCACAGATTCACCAACCTCTGACTAAAGAAATTCCTCCTCATCTCCTTTCTAAAGGAACATCCTTTAATTCTGAGGCTATGACCCTCTAGTTCTAGACTCTCCCACTTTATTCTTTATTTTAGTAACTAGATTTAAATAGCACTCAGAGAAGGAGCAAATAGCCACAAATATCTCATACCAGTCCCTTCCAGAAAGGCACAAAATGCTAGGTGAGATCTCCGTCTCCAGTTGTATTCATCCCTTGTCCAGTTACCTGAACCCCACTTTGAGCAGTTTGATACGACTAAAGAGTTAATGTAGACCCAACAGTTTAGACGAGGCGATGAATTAGATAAGGCAATAGAGTGTTTATTTTGATCATGGGACTAGTAATTCTGAAACTTCGTCAGTGTCATGAATTCAAATTTAAATGCAACTAATTAAATAAATCTGGATTTATATCAGTGTTTAATATAATAGTGTAGCTGGGACATGTTGGACAGTGTGGGCAAGTTGGGCTGAAGGGCCTGTTTCCACACTGTATCTTAGTGGTGCTCCGAGTGCAGGCGCAATCGAGTGCGGCAGTCTCGCCAGCAGCTATCTGTCCTTTCATCCTTTTTGTTATTTTTAGTCTGTCTAAAAGTTTGTTTTTGGAGGTCTTTTAGTCTTTTTTATGTGGGGGGATAGGGGTGGGGGGAGGGGGAAACCGTTTTTCTCAGTCACTACCTGGTCCAGGATGCGTTTTTCCCTCCGAGCCGCATCTTCGCCCCCTCCTCGAGTCCTACCATCTGGATTGGCGCGGCCTTTCCTGCCGGAGAACGGCCAGAGCTTCAGCTTCAGCAGCGGCGCAGCACTGAATTACCATCGCGGAGCGGGCGATGCCTTACCGGGATTGCCGTGTTGGAGCTCCGGGGGCCTCCCGACTTTAACACGGTGGAGCTGTGGTCTGCGGAGCTTCCAGCCGCGGGGCCACGCTGACTTTAACATCACGGAGCCTGGGATCCTTGCCGGGGTCGCCAGCTTTGAATCTCCACCCCAGCTCGGCCTGTGGACTTTGGGAGCCGCCGTCTCCGGCAGGAAGCGGCCGATTCGGAACTCCAGGCCGCTGAGAGTATTCTTCCGTTCCGACGCCGGAGCTCCATCATCCCGGCGAGAGGACCTGAAACATCGGGCTGCCATTGCGGTGACTGCGGAAGCCTCAATAGGCCCCTGACCACAGGTGAACAAGAGGAAGAGGACTGAACTTTGTTGCCTTCCCTCACAGTGGGAAACGTTGATTCCGCTGTGGGGGGATGTTTTATGTTAAATTCTATAGTGTTGTGTTTATCTTATTTGTGTGCTGCATGGTAACTCAAATTTCACTGCACTAATTGGTCCTTTGTCTTTGTACCTTTTGGACTATATTCGGTGTGCTATTTAACTGTGATTTATAATCTGAGAGGGTTTAATGCGATAGAAGATTGGCATAAAGATCGGTCTGAAGAAGGGTCTCGACCCGAAACGTCACCCATTCCTTCTCTCCAGAGATGCTGCCTGTCCCACTGTGTTACTCCAGCCTCTGGTGTCTTTCTTTGGTTTATACCAGCATCTGCAGTTCCTTCTTATGCACAGGGTTTATGCAATTTCTGACACATCGTAAGAACATCCCAATAGTGTCTGCAGGCTCCTTAAAACACTTATTTATCAAATAGGTTAAGTGCTCTATAATTTATTTTGTAAATGCAGGAACATTTTGCCGTGTGTTCCCATTTATATTTAGCTTCCATTTTCACAGAAGCAAAGGAAAGAGAAATACTAAGAGAGTACTGAAGAAGGGTCTCGACCCGAAACGTCACCCATTCCTTTTCTCCAGAGATGCTGCATGTCCCTCTGAGTTACTCCAGCATTTTGTATCTACCTTCGATTTAAACCAGCATCTGCAGTTCTTTCCTACACACTGAAAGAAATCTATTGATATTACAAATAGATCTTAGCCTAAAAAATCTGAAAGTGTTTCAATCAACAACAAATTTACACAGTCTCCCAGGATAATCAAACAACGCAACACATTTTTGGGAGCTACAGATAAAAACCGTTAATGGTTTTGATTAGCGTGTAACGTGTTGCATAAATTGCCGCTAATGTGTACCGAGTGGATCCAAAAGTGGGATATCATGAACTAACATGAACGAGTGATCGATGGCCGTGGATTCGATGGGTCAAAGATGCTGTTTTCCATGCTGTTTCTTTCAATCAATCGATCGATTGATGAAGTTGATGAGGAAGGCTGGGAACACTAACAACTGCAACTACCTTTCTTTGCGTTGAATATGACAGTGAGCAATTTCTGTGTAGGAAGGAACTGCAGATGCTGGTTCACACCAAAAATGCAGGAGTAACTGTTGAATGTTGTTGAAATGGCTTAGTGATACAATCTGTTGTGACAAATCATTATTACAAAACACGTACAAAAACTCTGGACAGATCTTGACCTGACAAATGACAATGACCAGCCGAGCTAACTCAGCAAATCCATCTCTACTTAATTTGGGTAAATGTTAATACTGGGATTGTTGTTCCCTTGAAAAATTCAGAGTCAGATTATTTTCATGCACAGCAGGAAGCAATGAAAACGAGGACCCAGCATTGGGGGACTGCTGTGAGGGAGATGGAGGGGTGGGGGTTGGGGGAAGAACAAAGGGTCCTGGCATGGATTCTTTGTAACTTTGTAAGCGCCTTTATGTGGCGATTATTGCATACCTTGGGTATGCAGACAAGGACTTTCCACAGTGACTTGTCACATGTGACAATAAAGCATTCATTCATTCATCCATTCATTCATCCATTCATTCTTTTGTTTACGTGAAGCTCATGGAGTACACAATACACATGGCACTGATAGATACAACTATAAATACGACGACAAATGCGAAACAGTAGAATGGTGCAAAGAATGTAGTGCAATCTGACATAGGTCAAAAATGCAATACTGGAATAAGTAAAATGGGTAGAGTTAAGAGTAAGAATAGAATGGAATGGAATATTGTCACATGTGACTAGGCACAGTGAAATTCTTTGCTTGCATACGCAAGGTATACAAATAGCGGCCACCTACGCCGCTGACAAAGTTACAAAGTACGCCGGCTCCTCATTTTGTTCTCCCCCCCCCTTCCCCGCCGGTTCCCTCCATTGTCCATTGTTCCCCCCCCCCTCATTCCCCATTGTCCACTGTTCCTCCCCCCGCCGAGCTGTAGTCAACGAAGCTTTGTTGCCGCCACAAGGCTTCCACCACCGCTGAGGCCTCATCGCCGCAAGGCTTCACAGCATGTGGCAGCATCTCCGGAAGGGAATGTGAAAGAGGTGATTGTTTCAGGAGTCTGATAGCAATGGGAAACAATTTGTGCTTAGGTCTGCACATCTGGCCTTTCAAGCTATGGTTCCTTCTCCCAGAAGGTAGAAGAGAGAAATGGGAATGGCCAGGGTGGCAGACATCCCGATGATACTTGCAGCCTCTCTCTGCAGATTCAGGTGGTCATGAACAGAGCAGTTGTCATACCACAGTGAGAGGGCACATAAGTAGTAATTTAAGAGAATGCAGGGACCAGATTAGGTTGCTGGGTGATATGCCAAGGAACTTCAAGCTGTCAACCATCACTACAACATCTCAAAAAAAGAGAGCAGTTGGAGGAACTCGTTCAGGCAGCAATTTGTTGGAGGGAAATGGATAGTCAATGTTTTGGGCCGAGATGCTTCATCCTTTGAAAACTTCGACTGCTGATTTCCCTCCACAAATATTGCTGACCCGCTGAGTTCCTCAACCTATTCTTTGGCTAAAGTTTCCAGTATCTGCAGTCTCTTGTGCCTCCATTCTACAGCAGCTCCTTTGGGTTTGGTTCACCCCCTAGCTTCCTCAGATCAACAATTTAGTGAGGAGCTTGTTTCGTATTATAGTGTTGAAGGCCGAGCTGTAGTCAATGAATAGCATCCTGACATCGACACTCTTATGTCAAGGTGATCCAGAGCTGAATGTAATCCAAGAGAGACGGCGTTCTCCTAGACCCATTTTTCCTGTACGTAAATTGCAAGGGGTTCACATTATCCGGAAACTGGTGCAGATGTGGGCAATTCATAATCTTTCCAAGGATCATTATGGTCCATGTTTTAGCTCCTGGGAGAAGTCATTGAGTTCAAGTCATTTAACTTTTCTTGAGGCGAGGAATGGCAGATGCTTCCTTGAAACAGATGGGACAGTAGACTATTGAAGTGAGAGGTTGAAGATATCAGTGAAGACTGTGGCCAGGTGATCGACACACAATTTCAGAACCCATCTACAAACTGCACCTGGAAGAGCTGCTTTCCGACAGTTTATCCTCATGAACGAAGAGGCAAAATTGCAACACAGGAATACATACAAATTAAACAGCATGTAGTTAGTAGGACCATGCTGTCGGCGCAAATCCACAGGTCAGATTAAAGCTCTGTCACCCAATACATCCAGTTGTGAATTATAGCAGATGCAAGGTGGCACAGTGGCGCAGCGGAGGAGTTGCTGGCTCACAACGCCAGAGCCCTGGGTTCAATCCTGACTACGAGTGGCTGTCTGTACAGAGTTTGCACGTTCTCCATGTGACCTCTTGGGGTTTTTATCCGGGTTTTCTCCGGTGCACTGGTATCCTCCCACGTTCCAAAATCGTGCAGGTTTGTAGGTTAATTGGCTTCTTGTAAAATCTTGTTAATTGGCTTCTTGCATAGGATAGAACTGGTGTATGGGTGATTATTGGTCAGCACGGATTCGGTGGACAGAAGGGCCTGTTTCCACGCTGTAACTCTATACTAAACTATTAAAAGGCCAGCAGGAAAAATGTGTTGGATGATTGATTCCATGAACATCCCTCTCTTTAAGGGTGACGGAGACAGCCATATGTGTCCAAAGGACGAGGCAGAAATGCAACTATCTTTAGCCTGATGCACCAAAATGGGTATCATTCTCAACAGAATCCTAACTACATCATGGTCACAGAAGGTAGTCTCCAGCCAATATGATTTATGGCATGTGACATCAATAAAATGGACTAGTTCCACCAAAGATTGAGAGTCTCAACTTTGTGCTCCAGCACTAATTCTGTAGCCAATACAATCCCGAATATTAATACGCCATCATTACTCAACATGTAGAAAAATGGCCAGGTATGTCTATGGTCAAGTGCACAAATGTTCAGCCTGTTCCCCATATTGCCGTGAACCCCAACACAGCCCAGTGCTTAAGTCAGGACTTTCATGTCAAATGTTATCAAATGTCTTTTGCAACACCTTTCAATTCCAACTAGTATTTTCCCCAACGGTTGAGCGTTTCACAAAAATTCCTAACTGCTTCACACTGGGATGTTTAATATTATACAGTCTAGTAATTTATCCAGTGAAGCCCTTTTGGCTTCTTTACTTTAGTTTAGAGCCACAGAATAGAAACATGCCCTTCGGCCTACCATGTTCATGCTGACCATCAATGAATCACCCGTACACTAGTTCTATTCCTAGCACAAGGGGCAATTTACAGAAGCCAATTAACCTACAAAACCATTTATCTTTAAAATGTGGGACAAAACCAGAGCACCCAGAGAAAACCCACGAGATCACAGTTTGTTCACTTAGTTTTATGCGAGAGTTTTGTTAAAATTGGAGGGGAATTGTTGTTCACGCCTTCCCTTATGAATTCTAACTTTAAAAAAAAACAAATCCGAACATTGACCATACTGGAATAATCTTCCACTTCAGTTTAATTTCATGTTTTAATATTCCCTGCTCTTTTGGCTATACTCTTCCCCGTGCAGGCTTGTAAGAATCATTCATTGGTAAATGTTGTTTTTGCTGCTATGCTCTAGATCCTATTCAGCCTTCCAATTCCTGGTGAGTCACACCCAGCAGACTTTCTTCTACGCATTCGAAGAACTGTAATGTAAATAATACCCCCCCCCGCCCCCCAAAAAATGAGTCCATTTAACATTTTGGAATTTCTGTATTAAACGTAGGAAACTGGAAATGGAAAAGGACGCATGGTAAGTTGCTTTCTTACCTCTTCTTTTACACAACTGCATTTCACTCAACTCCTCCTTCCTTATCTAACACCCTTTTATCTACATTCACCTCTAGTCTTTGGTCACCCTTTCACACATCTGCCCATCAATCCCCACACTTGTATCTACTGTACCTATCATTTACCAGGCTATGTACCATTCTTACTTCTCTTTTCCAGCTCCCCCAATTCCATCAGTCTGAAGAAGGCTCCTGTCCTGAACAATTCTGCCATTTCTCTCCACAGATGCTGCCTGACCACTGAGTTCCTCCAGCACTGGGTTTTTTGCTCAAAGCCCCAGCATCTCCAGTAACTAGTCTGTCATTCTATAAAGTTCCGTTTAAGAAAGTATTCACATCAATCCCTCCGAAACAAAAATAAACCAAATCTGTGAAATTTAATTTACGTATTATTATTTTAATTTTTTCTTTACATTGAAAACCCAGCTCAACGTTTTCACGAGATCTGCCTGTCACTGGAGTTAACAATGCTAGCAAAGGAGAGGAGAAAAAATTACCACTGAAACCTTCTGGCAAGGAAGCAAGCAATTAATATAGCAATGTTACAAAATTTTGAGATTTAAAAAATCAAGTCTGTAATTTATCCCATCAGATAAAGCATAAAAAGAAGTTTAATTTGACACCTAATTCACTTTCATATCTTCAGTATTAAAAAAGTTATGGCCATTTTCATACTCGGAAATTAGCATCTTGTTCCCTATTGCTTTTCCATTGACTTAACACAAAAGCTGTGATCGAGGACAGTCAAAAAGCCCATAACTTTCTTAAAAATTAAGAGAACTGAAAGAAAATTTCAGTATTATAGATTGAAGCATTCTGAAACAAATATGAAACAATCTTACTTAGACGACATTAAATTAAAGCATATAATTAGTTAGTTACCTAATTGTAGCTAATTACAAAATTCAATTACTAGATCTAAACATCTATCAATTTCTTAAGAATGGATTAACATTTTTTAAAAGCCTAAGTGTCCAAATAACATTCACACAAGAATTCACAATATAACATAATTTTTAAAATCTCCTTGTCATGGATTTATAGGCCAAATTGAAGGAATTTAATGTTTAATACCTGTAAATTAATAGCCATTTAAATCATCTTGCGAGTGGGTTTTTCTGGAATGCGATCATTTAGAACGTTGCATTTGCGGTGAATTTTAAACCCGTATCGGCATGAAAAATACTGCCGGTTCGTTCGGGGGGGAAAATCACCGTTTCGCAACTTAAAATGTGAATAAAGGCATCTTAAGGAGCACTTTTATACATAAAATAAACGGCTTTCGTTACCTGTCCCATGCGTGAAATCCGTCCCCGTTGTCGGCTTTAGAAGCTGATTTTAAAATAACTCTAGCGCTGAAATTGTCGGGGGATTTTTAAAACAAATACACAGCACGCCCGTCCGAACGATTTTTCAGCAAAAGTTTGCACTCCAACGAAATATAATCCAGGACAAGGTAGGAGAAACCTGCGTTTTAACCCCGCCCCCCCCCCCCTCAAAGGCGCCAAAATCGCGCACACGGCCAGTGGCAGAATTGCAGCGCCGCTGAAGGTAAGTATTGTAACATACCTAATTAATACAGCGAATATCTATCTATCTATCTATCTATCTATCTATCTATCTATCTATCTATCTATCTATCTATCTATCTATCTATCTATCTATCTATCTACTTTTAAAACTCTGTGTGTGTGTGTGTGTGTGTGTGTCAGTGTGTGTGTTTTGTGGGTGTATGTCACGTTCCATTTTCAGATTTAGATTTTTTTTGGCCTTTGATTCCTTGGTCCGCC
>CM075978.1:156141366-156386214 GCA_038087875.1 Malacoraja senta | reverse complement strand
GTTAGTTAGTGTGTGTGAGGGGGGTGGTTAAAATTTGTGACGCCGCATGCTGCCCCCCCCCTCAACTGCACATTGGGGGAACAGACCCAACGGGTCTGCACTTGGTCTGGTAATCCTTTAAAATTCCAATGTAGTTGTGCAAAGAGTATCCTCAAATGGGAGTCTTCCTGTTTAGTTGTGATCATTTATATAACTAAAGTCTCATCTTGACCACTTCCTGTCAGCGCTGTATATTGATTTTAGAAAAAACACTACCCTGTATCGTTGTGATTTGTGGCCATCTTACTCACAGTCCTCCTCTGCTGAGGCAGCCCCGAGGATATTTCCGATCGATGAAATATAAAAAAGTTATGAGTGTTTAAAAAACCTTGAGATCAGCTGATTGGTCCTCTCGCCGGTCAATCACCATGATGAAGGTATGCCCCTTCCCGGGCGGGGGGGGGGGGGGGCAGGTCTATAAAACCCCCGGATGCCTGTACTTGAGCAGTCACTTTGGAAGATCGCAAGGGAGAGGCCACGACTGTCATTCTAAGCTGTGAATCAACTGAACTGTGAGTCTGCAATGTACTGCAATAAATGATTTGTTAGCCCTTAATGACAATGCCATGAGTTGTTTGGCCTGCTGCCCTGCCTGTGCTTGAAACTGCAACGCTTAAATTCGAAATGAAATGAAATGACAATGCCATGAGTTGTTTGGGCCTGCTGCCCTGCCTGTGCTTGAAACTGCAATGCTTTGTTAGGTCCGACTGTGTTTGGAAGGAATAAATGCTTTAATAGGTCCGACTGTGTTTGGAAGGAATAAATGCTTTATTAGGTCCGACTGTGTTTGGAGGAATAAATGCTTTATTAGATCCGACTGCGTTTTGGAGGAATAAATGCTTTATTAGGTCCGACTGTGTTTAGTCCAAAGGTCCCGCTCATACTGTGACTTCCGCTTAGTGACAGGTCGCGCTGATTGCGTGATTTTTGGTGAGTGCAGAGGTCGCGCTGATTGCATAATTTCCGGTAAGTGCAGAGGCCACGGCTGATTGCAGAAGTGCTGCTGACTGCGGAAGCCCCACAGTGGAGAGGCCTTGCTCAGCCGTGTGAGTAGATTCAAGGGATTGTGAAATCGACAGAAGAATGTATGGTTGTGTGTTTATGCTTGTTTTTTTCATGTTATTTATTTAGTTGTTTATTTTAGATATTTCTCTTTTACGTATCGTTAGCTTTTAGATAATGTGTGAATGGTGCACTGACTGGTTGGCATTTTTAATTTCGTTGTACATGTTTACATGTTATAATGACAATAAAGAATTTCATTCATTTTCATTCAAGAAAGTTTACTGTCATATATATGGTGTGTGTCAGTGTGTGTGAGTGTACGTGTGTGTGAGTGAGTCTGTGTGTGTGAGTGTGTGTGGTGGAGGGTGTGTGTGTATGGGTGTGTGTGTGAGTGTGTCTGTTTGTGAGTCTGTGTGTGAGTGTATGTGTGTGTGTGTACTCTGCTTGAAATGCTGTGAAATTAGATTTGCTGGCCTGCACTCTGCTTGAAATGCTGAGATTGGATTTGCTGGCCTGCACTCTGCTTGAAATGCTGTGAGATTGGATTTGCTGGCCTGCATTCTGCTTGAAATGCTGTGAGATTGAATTTGCCTGGCCTGCACTCTGCTTGAAATGCTGTGAGATTGGTTTTGCTGGCATGCACTCTGTTTGAAATGCTGTGAGATTGGATTTGCTGGCCTGCACTCTGCTTGAAATGCTATGAGATTGGAGTTGCTGGCCTGCACTCTGTTTGAAATGCTATGAGATTGGAGTTGCTGGCCTGCACTCTGCTTAAAATGCTGTGACATTGGATTCTGCTGGCCTGCACTATGCTTGAAATGCAGTGACATTGGATTTGCTGGCCCTGCACTCTGCTTGAAATGCTGTGAGATTGGATTTGCTGGCCTGCACTCAACTTGAAATGCTGTGAGATAGGATTTGCTGGCCTGCACTCTGCTTGAAATGCTGTGAGATTGGATTTGCTGGCCTGTACTCTGCTTGAAATGCTGTGAGATTGGATTTGCTGGCCTGCACTCTGCTTGAAATGCTGTGAGATTGGATTTGCTGGCCTGCACTCTGCTTGAAATGCTGTGAAATTGGATTTGCTGGCCTGCACTGAATGATGACTTTTTGAGGTAAATTCTCAGATTTTCTTTATCAAAATTTGACCGCTCAATCTCTCTATATTAAAATTGTCTCTTTTTTTAAATCAATAGCAAAGAGACATCAAGAGGTAGTGAGCAGCAAGAGACACAACAAGAAAGAACTGAACTTAATAAATCTTTAACATTTAAATTGTTGTTATATTTTAAGTCATTCACATTTTAAACTTTAATAAATCCTTTTTCCACTTGCCATCCCATTCATCACAATGGGAAGCTAATAGGCAGGAATGGCTGCGCTGTCAGAGAGCCACTAATAGTGCATGGGGGGGGGGTTGAGGGGAGATGGACTGAATGCGTGGGGGGGAGGGGAATGGCAAGGAGCCGAGTGGGAGTTGAAGAGAGGAGGGGTGAATGAGTGAATTGCCACCACACCAGCCGTGAGTGACTGGAATGCCAGCCCACCAGCCATGCGTCAGTGAACTGCCAGCCCAGCAGCCATAAGTCACTGGACTGCCAACCCACCAGCCATGAGTAAGTGAACTGCCAGCCCACCAGCCATGACTCACTGAACTGCGAGTCCAATAATCCATTCAGTCCACAATGTCCATACTAGCCCTCTGGAAACCAGTCCCTTCAGCCCACGACACCCATACCAGCGCTCCAGAGATCCACGCAACGATACTTTCCTTCTTCATTGCTGTGATCTGTAAAAAAAGATGAAAATGTCTAAAATTGATTCTCCACCCTCTGCCCCTTCTCTCTCACAGTCGGTCACCTGTTTTGGGCAGAATTTCTGACAGTTTCTGAGCTGCCAGCCCATCAGGCCTGAGTGACAGAGCTGCCAGGCCTCAGTCACTGAGCTGCCAGCCCAAGAACCCATTCGGCCCACAATGTCCATACTAGCCCTCTGGAAACCAGTCCCTATGGCCCACAACACCCATGCTAGCGCTCCAGAAAGCCCCCCCACCCCCCCACTGGCCAGCAATATTGGAATTGGTGGAGGTGGAATGTTGCGTTGGGGGACCAGCCCTCTCATGTGAAGCTGGGACCCAACGGGTCCCACTTAGTATAGTTGCATTTAAATGTCTGTCGCACTTACTTGCACAACACTTGTTAGTAATAGGATGCAAATCATTATGATAAAACCATCTCTAGATTTTTAATTGGTCAAGCTTCCAGTATTCTTTACACATGGGTCAATTTGATAGCACTTGTAATTTGTTTCACTCACCCGAAGAAACCTTATATGCACTCAGTACTAGCCTGTTAAATATTATTCTTCTAATACTGTTTCCAATTATAGTAATGTACCTGACTTCTCCCAACTCTGCTTTTGATTATAGACACAAAACACTGGAGTAACTCAGAGGGTGAGACAGCATCTCTGGAGAGAAGGAATGGACAACGTTTTTTGGGTCGAGACCCTTCTTCAGACTTTTGATTATATATTTATTTTGATTATATATTATTTTGATTATATATTTATTGTGTTTTACCAGCATGATTTGACTTTATCATCACTGAAAAAAATCTTAAAATGGATACTCATAGGACATGTAGTTACTAAAATTTCCTTACACAATTCAAAGGTTTCAAAGGTCTTTTATTGTCACATGTACCAATTAAGGTACAGTGATATTTGTATTACCATACAACCATACAAAAAAAAAGCAACAAGACAGACACACAACTACATAAAAGCTAACAAAAACATCCACCACAGCAGATTCCCCATATTCCTCATTGTGATGGAAGGCAATAAAGTCTAATCCTCCCTCATTTTTCTCACGCAGTCGGGGCAGTCGAACAATCCGTCGGGGCGATCGAAGCTCCTGCAGCCGGCGGTCGAAATCCCCGTGTCGGGGCGATCGAAGCTCCCGTGTCGGTGCGGTCAAAGCGGCTGCGGCTTGTAGCTCCCGAAGTCAGTCTCTAACCAGAGACCGCGAGCTCCTCTATGTTAGGCCGCAGTGCGGACGGAGATACGATACGGGAAAAAATCACATCACCGTCAAGGTAAGAATTTTTTTTACGTTTTCCCCACCTCCCCCCCCCAGATAAAACAAAGCTAAAGAACACAAAAATATACATTTAACACATAATATCAAACAACAAAGGGACAGACTGTTGGCGAGGCAGCCATTGGTGGCGCCACCCGGTGGTTAATCATTCATTAATTCATTCAATTCAGTAATCATTTGAAGAATACTTCTCCCAAATTAAAGCTCAGAATGGAGTTTGCATATCTGAAGCTTTTCCAGCATTTTATATCTAAAATATCAATATAAAAATAACGTAAATAAAATTTAAACTAAAGTAACTGTTGGATCACTGTAGATATATTAAAGTAAAAGTAAATACGTGTGAAGAATGATTTAGAATTACTTTTTAAACAGATGCTATATTCAATGAAAACAAGCTATGAGCTTCAGACTGGTGAATCTGATGCTTAATTGTTTTTAAATTTCCCACACCTTTCTCTGCATTTCAAAATACACTTATGCTTGCTTCCTCAAAATGGAGGCATTTTGGCTAATATAACTATTTTTTGTACAATTATTTTATGTGCATTTTCTTTTATTTGTTTTGCTCCTCGTTCTATTTTTTAAATGATCGAGAATCCTAACAGTTGTTTAGGAAAGAACTGCAGATGCTGGAAAAATCAAAGGCAGACAAAAATGCTGGAGGAGCTCAGCGGGTGAGGCAGCATCTATGGAGCAAAGGAATAGGTGACGTTTTGATCGAGACCCTTCTTCAGACTGATGTGGGGGTGGGTGGGGGGTGTGAAGAAGAAAGGAAGAGGCGGAGACAGTAGACTGTGGGAGAGCTGGGAAGGGGAGGGGAAGGAGGGAGAAAGCAAGGACTACCTGAAATTGGAGGTCAATGTTCATACCACTAGGGTGTAAGCTACCCAAGCAAAATATGACGTGCTGCTCCTCCAATTTGCGGTGGGACTCACTCTGGCCATGGAGGAAGCCCAGGACAGAAAGGTCCGATTCGGAATGGGAGGGGGAGTTGAAGTGCTGAGCCACCAGGAGATCAGATTGGTTATTGCGAACTGGGCGACGCGATCAACTGTTGCACCTCCTCCAACCTCATCTATTGCATCCGCTGTTCTAGTTGTCAACTGCTTTACATTGGTGAGACCAAGCGCAGGCTTGGCGATCGCTTCGCCCAACACCTCCGAGAATCCTAGCATTTTTGTCTACCTTCGAGAATCCTAACAGGCTTTCTCTAGTGAGGAGGGGGTGTATGAGTAGCAGGTGGAGGAGAAAAGTTTAGGGGAAATGGTAGGGGTGGAAAATGAAGAATGGTCAATTTTAGGTAGTTACACTGAATGGAAATTCTGGCATAACAATTAATATTAATATAACAATAAAGAATGACCAATAAATTTGGTTGTAATTAAAAAGCACAAGGTATTTAATGATATGTGGACATTAAGTGAACAATTACACCATGGTGTTTCTTTGTTCCGTAAGATAAATCTCATAAGTTTGAAAACATTACAGCTATTGATAGGTATGTTACAATACTTACCTTCAGCGGCGCTGCAATTCTGCCACTGGCGCCTTTAAGGGGGGGCGGGGTTAAAACGCGGGTTTCTCCTACCTTGTCCTGGTTAATATTTCGTTGGAGTACAAGCGTTTGCTGAAAAATCGTTCCTACGGGCGTTTTGTGTATTTTTTATTTTTATTAAATCGACAATGTCAGCGCTGGAGTTATTTTAAAATCAGCTTCGAAACCCGTCAACGCCGACAACGGGGACGGATTTCACACACGGGACAGGTAAACGAAAGTAGTTTATTTTAATGTGTAAAAGTGCTTCTTAAGAAGCCTTTGATTCATATTTTTTAATGCGAAACGGTGATTCTTTTCCCCGAACTAACGGCAGAATTTTTCATGCCGATACAGGGTTAAATTCACCGCAAATCAACGTTCCAATTGATCGCGTTCCAGAAAACCTCACTCGCAAGATGATTTAAATGCCCATTAATTTACAGGTATTAAACATTCAATTCCTTCCATTTGGCCTGTAAATCCATGACAAGGAGATTTAAATATTATGTTATATTGTGAATTATTGTGTGAATGTTATTTGGACACTTAGGCTATTTAAAAATGTTAATCTATTCTTAAGAAATTGATAGATGTTTAGATCTAGTAATTGAATTTTGTAATTAGCTACAATTAGGTAACTAACTAATTATATGCTTTAATTTCATGTCATCTAAGTAAGATTGTTTCATATTTGTTTCAGAATGCTTCAATATATAATAACTGACAATTTCTTTCAGTTCTCTTAATTTTTAAGAAAGTTATGGGCTTTTGACTGTCCTCGATCACAGCTTTTGTATTAAGTCAATGGAAATGCAATAGGGAACAAGATGCTAATTTCCGAGTATGACAATGGCCATAACTTTTTTAATACTGAAGATATGAAAGTGAATTAGGTGTCAAATTAAACTTCTTTTTATGCTTTATCTCATGGGATAAATTGCAGACTTTATTTTTAAAATCTCAAAATTTTGTAACATTGCTACTATTGAATTAACACACAATATGAACGGTGTTCATACATACGAGCCTATACATGTTCTCCAGGGACGCGCCCAACTCGCTGAGTTACTCCAGCACTTTGTGTTTTCTTTTGTAAATCAGCTTCTGCAGTTCCTTGTATTTCCATTAATAATTTCTCCCGTCAGTGGATTAATAACATCTCTATATTATTGTGAGACACTTCACCATAAACATCCTGGCTAATGGTCCAGTGCAGTACTGAGGAGAGCTACATTTTTAAAGCTGAGACAGAAAGCTAAAGATTCATCTAAGACAAGGGTGAATCTAAAAGATCTCATGGGACCATTACAATGAAGAATAGAGGTTAGCCCAGCCCAATATATCTATCTATTACTCAATGACACTAAAACAGGTTACAATTACACTATTTGTGGAAGCCGATGTAAAAACTAGCTGTTTTGTGTTTAGCATTACAATATTGACTACACTTCATAAGTTCACAAGTTTTAGTTGAATTAGGCCATTCAATATACAATAGGTCCAGGAATGGGCCATTCGGCCCTTCGAGCCAGCACCGCCATTCAATGTGATCATGACTGATCATCCCCAATCAGTACCCCGTTCCTGCCTTCTCCCCATATCCCCTGGCTCCGCTATTTTTAAGAGCCCTATCTAGCTCTCTCTTGAAAGCATCCAGAGAACCCTCCTCCACCGCGCTCTGAGGCAGAGAATTCCACAGACTCACCACTCTCTGTGAGAAAAGTGTTTCCTCGTCTCCGTTCTAAATGGCTTACTCCTTATTCTTAAACTGTGGCCCCTAGTTCTGGACTCACCCAACATTGGGAACATGTTTCCTGCCTGTAGCATGTCCAAACCCTTAACAATCTTATACGTTTCAATGAGATACCCTCTCATCCTTCTAAACTCCAGAGTGTACAAGCCCAGCTGCTCCATTCTCTCAGCATATGACAGCCCCGCCATACCGGGAATTAACCTTGTAAACTTACGCTGCACTCCCTCAATAGCAAGAACGTCCTTCCTCAAATTAGGGGACGAAAACTGCACACAATACTCCAGGTGTGGTCTCACTAGGGCTCTGTACAACTGCAGAAGGACCTCTTTGCTCCTATATTTGTTTCCTCTTGTTATAAAGGCCAACATGCCATTTGCTTTCTTCACTGCCTTAAAGGCCAACATGCCATTTGCTTTCTTCACTGCCTTATAAAGCCCATTCAGCCCATCGAGTCTACTTTGTCATTCAATCATGGCTGATCTCTGCCTCCTAATCCCATTTTCCTGCCTTCTCCCCATAACCCTTGACACCTGTCCTAATCAAGAATTTGTTTTTCTCTGCCTTAAAAATATCCACTGACTTGTCCTCCGTAGCCCTCTGTGACAATGAGTTCCACAGATTAACTACACACTATGACTAAAGAAGTTCCTCCTCACCTCCTTTCTAAGAGTGCCCTTTAATTCTGTGGTCCTGGCCCTTACCTTCCGAAGGTAATTTCCGAAATACTTCATTGGAATTAAATTATTTCAAGATATTTTGAGGTTTTACATGGTACCATATGATTTTTTTTCAAGCTAAAGGCAAAACATTTGAACAGGAAACAAAACAAATTATGAAAGTAATCTTTAAAAAAATCAAAACCATGGCATTTTTATAGGTTCTATACTGGTCCTTAGATGAATTTTGTTCCCAAAATCAATTGGTAACGGTAATTAACATTGGTGTGTTTGACGGGAGCTGCAATGCAATTGATATTAAACATAGCCTTAGGTTTAGCATTGTGTTATGATTATATAGTAGCATTACTAGTCAGCGGTACAGAGTAATTTTGCAATCAATAATCACTGGATCTTTATTTCCTTTGAGAAAAAACATAGGAACTTCACCTAGACTGCATTCAAGCAGCAATTGAGATTCAGAAAATGCACTGACAGCCACAAGATAGGAGAAGAAAAGGCAGAGACAAAAATAATAACCGAGTGAGCATATTTCCACATCTTATCCTCTGGCGTGTTCACTTGATTTCCACTCTGACAAACCTGGGAAGCAAAAGTGTAAAAATCTTTAAATAAGAGCAATCATTGTTAATCTTTCTCCTAACAACGTGGCAAGCAGACTGTGACACATCAATATGGTTCAACATGGGTTTTTGAGAAAAGAATGTAAAGTTCATCGATATTTGATTTCCCTTACCATGAAAACAAATGAAAAAAATTAGATTCGATCAGAAGTATATTTATTGCCATTCTGTTATAGGATATGTAAAATCGATTGGGAATGGTGAGAATGTTCATCTCCAGTTCTACACTGTAAATTACAGCCCCAAGAAGTAAAACTGTGTTCTGCTGAGGGAACATGTTTTACTTACATTGTAGATCAAACTAAATTTAGTTTCACTACTGTGCTTTATTCTTATCGTTCAAGCATGAACCTAAAAGTACCTTTAAAATATTAGATCCACCGGCTGCCTCGCCAACAGTCTGTCTATCCCTTCCTTCTCTGGGTTTTAATAGTATGCATTAAATGTGTTTTATTTGTTTTATGTGGGGGGTGGGGGTGGGGGGGGGGAGTGGTTGGGGGAAACTTTTTCTAATCTGTTACCTCGACGGAGATGCCATTTTTTTCCTGTATCGTATCTCCCTCTGCACTGCACCCTAACACCAAGGAGTTGGAGGTGCTTGCAGACTTAACATCACAGAGCTCGCGGTCTCTGGTCAGAGACCAACTTCGGGAACTCCAAGCCGCAACAACTTTGACCGCCCGACGGGGGAGCTTCGATCGCCCCAACGCAGAAGCTTCGATCGCACCGACGGATGCTTCGACTGCCCCGACCGCGGGAGAATAAAGAGGAAAAAGATTGGACTTTTTTGCCTTTCATCACAGTGAAGAATGTGTGGAATCCGCTGTGGTGGATGTTTATGTTAATTTTTATGTGGTTGTGTGTCTTGGTGCTTTTTTTTCCATATGGCTGTATGGTAATTCGCATATCACTGTACCTTAATTGGTACGTGACAATAAAAGTCCTTTGAAACCTTTGAAGTACAGTGCATTCAGAAAGTATTCAGACCCCTTCACTTTTTCCACATTTTGTTACGGTACAGCCTTGTTTTAAAATGGATTAAATTCATTTTTGTTATCGTCAACTACACACAATACCCCAGAATGAAGAAGCGAAAACAGATGTTTAGATATTTGAAAAGTGAAGGGGTCAGAATACTTTCTGAATGTACTGTACCTTTAAAGGAAATCCTTCTTTAAATATCTTTAAAGTAACTTTAAAGAGAATCTCTCATTTTGACCATCTGAGGTTCTACATTAAACCCAAGTTTTAATTCCACAGATTTTAACTCTCACCTACACTCTAGGTGCAATTTACAGTTGCGAATTAGCCAACCGACCCACATCTTTTAGAACCAGGGAGGAAAATGTAGCACCCAGAGGAATGCCCCATGACCACAGGGAGAACGTGCAATCTCAATACAAATTGCACCCAAGTCAGTATTGAAAGCTGGGAATCTGGCGCTGTGAGGCGGTGGCTAATAGCTTTGTCATTACGTCACCCTGGTAACTACCAAACCACTCACCTTTGCATTCAACCACAAGAGGTGCAACACATAGCCTTTAACCAGGCAGATGAAGCGAAGGTGTTCAGCAAAACGATCGCCCAGTCTATATTTTATCTCGCCAATGTATAAGAGTCCACATCTTGAACAACAGATACAGTCGATGTGGTTGAAGGTGGTGCAAATGAACCTCTGCCTAACCTGTAAGGATTGTCGGGGTCCCTGGACAAAGTCGAGGGAGGAGGTATAGGGACAGGTGTTGCATCTCCTGTAGTTGCAGGAGGGGTGGTTTGGGTGGGAAGGGATGAGTTAACCAGGGAGTTGCAGAGGGATCGGTCTCTGCGGAAGGCGGAAAGGGGTGGAGATGGCAAAATGTGACTAGAGGTGGAATTCCGTTGGAAGTGGCGAAAATGTCGGAGGATGATGTGTTGTATGTGTCAGCTGATGGGATGAAAGGTAAGCACTAGGGGGACTCTGTCTCTGTTGCAACTAGGGGGAGCAAGGGCAGAGCTGCGGGGTGCCGAGGAGACACGAGTGAGGGCCTCATCTTGTGGACATCTTGAATGTCTTGGCTGCCTTCCCTTACTTTGTTACATAAATTAGCCCTTGCATTAAATCTGTTAGTGGGCCCTCCACTTGCAGCAAATTCCTCACTAACATTTGCATGCTTTCTCTTCCAGGTTTTGAACATGCTGTTTATGAATGACCATCATTCCAGATCTCCATCATCCTCTGCTCTTCTCTAATCCTATCAATTCCTTTTAATCTGTGCCTAGGTCCCTATGTTCACTCTACAGACTCTGCACAGACAGTACCCATAGTCAGGATCTCTACCACTGTGCCACTGTGCCACACCAGCCCTCAATCTAGCGCGTCATATCTTCACTTCAACCACTCCCCCAGATTGCCACAGTTCCACAGACCACTGCTTGTCCCTGTGTCAGTCTTGCAGGCTACTGGGCTAATCGGTATTGATTTTGACCTTCAAGCTAAATCACCAACAGTTTTTCCATCTCAATTATCAAACCACTTTAGATTGACCCAAAATACTGGAGTAACTCAGAGGGACAGGCAGCATCTCTGGAGAGAAGGAATGGGTGACGTTTCGGGTCGAGACCCTTATTCAAACTGTTTTGTTGGTTTGTTGCAATGGCAGCTGGCATCAGGGTCAATCCGTTAACATGTTGCGAATGCAAACTTTGTTCTTTATCATGACGATCGCTGCCAACGAATGGAGACCCAACACTTTGTCAATTTTCAATGGCATTTCTCCCTCATCCTTTAATTGTATCCATTTTAACTTCCATTGTGCTGGTTATCCTTTTCTTAGATGTACTACCATCACGTGTATCCTTTTTGCTTTCGGATGGTAAAGGCTCTGTCCCACGGGTTTGCGGTCATTGGCGGTGAAGTGCGGCGTCGCCGGAAGAGGGGACCGCACGGCATCCACGAGAGCGCCGCACGGATGCTGCGCGGGGGCTGAGTGATCTCCGTACGGCCGGTTCCACAAGCTTGCGGCGTCGGGTGATGATGTCATCGCGCAACGCGATGCGCTACGCGATGACGTCTTTCGGATCGCGGGGCTGTGGCGGCGGCCGTGCCGCACACGTGCCTCACTGGCGGCGGCTGTGGCGGCGGCCGTGCCGCACACGTGCCTCACTGGCGGCGGCTGTGGTGGTGAGAGTTTGACTCACGGCGCTCGTGCCTCACTGGCGGCGGCTGTGGCCGTGCCGCACTCGTGCCTCACTGGCGGCGGGTTTGCGGTAAGAAATTATTTTTAAACAGTGCTGACTTTTTGTGAGCACCGTGCGGTGTTGGCACCAACGCCGCACGGCCTCGGCGGTGGGCGTTTGACCGAACCCGCGGTCTCTCGCGGTCCACGAGCGGTAGATACTTCCTGTATCACCGCCAATGAACGCAGACTCGTGAGACAGGCCTTTAAGTAATGGCCAAATACTATGAATTATACAGTAGGTTGAATTATAAACACTGTAATCGCTGTGGTGGTGAATCTGTGGGCTTCTTTGTCACAGAAGGCTGTGGAGGCCAAGTCAATGGATATTTTTAAGGCAGAGATAGATAGATTCTTGATTAGTATGGGTGTCAGGGGTTATGGGGAGAAGGCAGGAGAATGTGGTTAGGAGGGAGAGATGGATCAGCCATGATTGAATAGCGGAGTAGATTTGATGGGCCGAATGGCCTAATTCTGCTCCTATCACATGACCTATAGGTGCTCTAAAGATGACTGGAGTTACTGTATGTTACCATCAATCACTTTCATTCGCCCAGTGTGCAAAGGAAACTAGTTTTGCTAGTGGTAGGAAGGAAAATATGTACATGCGATGCACTTCTTAATTTATGGGAGGCCGCTGTAGGTACCGGTGCCTTTAAGTCAGGTGTTCATAACCTGGGGGATGCCTGTAATACTGATTAGATCACAACGGATCAGCACAGTGGCGCAGCAGTGGAGTTGCTGCCTTACAGCGCCAGAGACCCCGGTTCGATCCTGACTACGGGTGCTGTCAGTACGGAGTTTGTACGTTCTCCCTGTGACCAATACAATACAATATGGTTTTATTCGTCACATTGCACATAAAGTGTAAGTGAAATGAATTTGCAGGCAGCGGTACAATGACAAAGAACACACAATACACAATAAAAAAATTAACACAAACATCCACCACAGCATTCATCACTGTGGTGGAAGGCACAAAAAATTTGGCCAGTCCTCCTCCATTTTCCCCCGTGGTCGGGACCTCAACCCTCCGCAGCCGTCGCTGCGGGCATCCAGACCACATGGGCTTTCTACGAGTGCTCCGGTTTCCCCCCACACTCCAAAGACACGGGTTTATAGGTTAAGTAGCTTCAGTAAAAATTGTAAATTGTCCCTGGTCTGTAGGATAGTGTTAGTGTACGGGGATCGCTGGTCGGTACAGACTCGTTGGGCCGAAGGGCCTGTTCCAGTGCTGTATCTCGAAACTAAACTAAACTAATACTTTGGAATGTTTTTCCTCCATTAAGTGGGACAAATACCTTAAAAAAATCTAAGCAATGAGCTCCAGGTGAATTTGCAGGATAACTCTCAGTTTTCAAACACAGATAGTATGCTAATATATAAATGCCTGACCAAATTCATAGCTCACTTGCTACTGGACCAGTTGTGGGTTCAAGGCTATTGCACATCAGCTTACAAAGAGAAATAATTGTTAGATATTAGTGCATAGCTGCCTAATTGTGATTTATTTTGAGAGTTTTAACACTAAAGTGTCCCCTCTCCCATTGGGCAAAAGAAAACTCACACCTCCAGATTCAGGGAGTTTCTTCCCACCCGCTACCAGGCAACTAAACAATCCTATCACCACTACAGAGCAGTCCTGAACTACTATCTGAACTACTATCTACCTCATTGGAGACCCTCCGTCTATCTTAGATCGGACTTTACTGGCTTTATCTTGCACTAAACTTTATTCCCCATATCATGTATCTGTACACTGTGAATGGCTCGGTTGTAATCATGTATTGTCTTTCTGCTGACTGGTTAGCACGCAACAAAAGCTTTTCACTGTACCTCGGTACACGGGACAATAAACTAAAATAATAACTAAAAGCATGTTGTACAACCATTTTCTTCTTCTTTGGCACTTCCCTCATGTTGGGGGATAACAAGCTTCCACTTCAGTTCTGTGGCTGATGAACCCAGTGTGGGAACTGCAGATTCTGCCAGATGCTGTAAGGAGCAGGTGAATGGATTGCACAGGAGATGCTGCACTCCTTACACCAGTTTCCATTGGACGTCTGTACCTTTTGGCAAAGAGTCAAGATTCGCAGAGCCATCCTGGACGGATCCCTCTGCATTTTGACAATGGACCAAGAATTCCCCCGAATGGTTGGGATGATTCCACCAGGTGGCATCAGCAAGTGGCTGCCTCGCTAACAATCAGTCTGTCCTTCCTTCTGTTTTTGTTATTTTAAGTACGTGTTAAAGAGTATGTTTTAGTGTTCCTTGCTTTGTTTTATGTGGGGGGTGGACCGGGGGAAACTTTTTTCAATCTCTTATCTCGACGGAGATACGATTAAAAAAATTTTAATTTTTTTTTTTTAAATCCCTATCGTATCTCCATCCCCAGTGTGGCCTAACATCGTGGAGCGGCGCGCAGCCTTTCCTGGAGACCGACGCGGCGCTTCAACCGCGGGCGCGGACTTACCACCATGGAGCTTGCGATCCCTTTGCTGGGAAACGACTGTGGAGAGCTCCAACCGGGGGCCTGTGGACTTTAACAACGTGGAGCCCGCGGTCCCTGGTTAGAGACCGATTTTGGAGCTCCAAGCCGCGGAGAGTTTCAACCGTCCTGACGAGGGAGTTTCAATCACCCCAACGCGAGGGCTTCGGATCGCCGGCTGTGGGAGCTTTGATGGCCCCGACTGTGGATGGTTCGACAGCCCCAACCGTGGGAGAATAAAGAGGGAGAAGATTGGACATTATTACCTTCCATCACAGTGAGGAATGTGGGGAGCTGCTGTGGTGGATGTTTATGTTAACTTTTATTTTATGTGACTGTGTGTCTCGTTGCTTTTCACTTGGTATGGCTGTATGGTAACTCAAATTTTACTGTACCTTAATTGGTGCATGTGACAAACTGACCTTGAGCTTGAAACCTTGACCATGAAACCTTGATGTTATATTTTTTAAGGTCTTTTACGTATTTCCTCTTCCTATCATGAAAGAGTTGAGATTAAAGGGGCCAAATTTAATTTCATCAATGGCATCATGAATAATGAAAGATGACAAGGAGCTATGGCTAGTTAATGCCAAGCTAGGGCATTAAAACCTGATGATTGTAATTGTAATTTATATGTTGGGACTGATGTTTTGATTTCTGTAACTTAGGAAATTGGCTGCAGTTTGTGGTTCCTGTGTAGAGATGAAAGTTGAGAATTCCGTGACTACAACTCGAGGATGATGATTAATTCCAACAATATTTTCTGCAGCTTTAAGGATCTGAGAAACAACAGATAACAGCAGAGTTCATCCATAAATTCAGAGGATGGAGAGGAACAATAGGAAAAGTTGAGATTTTAATAATATGGGGGCTACAAAGCCTTTTAACTTCTAGCTCTGACAGAAGAATTAGTCATCAGAGATGGAGTTTCAGCCTTATTCTCCCTTCAGTCAGCGTGTGTGCAATGGCTGAGTCAGGTGGTGGCATCTTATGTGATTATAGGCAGCTCTGGCGATCCAGCTCAGAACAGTCAGAGGCTGTCATTGACAACAAACAAGGCGGATTGTATGTCATCACAGCCAGATTGAAACAAACATCATTGATGTAGAAGCTTGTGGCATGTGGGTCTTGCCTTTTCCAAATCAATCAAGTACACAAATGATGTTGGGGGCTGAAGATTGGTGGATCCATGACGGGCTCGAAATTAGCGGTTGGCTGGTTGCCAATGGCAACCCACAGTCCCGCGGGGGCAACCTAAAAGCCATGCCATTTTGCCCGGCTTGGCAAGCACCCGAGACACCTCTCGTTTAATTCTGAGCGGGCCCCCTCTCCAACTTTCTCTCTCTCTCTCTGTCAGTCTCTGTCTCCGCCCGCTATCCGTGTCCATGTCTCGGGTCTACGCCCGCTCCTCGTCCGCCGGCATGGCCGGCCGCCTTACACATGCACACAACCACGGCCAGCACCAAAGATCCTATAGCGAGGATCTATGGCCAGCACATCATCGGCCGTGGTTGTGCGCATATGCCGCCCTGCACATGCGCACTGCCACTGGCCGGTGTCGGCCACTTTCCCCCTCCCTTTGCATGGTGGGAGATCTGGCTGCCATTGTTGTCCACTCGCCGCGACCGCTGAAAACCAACGCAGAATCACTCGCTGGAGCTGGAGTAACTCCCTGGAGTAACTCTTGTTTCTTGGTTTCATGGTCCAGCAAAAATATTCAAAATGGAATTTAAACTGAATTTAAACACCACCACCACCAAACTCTGAAAAATAACAGCCTATTGCATTTTATCTGTTTATTTATTGTGTATATATATATATATGGTCTATGGTATATAGACACAGTGAACTTTTATCTCCTGTTCTGTATTATGTTTACATATTCTGTTGTGCTGCAGCAAGCAAGAATTTCATGTCCTATCTGGGACACATGACAATAAACCTCTTGACTCTTGACTTGGACTTAAACAAAAAAGGGTTCTTGTGGGGAAAAAAAGAGCTACCTTAAATTTAATTGCTTCTAGTTGGGTACCTATAGTAGGGTGAAGACTTATCCATGCTTTAATTGGGCGGCGGAACTCCATGGAGCAGCCAGCATCTCTGGATAGAAGCAATTGGGTGACGTTTCGGGTAGAGACCCTTCTTTAGATTTCCTCTGGTTTTAGTGTTTTAGTTTAATTTAAAGATACAGCATGGAAACAGGCCCACCGAGTCCACGCTGATCACACTTTATCCCACACTTTAGCGACGCAAGTCAAGAGTCAAGATTGTTTTATTCTCTCATGTCCCAATGAAATCCTTACTTGCAGCAGCACAACAGAATATGTAAACATAGTACTCTGTAAACAATGTTATGAACGAGAAAACAAAACAGTGTATATTTATATAACTATACACACACACAATTTCCCTCCTTGGATTAATAAAGTTCTATTGTATACTATCGTGTGTGTAGGAAAGACCTGCAGATGCTGGTTTAAACTGAAGATAGACACAAAAAGCTGGAGTAACTCAACAGGTCAGACAGGATCTCTGGACAAAAGGAAAATATTATGTTTTGGGTTGGGTCTGAAAAAGGTTCCTGCACACCTTTGGAATGTGAAGGGAAACAAGAGCACCCGGAGAAACCCCATGCGATCAAAGGGAAAAGGAGTAAACTCCATACAGACAGCACCCATATTCAGGATCAATTCCGGGTCTCTGGCAATTTTAGGCAGCATCTTTATGGCCAATGTACTGTCCCATAGACTTGAACTGAATTAAAACCTACAGTAGCTGTAAAGGGGGACATAGCATCACTTAGAGATTTAAGACTGAAAATGGATAATTTCTTTTTTTTTTGTAATCAAAGTTATCAACGTATAATTTTTTGTGTGTTGGAAAACAAAATATAGTGGCACAGCTGGTGGACTTGCTGCCTCACACGCCAGGGATCTGTGTTCGATCCTGTCCTTGGGCACTGTCTGTGTTGAATTTGCACATTCTCCCTGCAAGCGTGTGGGTTTCCTCCCACATCCCAAAGATGCATTGGCTTTGTTGGTTAACTTGTCTCTGTAAAATTGCCCCTAATGTGTAGGGAGTGGGTGAGGAAAGTGGGATAACAGAACTTGTGTGAATGGGTAGACAAAAATGCTGGAGAAACTCAGCGGGTAAGGCAGCATCTATGGAGCAAAGGAAATAGGCGACATTTTGGGTCGAGACCCTTCCTCAAACTGATGTGAGGGTGCAGGGGGTGGGAAAAAGGAAAGGAAGAGGCAGAGACAGTAGGCTGTGGGAGAGCTGGGAATGGGAGAGCTGGGAATGGGAGGGGAAGGAGGGAGAAAGCAAGGACTACCTGAAATTGGAGAAGTCAATGTTCATACCGCTGGGGTGTAAACTACCCAAGCAAAATATGAGGTGCTGTTCCTCCAATTTGCGGTGGGCCTCACTCTGGCCATGGAGGAGGCCCAGGACAGAAACGTCGGATTCGGAATGGGAGGAGGAGTTGAAGTGCTGAGCCACCGGGAGATCAGGTTGGTTATTGCAAACTGAGTGTAGGTGTTGTGCGAAGCGATCGCCAAGCCTGCACTTGGTCTCACTGAGGTTGATCATACGCTGAATAATCCAACCAGAATTTTGTTTGGAAGTGGAAAGAAATAATAGAAATTGCATTCTTTGCAACGTGTAAAAGGAGATGAGATATTGTATTGTAATTTTGCTGCATGTCATTGTGGTATATATCATGTCTTGAATGGTGAATATGTTTAGTTTGTGACTTTATATGAAGCAGAAATAATATGTGAATGCTTCATTGACCATAATTCTGACTGGTAACTACGCACTTCGTCCAAGCACATTATCACACGTTAAATGACCACCTAAACTGTCATTTGGCAACCTAAAAAGCTGCCTAGGTTGCCCGTATGGCAACAGGGGAAAAATGTTAAGCGAGAGCCTGCATGATAAGGAAATAGTTCAGAGCAGAGCATCTCTGCTGTGTTCCTAAGGCCGCATTTGCCCCTCAGTGGGTCTGTTTCCATGCTGTATCTTTAAAACTAAAACTGGAAGTTAAAACAGCTACTTTCCCCCACCCATGCACACCCATTCCTCCCTTTCTCTTCCCGTCCCATCCTCTCCACGTATATTCTTTTCTCTGGCTTCATATTTCCCACCTTTTCTATCCTTATCTCACACTTTGTCTTTTCATTAATCCATCCAGCTACCAAACAAACCCATCGCCTTCCTCACCCGGCATCCAACTACCGATTGCCTGGCTTTGTCCCACCCCTGCCTCTCTTCAAGCTCCCTCCTCCCTAACTCTCCCAGTACAATTAACCTGAGGGTCCCAACCCAAAACATTGTCTATCCATTGTCTCCAGAGATGCTGTCTGACCCGCTGAGTTACTACAGCACTTTGTCTTTTTGTATAAACCAGCATATACAGTTCCGTGTCTAGTTACAATATCAACATTTATAAGACATTTGGGCAGATACATGGATAGGAAAGGTTTAGGGGGATATGGGCCAAACATGAATAAATGAGAATAGCTGGGACGGGCCCAGCTATCTTGGTTCACATAGACGAGTAGGGCCAACGGGCCTGTTTCAGTGCTGTATGACTATATACAGTGCATTCAGAAAGTATTCAGACTATTCACTTTTTCCACATTTTGTTACGTTACAGCCTTATTCTAAATTGTATTAAATTCATTTTTTTTATCATCAATCTACACACAATATCTCATAATATAAAAGCAAAAACAGGTGTTTAGAAATTTTTCCAAAGTAATTAAAAAGAAATAACTGAAATATCACATTTACATAAGTATTCAGACCTTTTGCTATGACTAGCAATGTTACAAAATTTTGAGATTTAAAAAATCAAGTCTGCAATTTATCCCATCTGATAAAGCATAAAAAGAAGCTTAATTTGACACCTAATTCATTTTCATATCTTCAGTATTAAAAATGTTATGGCCATTTTCATACTCTGAAATTAGCATCTTGTTCCCTATTGCTTTTCCATTGACTTAACTCAAAAGCTGTGATCGAGGACAGTCAAAAGCCCATAACTTTCTTAAAAATTAAGAGAACTGAAAGAAATTTTCAGTTATTATAGATTGAAGTGTGAAACAAATATGAAACAATCTTACTTGGATGACCTGAAATTAAAGCATATAATTAGTTAGTTACCTAATTGTAGCTAATTACAAAATTCAATTACTAGATCTAAACATCTATCCATTTCTTAAGAAAAGGTTAACATTTGTAAATAGCCTAAGTGTCCAAATAACATTCACACAAGAATTCACAATACAAAATGATTTTTAAATCTTATTGTCATGAATTTATAGGCCAAATGGAAGGAATTTAGTGTTTAATTCCCGTAAATTAATGGCCATTTTAATCATCTTGCGAGTGAGATTTTGTGGAACACGATCGATTGGAACGATGCGGTTTGCGATGAATTTAAACCCCATATCGGCAGGAAAAACACTGCCGGTTCGTATATTTACATAATCACATTTTCGCAACGTGAAATTTTGATTAAAGTCATCCTAAGAAGCAAGTTTATGTGTAAAATAAATGACTTGCTTTGTCCCGTACGTGAGATCCGTTCCGTTGCCTGCGTTGACGGCGTTAGGAGTCGCTTTTTATTTTACTCCAGCGCTGAAATTGTCCCGCGGTTTAAAAAAAAAAATTCCGAGAACGGCAGTCGGAATTAATTTTCAGCATTAGGTAGCAGTCCGAGAAAATATATCTCGGACAGGCAGGAGAAAACGGCATTTTAATCCCGCCCCCCTCCTCAAAGGCGCCAAAGTCGCGCACACGGCCAGTGACAGAACTGCAGCGCCGCTGAAGGTAGGTTTTGTAACATACCTACTATGACACTCAAAATTGAGCTTCGGTGCATCCTGTTTCCAATGATTATCCTTGAGATGTTTCTACAACTTGATTGGAGTCCATCAGTGGTAAATTAAATTGATTGTACAAAGGACACAGGACATTTATTGTCATATACACCAATTGGTGCAGTGATATTTGAGTTACCATGCAGCACACAAATAAGATAAACACAACACTATAGAATTTAACATAAAACATAAAAACATCCCCATAGCGGAATCAACGTTTCCCACTGTGAGGGAAGGCAATAAAAGTTCAGTCCTCTTCCTCTTGTTCACCTGTGGTCGGGGCCTATTGAGGCCTCCGCAGTCGCCGCTACGGACAGCCCGATGTTTCAGGCCCTCTCCCCGGATGATGGTACTCCGGCGTCGGAAGAACACTCTCAGCTGCTTGGAGTTCCCGAATCAGCCGCTTCCTACCGGAGACCGCAGCTCCCGAAGTCCTCAGGCCGAGCTGGGCGGAGCTCCAACACGGACGACGTTGGCGAAAGATCCCAGGCCTCCGCGATGTTAAAGTCAGCGCTGCCTGCGACTGTAGGCTCCGCAGATCATAGCTCCACGGTGTTGGCAGTCCCAGCACTCCGGAGCTTCCAACATGGCGACCCTAATAAGGCATCAGCCGCTCCGCGATGGTACCTCAGTGCTGCGCCGCTGCTGAAGCTGAAGCTCTGGCCGGTCTCCGGCAGGAAAGGCCACACCAATCCAGATGGTAGGCGAGGAGGGGGCGAAGATGCGGGTCGGAGGAAAGACGCATCCTCGACCCAGGTAGCGACTGTGAAAAACAATTTCCCCCCTCCCACCATAAAAAGACTAAAAGACCTCCACAACAAAACTTTTTGACGAACTAAAAATTTAAAAAAGGATGAAAGTAGGAACAGCTGCAGGCGAGGCTGCCACACATGATGGCGCCACCACTCGGATGTACTTGAATGTACGTGATTTGGAAAGGCACACACCTGTCTATATAAGGTCCCGCAGTTGACAGTGCACGTCAGAGCAAAAACCAAGCCATGAAGACGAAGGAATTTTCCGTTGACCTCCGAAACAGGATTGTGTCGAGACACGGATTTGGGGAAGGGTATAAAACAATTTCAGCAGCATGCAGGTCCCGAAGAGCACAGTAGCCTCGGTCATTCTTAAATGGAAGAACTTTGAACCCACCAGGACTCTTCAGAGAGCTGGCCGCCCGGCCAAACTGAGCAATCGGGGTAGAAGGGCCTTGGTCAGGGAGGTGACCAAGAACCCGATGGTCACTCTGACAGAGCTCCAGAGTTCCTCTGTGGAGATGGGAGAAACTTCCAGGATAACTATATCTGTAGCACTCCACCAATCGGGCCTTTATGGTAGAGTGGCCAGACGGAAGCCACTCCTCAGTAAAAGCCACATGATAGCCCACTTGGAGTTTGCCAAAAGGCACCTAAACAAGATTCTCTAGTCTGATGAAACCAAGATTGAACTTTTTGCCCTGAACGCCAAGTGTCACGTCTGGAGGAAACCAGGCACCACTCATCACCTGGCAAATACCATACCTACTGTGAAGCATGGTGGTGGCAGCATCATGCTCTGGGGATGTTTTTCAGCAGCAGGAACTGGGAGACTAATCAGGATTGAGGGAAAGATGAACAGAGCAAAGTACAGAGAGATCCTTGATGAAAACCTGCTCCAGAGCGTTCAGGACATCAGACTGGGGCAGAGGTTCACCTTCCAACAGAACAACAACCCATAGCACACAGTCAAAACAACACAGGAGTGGCTTTGTGACGAGTCTGTGAATGTCCTTGAGTGGCCCAGCCAGAGCCCGGACTTGAACCCGATCGAATATCTCTGGAGGGACCTAGAAATAGCTGTGCATCGACGTTCCCCATCCAACCTGACAGACCTTGAAAGGATTTGCAGAGAAGAATGGGAGAAATTACCCAAATACAGGTGTGCCAAGCTTGCGTCATACGCAAGAGGCTGTAATCGCTGCCAAAGGTACCTCAACAAAGTACTGAGTAAAGGGTCTGAATACTTATGTAAATGTGATATTTCAGTTATTTATTTTAATTACTTTGCAAACATTTCTAAACACCTGTTTTCGCTTTTTTATTATGGGGTAGATTGATAATTAAAAATATGAATTTAATCCATTTTAGAATAAGGCTGTAACGTAACAACATGTGGAATAACTGAAGGGGTCTGAATACTTTCTGAATGCACTGTATACACAAACAAAAAATACACATCCCTCTGCCCCTTCTGCTCCTATCTGGTGCCAGTCTCTTCACACTTTCAGTTGGAACTAAAGTCTTTGAGTACAGAATATTTCTGTGCCTTCAGAGTAGCATTTTCAGTTAACCAGTACAAATTCAAAAGCCATTTAGTGCAGAAGCTATAAAAAGCCCCAATGAGAGATTATCAACATGAAAGGTTAATCCTCTCTCCTACTGCTGAATATTTTGAGCATTTTCTATTGTATTTCACCAAACAATCCGAGGTGCAAAAACAATATTTTCTACATAACAGTGTTACTGCACATAGATTCATTTGATGGAAATAACATTTTAAAGCTCTGATTTAAGTTGACATATGTAACTAGTTATCAAAAAGAACGAGTACATTTTATTTATATTTTCAAGAAATATATATGTGTACTCGACTAAGTGGAGTGCAGGCACCTGGTGTGCTGGCAGCTCACTCACTCAAGGCTGGTGAGTGTGGCAGTTGACTCACGGCTATTCCTTGAAATGCCACTTCAAGCAGGGTGCAAGGCCACCAAATTCAAGTGCAGTTTCATACCACATCAAGCAGGGTACAAGGCCACCAAATTCGAGTGCAGTGTCATACCACTTCAAGCAGGATGCAACGCCACAAAATTCGAGTGCAGTGTCATACCACTTCAAGCAGGGTGCAAGGCCACCAAATTCGAGTGCAGTTTCCAACCACTTCAAGCAGGATGCAAGGCCACCAAATTCGAGTGCAGTTTCATACCACTTCAAGCAGGGTGCAAGGCCACCAAATTCGACTGCAGTTTCCTACCATTTCAAGCAGGGTGCAAGGCCACTAAAATTCAAATGCAGTTTCTTACCATTTCAAGCAGGGTGCAAGGCCACCAAATTCAAGTGCAGTTTCATACCATTTCAAGCAGGGTGCAAGGCCACCAAATTCGACTGCAGTTTCCTACCATTTCAAGCAGGATGCAAGGGCACCAAATTCAAATGCAGTTTCTTACCATTTCAAGCAGGGTGCAAGGCCACCAAATTCAAATGCAGATTCATACCATCTCAAGCAGGGTGCAAGGCCACTAAAGCCAGAAAGTCGTGACCTCTCCCTCTCCCTCCCCCTTCTTGCAGAGACTGAGCCACGCCCACACTTCCAGGTTTTATAGTCCCTCCCACCAGAAGGGGCGTGGCCTTCATAGCATGATTGACAGGAGAGAGAATCTCAACATTTTTAAAACACTAATAACTCTTTTACTTTTCATCGAAGGAAAAAATCCTCGGCATCTGATGAGCGGAGGGGGACTGAGTAAGATGGCCAAAAATCACAGCCCTAAGTGGCAGCTTTTTTTCTAAAATCAATATACAGTGCAACAGGAAGTGGTCAAGATGAGACTTTTAGTAATATATATATATACACACATACACACACACATATATCTTTCTCTCTCTGCCTCCCTCCCTCTCATTACAGCCCTGCACACATCTCCCAACTTCCCATGATATTCCTATAAAAGAACAGAGCAGATGAGAATATACTAAATGCAGCAGAGGAGGTGGCTAATAGGTCCACTGTATCATGTTGCAGATGAACGGACATTGGTAAGGCCACATTTGGAATACTGTATATAGTTTTGGTTGTCATTAACTAGAAAGGGTGTATAAAAAGATTTACAAGGATGTTACTGGTTCTGGAGAGTTTTTGTTATAAGAAGAAGCTGGATAGGCTGGTCTTTTCTGGAGTGTCTGAGGCTGTGGGGAGACCTTTATAAGAGTGAATAGCCACCTATTCGTCATTTTCCCAGGATAGGGGGAATCTAAAACTAGAGGCCATAGATTTACGGCGAGAGGGGAAAGATTTAGAAGGGACTGGAAGAGCAACCTTTTCATATAGAGCGTGGTGCGTAGATGGAACGAGCTGCCAGAGGAAGAGATTAAGGCAGGTACAGTTACGACGTATAAAAGAAATCTGGACAGGTACATGAATAGGAGAGATTGAAGGATAGGGGCCAGTCATAAGTGGGGCCAGCGTTGTTCAGCTACTTAATCTGCATGGATGAATTGGGCCGAAGGGACGATTTCTGTGTTGTATACATTGATTTTATTTATGAACTCAATCACCTCAGAGCCTCAATAGACACTTCTTACTCTCACATTACTCAGTGTATAACATCTCAAATGCTCCTCAAAAGGACGCATACCAACCCATTTTTATTCGTCGAAAAAATACTGATGAGTTCAGTCCCATATCCCCAAGAATATAAATCCCAATCACAATCACAATAATCACAACAATACTTTATTAGCTAAGTATGTTTTGCAACATACGAGAAATTTCATTTGCCGAGTCAGTCATACAAATAAAAAGCAACGGAACACACAAAACACATTTTAACATAAACATCCACCAGTGACTCCTCCACATTCCTCACTGCGAATGGAAGGCGAAAAAAAGTTCAATCTCTTCCATTTGATCTCCCGCAGCCTCGAGCCCTCCATTGACGGGATGATCTTGACTCCCGTAGCCGGCGGCGGGCCCGCCGCGTCGAGGCAATCAACTCCTGCATCGGGGGGGATGTCAGCTCCCCCGCACCGGACAATCGAACCCCGCCTCGGGGCTGGTTGAACCTTCCCACCATCCACGGCCTCTCCCGAGACTGCGATCACCCGATGTAAAGTCCGTTTGAGCGATCCCAGGTAAGGGATCGACTCCGAAGTAAGTCTATGCCCCACGGTTGGGACCAAGATCAGTCCGAGGAGGTCTCCAGTTCCATCGATGGTAGGCTGCAGAGCGACCGGAGTATGCAATCCAAAAATTAATCTCATCTCCGGCAAGGTAAGAAACTTTTTTTTAAAGTTTCCCTGGGGCACTCCCCCTCCCTCCACATAAAACCAACTGGAGAATATTTACACAAACTCTTAGCACACACTAAAAATTAACAAAAACCAAAAAAACAGACTGTTGGCAGGGCTGCTAATCGTGCGGTGCCCCCTATGCGTGTGATAGGTGAAAGACAGGTGATCTTCTGACAAATGCAAGATTCATAAGGAGTTGACAAGGTCAATGATTAAATGGCTGGAATATAATTCCCCAAGCTGAAGTGTTTAAAATGTGGAGTTGCAGTTCAGAATTAGGGCAGATGAGGTGAAATTTCTTTACTCAATTGTTTGCAAAGCTTTGGATTTTTCTACCCAAGACGGCTAAAGGTTTCAATGGACTTTTATTGTCACGTACCAATTAAGGTATAGTGATATGCGATTTACCCGTACATCCATACGAAAAAGAAAATTAAAGCAACAAGACACACAACTATATAAAGTTAACATAAACATTCACCACAGCGGATTCCTCACATTCCTCACTGTGATGGAAGGCTAAAAATTTCAATCTTCTTCCTCTTTATTCTCCCGCGGTCAGGGCAGTCGAACCATCCGTCGGAGTGATCGAAGCTCCCGCAGCCGGCGATCGAAACTCCTGCGTCGGTGTGATCGAAACTCACACGGCTTGGAGTTCCAGATGTCGATCTCTGACCAGAGACCGCAGACTCCGTGATCTTAAGTCCGCAAGCACCCATGGTTGGGATCGCGGGCTCAGCGATGATAAAATCCCGCAGGCATCCGCGGTGGAGCTCTCAGAAGTCGGTCTCCAGCAAAGGCTGCCAACTCCTCGATGTTAAGCCGCAGTGCGGACGGAGATACAATACGGGAAAAAAATCGCATCTCCGTCAAGGTGAGAGATTAGAAAAAAGTTACTCAATCACTGAATGCATTCAACATAGAGTGCATTTTTGGATATTAACAGAATGAAGGGCTCGGGGAATAATACGAGAATGTGGAGAAAAGGTGGAAGATCATCCATAATCTTATTGATTTTCTGGGAAGGGTTTAAAGAAAAGAATGGCCTATTCCTTATGATGAAATCTAATTTCTTACATGGTGTTTTGGAGGGAGGCAACTGGCAGCTATGCTCTTTCCACTTAACACTCCCTCATATTCTGCAAAGTAGTGTTAAGGCTCTGTCTCACGTTGTTGCGGTCATTGGCGGTGAAGCGCGGCGTCGCCGGAAGAGGGGACCGCACGTCAACCACGAGAGCGCCGCACGGATGCTGCGCGGGGGCCGAGTGATCTCAGTACGGCCGGTCCCACGAGCTTGCGGTAAGTAAAAAAAAATTTAGCCTTACCGGAAGCTGTTGTCTGAAACATTCTAACCACTATTAATATAATTGATTTATAGCCTGATTTTCTATACCAAGAGGTTTCTTAGAAACACAACTGTCCCATTATAGTATAACTACCTGCACTGATTTAGACTACAGGTGGTTCTGCTATAATATGATAGTTTTGTTCCAAAAACACCTTGTGTTATAGAAATTTGCTTTATAAAAGACAAGCGGGGCTGTGGCGGCGGTAGTGCTGATCGCGGCACTGTGGCGGCGGTGAGAGTTCGACTCACGGTGCTCGTGCCGCACTGGCGGCGACTGTGGCATTGACCGTGCCGCACTCGTGCCTCACTGGCGGCGGCTGTGCGGTAAGTAATTATTTTTAGACATTGCTGACTTTTTGTGAGCACCGTGTTGGGACCAACGCCGCACGGCCCCGGCGGTGTGCGTTTGACCGAACCCGCGGTCTCTGGCGGTCCACGAGCGGTAGATACTTCCTGTATCACCGCCAATGACCGCAGACTCGTGAGACAGGCCTTTTAGATTGCTACACATCTGATAACATCTATGAATAGTACATCTGATCTGTGTGGATATCATACAAACAAAGCTTTTCACTGTACCTCAGTACACGTGACAGTAATAAACTTAAAACAGTTAAACAAAATAAACAAGATAAATTATAAAATATCAGTTTCTCCAGCATTTTTGTCCACCAACAATGAGTGATTAGTGATTATTAAGTGATCAATAAACTGTTTGCTCACAGCTTCTTTAATGTATTCACCATTGTAATAGATTTTTTTTAATGGTGGTACAATAAATATCAGAAAACATTTACCTCGAGCAAATCTGGGACAGCTATCTTCTTGTCGGTTGTTTGTAGAAGGTTGTTGTGCAGAGATTGACTGACCTGTTTCCTGTGTTACCACTATTCCTACATTGGTAAAGTACTGGATTAGCTATGTAGTGTCTTGGGATGTCCTGAGGCCAATAAGATGCTGTATAATTACACAATTTTTCTTTTTAAATAGCATGCTTAGTTAATAGAATAAATATTGGAATTAGCTGAAAGAATTATTGGGAGGCATACTATTACTCTTCACTTCAGCGTTAGTCCTTTGGTGAAGGAGGGGGGGGGGGGTAAGATAGAGCAAAGTTGTACATTCCTCACCAAGGATGCTTGGCGTGTCAGTCTGCAGCAGAGGTGCCGTCATGGGTGAAAATTCAGGATGTCAAGTTTCCCCCAGAAGGACCAACCCTCACAGCATCAGGGCCGAGGACTGACGAGGTTAATCGTGAATGAAGCAACTGCTTTCAATGTTACTTAGCAACAAGGCAAGCAAAATTTGAGCAATGCAGTGTGAACCGAGTGTGTTATTGCAGGGCTGTGCCTCTCTCCAGACACATTTGTTTCACAAATAAATAATTTAAAATCTATCATTCAATGCAGATGGCATTTTACACATATTGATGGAAATTGTTCCCCTCCAGAGGGCTTCGATTGCTAATGTAAGGTGCCAATACCCATACCAGATTATTAATGGAGTTTAAATTAAGAAATGTGCATAGTTGATCAATAGTCAATTTTTTTAAAGCACTATATATACTCATATTATAGTATTTACAGTGTGGACTTTGGTGAGTAAAGGGGGGATTTTATTTTCATTATTTGGAATCTTATCCAAATGATTTGTTTAATTTAATGTTACACTTAATTTATCTTAATGTTGTTGCTTTAAATTACAGGGATAGAAAGTCATCTTTAATCTCCCAGTTAATACGGTCGCCAAATTCAAATTCAGCGGGAAAAAAGCAGCAATTGACTTTGGATTAAAAGGAAAGACAACAATTGGGCTGCAAGATGAAGACAAGATGGTATGGAACTGAGGGGGGTGTACCTGGGACACCAGGTATCACCATTGAGCCCTCTGTCGACGTTGTGGGCTTATCAATGAAACGTCAAAGAAGAAGGGTGCCCACCTGATGATGTACCTGCCCTACCTTTCACCGCTCCAATTCCACTGCCAAAATCAAGAGTGCCGACTGACTACAGGGATTAGCTCTACGTGTTGTGGCAGGGAGTGGGGAGGGCAAGTTTAGTTAGTTTAGAGATACATTACGGAAACAGGCCCTTCAGGCCACACTGAACAGTGATCCCCGTACACTAGAACCATCCTTCACACACTGGGGACAACTTACAACATTTACCAAAGCCAAATAACCTACACATCTATACGTCTTTGGAGTATGGGAGGACAGGGTGGCACGGTGGCGCAGTGGTAGAGTTGCAGCCTTACAGAGCTTGCAGCGCCGGAGACCCAGGTTCGATCCCAACTATGGGTGTTGTCTGCACGGAGTTTGTACGTTTTCACCGTGACCGCGTAGGTTTTCTCCCAGATCTTCGGTTTCCTCCCACACTCCAAAGATATACAGATATGTAGGTTTAAGAAGGAACTGCAGATGCTGTTTGACATCAGTCTGAAGAAGGGTTTCGACCCGAAACGTTGCCTATTTCCTTCGCTCCATAAATGCTGCCTCACCCGCTGAGTTTCTCCAGATATGTAGGTTGATTGGCTTGATGTATGTGTAAAAAATTGCCCCTAGTGTGTGTGTGTGTATGATAGTGTTAATGTGCGGGGATCGCTGGTCGGCACGGACTCGGTGGGCTGAAGGGCCTGTTTCCGCACTATCTCTAAACTAAATCTAAACCCGGAGAAAAACCCATGCAGTCACAGGGAGAACATACAAACACAATACAGACAGTACCCGTAGTCAGGATCGAACCCTGTCTCTGGCGCTGTAAGGCACAACTCTACCACTGCGCCACCGTGCTGCCCTTCTACACATGTGCAGAGTTGATGCTGATGACGGAAAAGCAAGAACATTTAAATGAACAGATAAAGTGCAGCCTAGCAATATGAGAATGATGGTCAGAGTCTGTTACAAAGGAACAATACAAACCAGCAAAGGAGATCAATTAAAAGCTGCCATAGTTCAAATGAATAAAAGCAAAATTGGACTCAATGCTAATATTCCACAGTACTTGTGGAAGAGGCAGTCAAAATGGAAGATGACTTGGTAGCCAGGATAATGAAGATTGATACAAAGGCTATAAAAGGAAGGAACATGGTTTTGAAAATCAAGAAACTGATCCTTTTGATTGGAGCTATGAAACAGCACGGAACAAAGAATAAAGATGAATATTTTATATAAACTCAAGTCGTCAAGTCAAGAGAGTTTATTGTCATGTGTCCCAGATAGGACAATGAAATTCTTGCTTGCTGCAGCACAACAGAATATTGTAAGCATAAATATATACACATAAATAAACTTCCAATCAGTACTGATAATTTAGGGCACAGTAGACATCAGGATCATAGAGGTCGATGTCATAAGAATAATACAGTAAGCATAGGAGATGTCAATAGGAGGTTAATCAACCGATATACAAGGCAAGCCAAATAATTAATTCATGCAGAAGATAAACACAAAAAGCTGGAGAGAAGGAATGGGTGACGTTTCGGGTCGAGACCCTACTTCAGACAGTTCATGCCGTTCAGAAGAGATTTTCTAGACCAGTATGATAAGAATCAATGGGGAAATCAAGCTATTTTAGGTCATAATGTGTAACGAGAAATTGATAACAGTGGTTAAAGGGGCTTTAAGGAAATTAGGAGTTTTATTTAAAAATTAAAAGTGATTTAGTTTACCCTGCAACTATGGTCTTAAATCTGAATAAATCAAAGTACAAAATTATGTTGTGTGGTTCGATCATGGGTTAGGTTAAGTATCTATATAAGAGCATAGAGCAGTACAGCACAGGAAAGGGCCCTTCGGCCCACAATGTTTGTGCTGAACATGATGCCGAGCTGAACTGAGTTAATCTGCTTGCACATGATCCATATCCATCCCCTGCAAATCCATGTGCCTATCTAAAAGCTTCGTACCCACCACTATCATATCTGCCTTCACCACCCCTGGCAATGCTCTCCAGGCTCCCACCACCTTGTGTGTAAAATAACGTGCCCCGCACATCTCCATTAAACGTTCTCACTCTCACCTTCGATCTATGCACTATAGTGTTGCACCCTGGGTCAAAGGTTCTGACCGTCCACCCTATCCATGCCTCACATCATTTTATATACTTCTATCAAGTCTCCCCTCAACCTCCAAAATTTTAGAGAAAACTTTAACATTCAACCTCTCCCCTTAGATAAAACCCTCTAATCCAGGCAGCATTTTGGCTGGCCTCTTCTGCACCGTCCAAAGCTTCCACATCTTCCCTGTAATGAGACGACCAGAACTGCATCTAATACTCCAAATGAAGCCTAACCAAAGTCCTATAAAGATGCATCAAGACTTCCTGACTCTTATATTCAATGTTCCTAGCACTGAAGGCAAGTAAAGGAAAAGTCTTATGACACTGCTAAGACTTGCACTGATTAAAGACTTCAAAATGTAGCAATGGAGGACCAGGTGATTGATATATCCACCAGGTGGCGCTTCAATGGCAGCCTCGCCTAGTCTGTCTGTCCTTTTCGTCTTTTTATTGTTATTTTTAGTGTGTTTAAAAAGTATGTGAATGTTCTCTGGTTTGTTTTATGTGGGGGGCGGGTGGTGGGGGGAAACTTTGTTTTAATCTCTTACCTTGCCGGAGATGCGATTGTTTTCTGGATCGTATCTCCGGTCGCTCTGCGGAGCTGGAGGCCTTGCTCGGGACTGACTTTGACCCCCACCACAGGGCGTGGACTTACCATCAGTGCCAATCCCTTGCCTGGGATCGATGCTCCACTCGCGGCCTGCGGACTTTAACATCAAGGAGCTCGCAGTCTCGGATTCAGACCGACGTGGGGCAGCTCCAAAAGCCGCACAACGTTTGACTACCCCTGCCCAGCGCGGGGGAGGTGAGATTCCCTCCCGATGCAGGAGCTTGATCACCCCGATGAGGAGGCCTGCCGCCGGCTACGGGAGTAAGATCATCCCGTCAACGGAAGGTTAAAGGCCCCTGACCGCTGGAGGACAAAGAAGGGAGAGATTGACCTTTTATTCGCCTTCCATCACAGTGAGGAATGTGGAGGAGTCACCGTGGTGGATGTTCATGTTAAAATGTATTTTGTGTGTTCTGTTGCTTTTTATTGGTATGACTGTCTGGTAAATCAAATTCCTCGTATGTTGCAAAACATACTTGGCTAATGAATGACCATTATGATGAGGAAAGGGATTGTAGAATACGCACTATCAAGAAACAAACACAGACTAAAAAATGTTGATAGATTTGGTGAAAAACAAAAAAGTTAATGAGAATGCCTTACAGATCAAGACAGGAGAAATTGTATCAGGAAGTAAAGAAATGGCTTGGAAATTAAAACAATTATGTTTTCTGTCTTAATGGAACACAACACAGAAAATCTGGAAATGGCAGAGAAGTATAATTCTACAATCAATTTAAACTCAAGGAAATTAGAGCAAGTAACAAAACCTATTGGTTTTCCTATTGGAAACATTAATGGGACAAAACAATTAATCCCCAGGATCCAATGAGCTGCATCCTAGGGATTTGAAAGTGGAGGATATGGTTAACAACTTAGAAATAATTCCATTAATTCTAGAATGGTTCCCACAGGCTGGAAGGTAGCAAATGTAACCCAACTCTTTAAGAATGGTGTGGAAAATAAATTAGAGGAACAATAAATAAATTAGCCCAACATCATAGAACATAGAACACTACAGCAATAGAACAGGCCCTTTGGCCCCCAATGCCAAGACCAACTCCTATCTACCTGCACATAATCCATATCCCACCCTTCCTTGTATATCCATATGACTATAAAAAGTCTCTTACCAGGTACTCACCACCCCTTGTGTTAAAAACCCCGTACAACTCCTTTAAACCTTGCCCGTCACCTTAAAGCAATGTGGCAAAACAGTTCAGCTAGTGTATCCTATTTTATATAATTTTATATGTTTCTCTCATAATTTTATATAATTCTATCAGGTTTCCCCGCAACCTCCGGCGTTCCAGAGAAAAAATCCAAATCTTCCCAACTGTTCCCTGTATCTCGTTCAGTTTATTTTACTTTAGAGATACAACGTGGAAACAAGCCCTTCGGCCCACCGAGTCCATGCCAACCAACAATCACCTGTACACTAGTTCTATCCTACAGACTTGGGACAATTTACAGAAGCCAATTAACCTACAAACCTGCAGTTTTGGAACATGGGGGGGAAACTGGAGCATCCAGAGAAAACGCACGTGGTCACAGGTAGAACGTGCAAACTACGTACAGACCAGACCCATAGTCAGGATCGAACCCGGGACTCTGGTGCTGAAAGGCAGTGCCACCCCAGCAACATTCCGGTAAACCTCCTGTGCACCCTTTCCAAAGCTTCCATGTCCTTCCTGTAATGAGGCAACCAGAACTGCATGCAGTATTCCAAATGTGGCCCAACCAAAGTCCTCTCAAGGTGCATCATAACTTCTGGATTCTTATACTCAATGCCCCGCCACAACCTATGAAAGCAAACGTACCAGATGCCTTCTTTACCACCCTCTCTACTTATGTTGACACTTTCAGGAAGTTAGGGCCTTAAATGCCAAGATCCCTCTGTACACAAATGCTGTTAAGGGTCCTGTCCTTAATTGTATACATTCCCCTTACATTTGACCTACCAAAGTGTAACAACTCACATTAGCTTGGATTAACTCCATCTGCTATTTCTCTTCCCATTTCCATAGCCGATCTAAATCTCGCTGTAATCCATTACAGACTTCCCCAGTAATTTTGATGTCATTTGTAAATTTATGAACCAACTCATCTATATTTACACCTAAGTCATAAAGTCATAGTCTTACGGCATGGAAGCGGACCATTCGGCCCAACTAGCCCACACCGGCCAATATGTTCCATCTACACTAGTCTCACCTACCTGCGTTTGGCCCACATCCCACCAAACCTGTCCGATCCATGTACTTATCTCAATATTTCTAACTTGTTGCTATAACACCTGCCTCAACTACCTCCTCCAGCAGTTCGTTCCACACCCACATCCTTTGTGAAAAAGGTTACCCCTTAGGTTCCTATTAAATGTCCCCCCCCTCAATTTGCCCCCCTTTTTCTCGATTACCCTACTCTGGGCAAAAAACTGTGGGTCTACCCGATCTATTCCTTTCATGCTTTTGTCTACCCTTATAAGATCACCCCTCATCCTCCTGCGCTCCAAGGAATAGTCTAAGCCTGCTCAGTCTCTCCCAATAGCTCAGGTCCTCGAGTCCCTGGCAGCATCCTTGTAAATCTTCTCTGCACCTTTTGCAGCTTGACACCATCTTTCCTATAAAATGGTACCCAAAACTGAACACAATACGCAAAATGCGGCCTCACCAACGTCTTATATTACTGCAAGATGACCTCCCAACTTCTATACTCTGACTGATGAAGGCCAATGTGCCAAAAGCCATTTTTACCACTCTATCTACCTGCGATGCCATTTTCACCGAACTGTATACCTGTACTCCTAGATGCCCCTGCTCTCCGACGCGTTTTACGCACGCTTTGATAGGGAGAACACCGATGTGCCTTCCCGAGCCCCCATTCGCTGTGATGGTATTTCAGTCTCAGTCACAGAGGCCGACGTCACGAAATCCTTCAGAGGGGTGAACCCTCAAAAAGCGCCTGGACCTGATGGTATACCTGGTCGTGTTCTAAAAACCTGTGCGGACCAACTGGCTGGAGGTTTTACGGACATTTTCAATCTCTCACTTCTGAGGTCTGAGGTTCCCACCTGCTTCAAAAGGGCATCAATTATACCAGTGCCCAAGAAGAGTAAGGTGACATGCCTCAATGACTATCGACCTGTGGCACTAACGCCTGTGGTGATGAAGTGCTTTGAGAGGTTGATCATGGCGCAGATCAACTCCTACCTCGACAAAAAACCTGGACCCACTGCAGTTCGCTTACCGCCACACAGATCAGCGGTGGATGCGATCTCGCTGGCCCTCCACTCCGCTCTGGACCACTTGGACAAAAAAACTCATATGTCAGGCTGTTATTCATCGATTACAGATCGGCATTTAATACAATCATCCCCTCCAAGCTGGTTACCAAACTTGCAGAACTGGGTCTCTGCGCATCCCTCTGCAATTGGATCCTCGACTTCCTCACTCTCAGACCATAGTCTGTTCGTATTGGTGGAAATGTGTCAGACTCGATAACAATCAGCACGGGAGCACCTCAAGGCTGCGTGTTCAGCCCCTGCTGTACTCACTCTATACTCATGACTGCATAGCCGGACATAGTGCGAACTCCATCATCAAGTTCGCTGACGACACCACTGTTGTGGGACGTATCACTGATGGGCATGAGTCAGAGTATAGAAGAGAGATCGAGCAACTGTCCATATGATGCCAGCACAATAACCTGGCCCTCAACACCAGCAAAACCAAGGAACTGATTGTGGACTTTGGAAGGAGTAGGATGGGGACCCACAGTCCCGTTTACATAGATAGATAGAAAATTGGTTACATAGAAAATAGGTGCAGGAGAAGGCCATTCGGCCCTTCGAGCCAGCACCGCCATTCATTGTGATCATGGCTGATCGTCCCCTATCAATAACCCATGCCTGCCTTCTCCCCATATCCCCTAACTCCACTAGACCCTAGAGCTCTATCTAACTCTCCCTTAAATCCATCCAGTGATTTGGCCTCCACTGCCCTCTGTGGCAGGGAATTCCATAAATTCACAACTCTCTGGGTGAAAATGTTTTTTCTCACCTCAGTCTTAAATGGCCTCCCCTTTATTCTAAGACTGTGGCCCCTGGTTCTGGACTCGCCCAACATTGGGAACATTTTTCCTGCATCTAGCTTGTCCAGTCCTTTTATAATTTGATATGTTTCTATAAGATCCCCCCTCATCCTTCTAAACTCCAGTGAATACAAGCCTAGTCTTTTCAATCTTTCCTCATATGACAGTCCCACCAATCCCAGGGATGAACCTACGCTGCACTGCCTCAATCACAAGGATGTCCTTCCTCAAATTAGGAGAGCAAAACTGTACACAAGACCAGATGTGGTCTCACCAGAGCCCTATACAACTGCAGAAGAACCTCTTTACTCCTATACTGAAATCCTCTTGTTATGAAGGCCAACATTCCATTAGCTTTCTTCACTGCCTGCTGTACCAGCACGCCAACTTTCAGTGACCGGTGTACAAGGACACCCAGGTCTCGCTGCATCTCCCCCTTACCTAACCTAACCCCATTGAGATAATAATCTGCCCCCTTGTTTTTGCCACCAAAGTGGATAACCTCAGATTTATCTATATTATACTGCATCTGCCACGCATCTGTCCACTCACTCAACCTGTCCAGGTCACCCTGCAACCTCCTAACATCCTCTTCACAGTTCACACTGCCACCCAGCTTTGTGTCATCTGCAAACTTGCGTGTTGCTCCTAATTCCCTCTTCCAAATCATTAATATATATGGTAAACAGTTGCGGCCCCAACACCGAGCCTTGAGGCACTCCACTCGCCACTGCCTGCCTTTCTGAAAAGGACCCGTTCACTCCTACTCTCTGCCAACCAATTTTCTACCCATGTCAACACCCTACCCCCAATACCATGTGCTCTAATTTTAGTCACCAGTCTCCCGTGCGGGACCTTATCAAAGGCTTTCTGAAAGTCTAGACACACTACATCCACTGGCACCCCTTCATCCATTTTACTTGTCACATCCTCAAAAAATCCCAGAAGATTAGTTTATATCAACGGGTCGATGGTTGAAAGGGTCAAGAGCTTCAAATTCCTGGGCGTGCACATCTCTGAAGATCTTTCCTGGTCCGAGACCACTGATGCCATTATTAAGAAAGCACATCAGCGCCTCTACTTCCTGAGAAGATTACGGAGAGTCGGTTTGTCAAGGAGGGCTCTCTCTAACTTCTACAGGTGCACAGTAGAGAGCATGCTGACCGGTTGCATCGTGGCTTGGTTTGGCAACTTGAGCGCCCTGGAGAGGAAAAGACTACAAAAAGTAGTAAACACTGCCCAGTCCATCATCGGCTCTGACCTCCCTTCCATCGAGGGGATCTATCACAGTCGCTGCCTCAAAAAGGCTGGCAGTACCATCAAGGACCCACACCTGGCCACACACTCATCTCCCTACTACCTTCAGGTAGAAGGTACAGGAGCCTGAAGACTGCAACGACCAGGTTCAGGAATAGCTACTTCCCCACAGCCATCAGGCTATTAAACCTGGCTCGGACAAAACACTGAACTTTATTAGCCAATTAACTGTTATTTGCACTTTATCAGTATATTGATTCATGTGTGTATATATTTATAGAGTGGTATATGGACACACTGATCTGTTTTGTAGTCAATGCCTACCATGTTCTGTTTTGCTGAAGCAAAACAAGAATTTCATTGTCCTATCAGGGACACATGACAATAAACTCACTTGAACTTGAACTTGGGGAAGCAGGGTGTGGGCAAGGGGGGAGTGGGGAAGGGGGGTGTGGCGAAGGAGGTGTGGGGAAGGGGGGGGGTTGGGAAGTGGGGTGTGGGCAAGGGGGATGTGGGGAAGAGGAAGTTTGGGGAAGGGGAGGTGTGTGGATGGCGGGGTGTGGGGAAGGAGAGGGGGTGTGGGGAAAGGGGGGTGTGGGAGGGGAGGTGCGGAGGGGGAAGGGGGGTGGGGGAAGGGGAGTCGTGGGGAAAGGGGGGTGGGGGAAGAGGAGGGTGGTCGCAGCCGACGCAGCTCGCACTCTGCTCACCCCGCACCTTCAGCTTTCGGCCCCACTCCGGCTTCACTCAGAGGCTTCTGATTCAACTCAGAGCTTCTGGCTGGTCATGCTGGTCGCCGCAGAAGCAGTCCACAGGCAGCTCGCTCTCCGTGAGCTGCACTCTCCGCGAGCTGCTCAACACACTCCGCCCCTTCAGTTTTTTATTCTCCTTGCCGCCGTTATTGACAGCGGGTTCCGGAAGGGGCGGTTTTGAAGATTTTTAAACCTTCATAACTTTTGTACTATTTCACCGATTGGAACAAAACTTATTTGACTTGCAGCAGAGGAGAATGGTAAGGTGGCAAAAAATCGTAGCGCTATGGTTGATGGTTTTTGCGCAAATTTAAAAACAACGCAGACTGGAAGTGGTCAAAATGAGAGTTTTAGTAATAGTATAGATAGATGGGCTCCTGGCTTGTTCTTTTCCACAAGTCCACATTGCTTACTTTGTCTCTCCACCAGATGTTAAGTATTCTCCTAAGGCAGGTGTTAATGAATGTTTGCAGCTTGTACCTCGGCACAGGTTTACCTATTTTTTAGATTGAATTGAATAAATTTTATTCGACAAGTATATATACATACAAGGGATTTGCCTCGGTGCTTTGCTCGCAAGTAACAACACGATATACAGTAAACAATTAAGAATAAAACATTATAATTTAAACGTGAAGAATGAAATAAAATACCAAAGCACAAGGAGGCTACAGACCTTTGGTTATTGAGTAGAAAAAAGCTGTTTTTATGTCTGGCTATGGTGGCTTTGACAGTCCGGAGTCGCCTTCCAGAGGGAAGTGCTTCAAAGAGTTTGTGGCCAGGGTGAGAGGGTTCAGAGATGATCTTACCCACTCGTTTCCTGGCCCTTGCAGTGCACATTTCCTCGATGGAGGGAAGGTTGCCGCCAACAACCTTCTCTACTGATCGAATGATGCACTGCAGACTCCGGATGTCATGCTTGGTGGCTGAGCCAAACGAGACCATGATGGAGAAGGTGAGGACAGACTATGATGGCAGTATAAAATTGTTGCTGATTTTATGCATTTATTTGTCCTTCAAAGAAAGCTCAAGAGTTCCAATACTTGTTTATGTCAGTTTTAACTCAAATTGGGTAACTATTAAATGATGAAGAACTAGTTTATTCCCATTTCAGGCAAATAATTTACCAGAAAGGAGGGTTAAAAAGAATAGTTACCTCATGTTGATTTAACAATACTGCAATATTCCAGTGCAATGTTCTTAGTCTTCACAAAGGATTGTTCCAATGTTGTATCAATGAATTACTTTTCTTCCATCCAAAAGTGAAAAGTGGGGATGTTTGCACACCGTGTTCAATTCTTTATGCAACTCTTCAACTAATGAAGCAGCCCATGCCAGCATTCAGCAAGGCCTAAACAACATGTACTCACGGTCTAATAAGTAATGTTTGTGCCTCAACATGCCAGGCATTTACATCTTCAGCAGCAATTCTGACCACCTATGCCTGAAGCTAAATGGGATTATCATCATCGAGTGTTCCACCCTCAATACCCTGATGATCAACTTTGACCAAAAACTAAACTGGACCAACTATATAAATACAATGGCTACAGGAATACACCAGAAATTGGATATCCTGTGGAAAATGGACTCACATTGTGATACTGAAGTCCTTTCACCATCTACAAAGCTGACTCAGGACTGCAAATGTCACTGGCAATGAAGGTCTTTATTGTTCATCCCTAAAGGACACCAGTGAATAAGAGAAGATTTTTATGGCAATCCAATGTTCCTATTTTAGTTTCTGCCACTGTGATTAGTTTTAATTCCAAGTTTAATATAATTATTAATTCAATTTAAATCCCCAGCTGCCAGCATTAGTCCATACTAGTGAATATTTGCGTATTATGTGAATTTTTGATCTTCTGTGAAAGAAAAAGCAGAAATACTTGAAAGTGTATTCACACATTTCTAGTGAAGCAGCTGTGCTACAGACTTTATCTTACTAGAATTCTTATGAATCAGTCTTCTGAAAGATAGGATACATGGGCAGATTGCACGTTGGGGATTGACTGAGGAGGGTGGGCCACTGCAAGAACTTTTCACTTCTTATTACTGCTGCTTAATCCAATTTGCTTGGCTCTTAGTTCCTCTTCATCTATACCCAAAGGCAAATTTAACTGAGCCCTCCCAAAGAATATCAAATCCATGCAGGCAGTCAACCCAGCCTCGAAACAAAATGGTTCACTGCCCACCACACAATATAGAAAATTGGCAAGAAAGATCCAAATGTATTCAAGCTGCTCCTTAAATCCATATTGCTATTCCGTCAGATCTTGCAATTTAGCTGCCTTCTCACCATCTCTCTCGATACTTTTACCAAATTTGCCCACCAGAGGGAATTGTTTCTCCATTATCAAACCAAAGTAAATTCCTCTATTATTTTACAGATTTCAATTATCTCCCCATCTTCTAATGTCAATGAATGCCTGCTGGGTTTATGAAAGACCATCATAAGTTAAGCATTTAATTCTTGATAATGTACAGGTAATTCAATATGGAACCTATTCCGCGGCCATTAGATCCTTCCCTACCTTATGATGTACAGAAAGGAATGTAGTGTTCCAGATGGGATCTGACCTAGACTTTGCATATTTGAAGCAAACCTAGCTCCACTTTGTACTTCAGTTCCCCGAACAAACAACATTTCAAACCTCTTTTGGAATCATTTTGAATCCGACCTCTCATTTTAGTCAATGTGTACACAGAGACCCCTAACCCCATCACATCCCAAGATCTGTTCATCTCTTGCCATTTACTAAAACAATCCAATATCATTCTTGGATGGAAATTTGATCGCCTTCAAACTCTCAATGATTTGTCCACCCACTTACTGTTTTTACCCTCATAAAAACTTTCTTTTCCCAGTTACACAAGTTGCTGCGTCTCATCAGAACATTAGGATTGGGAGGCGGCATCATTTTGGGTCTTTGTGGCTGATCCTGTGCCTCGTCCACTTTTCTGCTGGATTCCCAAATGCTCTAGAAATTCACTACAATCCAAAATCTATCAACCCCAAGACCGAGCATCCATGGTTTCCAAGATGTAAAACCCTTGCCAATCCATAGCCTCCCATATGATTTGTGAAACCAGCATAACACAAAATATTGTTTTGCATATTTCTAAATGTCTATGTGCTGGAATGGGGGTGAGCAGGATGCCTTTAGTGTAGAATTTGGGTTTTCATTCTGCCCACCACACTGGATCATCAGCTGCTTTTCCCACGCCCAAAAATTGGGATTAGTGAGATTGAATGCCTGACAATTTATTTCTGGGGACAACTTCATGTAAAAAGATGCTAAATTGCCTATTAATCCTGAGGTAAAATGGATAGCTCACATTTTTCTCCCTTTACTGCATTGCTGAAGCAATATGAACCAAACCTTAGTTGGTTTGAAACATTCTCATTCACAATAGATATTGCTGAAAATATAAGGTAGACACAAAATGCTGGAGTAACTCAGCGGGACAGGCAGCATCTCTGGAGAGAAGGAATGGGTGACGTTTCGGGTCGAAACCCTTTTTCAGGCTGAAAATATAACTGTCTGATCGAATAAAAATATAAACAAGCCTGGAATGTTCAAAATTCACCTAGCTTGTTAGATATTGCAGACAATAAATAAAATGTAACATCCACATGCTATAAGAGTAGAATTAGGCCATTCGGCCCATCGAGTCTACTCCGCCATTCAATCATGGCTGATCTCGGCCTCCCAATCCCATTTTCCTGCCTTCTCCCCAAAACCCTTGACACCCATTCTAATCATGAATTTGTCTATCTCTGCCTTAAAAATATCCACTGACGGCCTCCACAGCCCTCTGTGGCAATGTTCCACAGATTAATTACCCAATGACTAAAGAAATTCCTCATCTCTTTTCTAAAAGAGCGCCCTTTAATTCTGAGGCTATGACATCTGGTCCTAGACTCTCCCACCAGTGGAAACATCCGTTCCACATCTACTCCATCTGTGCCTTTCATTATTCTGTAAGTTTCAATTATGTCCCCCCTCAACCTTTCTAAACTCCAGCGAATAGAGACCCACTGCTGTCAAACGCTCATCATATGCTAACCCACTCATTCCTGGAATCATTCTTGTAAACCTCCTCTGAACCCTCTCCAGAGGCAGCACATCCTTCCTCAGATATGGGGCCCAGATTTGCTCACAATACTCCAAATGCGGCCTGACTAGCGCATTATAGAACCTCAGCATTACATCTCTGTTTTTGTATTCATAAAATATAACAATGGAAAATATACTTTTTGGGCTTAAAATAGGGCTTTTAATAACATGTTTGCTGCATTTTCCTGATTGCTACTGACATATGCATGGGTCAAGAAGCTTGGAAGTCCCATGCATGGATGCATGAACATGGAAGTCCTGAACTTGCTCAGAACTTCTAAAGGCTTCCGCCAAATGTCAAAGACATCTACAAATTTACAGTTGCTTGACAGGTTAGTCAGCCAGGTGGCATAGCTTGGCAAATTGTCCATGTGCTTTTCTGTATAGTGGGCTTGCTTGCATGATGCTATTCACATCGAGGGTCATACACAACACAGGGGTTCACCGAATAGGTTGGAGCTAGATTTGTGAAGAAATTACCATTTGAAGATCTGCTTGAGGTAAGTGTACATTTAAATGGTAGTTGAGCAACAAGCCTGCATGTCTTGGTGCTACCAGGGAATTCTGGGGCAATGATGTAGTTGGAAAATTGATATGAAGAAGCTGATATGAAGAATAACAAGGGAGAGCACGGTGGCACAGTGGTAGAGCTACTGCCTCACAGTGCCAGAGACCCGGGCTCGATCCTAACTACGGGTGCTGTCTGTACGGAGTTTGTACATTCTCCCCGTGAACTGCGTGGGTTTTCTCCGAGATCTTCGGTTTCCTCCCACACTCCAAATACATTCATTTCTAGGTTATTTGGCTTGGTACAAATGTAATTTGTCCCTAGTCTGTGTAAGTGTGTGGGGATTGCTGGTCAGTGCGGATACGGAGGGCCGAAGCGCCTGTTTCCGCGCTATATCTCTAATCTAAACTAAAATAATGAAGAGTTAACTCATAAATAACTTTGTGGCAAGTGAGCTCTGAAAGCTTTGGAATCTAAATCCACATCCTGCCACCAAAGAATAATGTTAGAAATAAGCCAGGCCAAGATGCAGAAAATTCCTTCAAAATGGGAACTCGCTAAGAAAATAAGAGAATGTAAAAATAAAATGGATGTGAGGAAACAGGGCACAGTATTAATGAATTCTGGAAAACTGAGAAACTCTCAGGAGACTGTTGAAAATGCATAATACCAAATCGAGGATAAAGTCTATTGGTCTTAATTAGCTTTTGCATCCCTGGTTTTAATTAGGCATTAAAAGAAAGGAAAAACACAGCCACTGTGCTGCAAAACACAAGACACAGTTTTAAAAGTGGCTTTTGCTTCTAATCCCTTGAAATCATCATTTGCATTTCGTTAATGAAAGAAAGGTGAGAGGCTAATAATGCAAATTCGCATTCAATCAATATTTCCCTCTATTTATTTCTGTGACATTTATAGAAAATGAAAATAATCATCACCAAGCAATTACTTTCACTTTACATGGGAGTATGTATTCTAAAACACAGCTGTGGTTATGAGCAATCTTTGCCCCTTTTCAGCAGATGTCTATTAAATGAATTTTATTATTTTTACATAATACCTGACCTTGAGTTTTCAGTGGCTTGGCCTACATTTATTTAGCTTGAACAAAACAAAAGGGCATTCAGCTCATTGAGCCCGCACTGGCTTCCAACAGAGTTATCCCAATAGTCCCATTCCCCCCTCCCAACTTTCCTGCAGCTCTTTTAATTAAGTCCTCCTTTAATTAATTATCATTGCTAATTACACTAGTCAATTAACCTACAGTACTGTGAATGCATGTCTGATGTTTGTGATTGGAAAAACTGTAAGATGCTTTCCCAAACGTGCTCCATAAGTTAACTGGGGGGGTCCATGAGATATTACCCCAGCCTGACTGACTGGCTAGAGTTTTCATTTTAGTTTTAGAGATGAGGCGCGGAAACAGGCCCTTCGGCCCCCCGAGTTTGTACGATCCCTGCATATTAACACTATCCTACACACACTAGGGACAACTTACATTTATACAAAGCCAATTAACCTACAACTGGCTGTACATCTTTGGAGTTCTGATGACGGAGCTCAGACCTTTGAAACTTTTTCTTCCCAGAGATGCTGCCTGACTTCATTGCTTCCTGCATATTCTGCTTTTACATAAAACATCGTGGTGAGGGGCATAATTTCTTTCATGAGGCTAGGTGCAAGTGGAAGTTCAAGAAGAATAGTTTGGAGGGAATCTACTGTAAATGTGGGGCTGGATATTGGAAAGGAGGGTGGGGGGTTAGAGACTCTGATTACTGTGGGTCTCAGATGGGCATCCTGTGATAATCAGGAGAGAGGTGGACAAGGTGTAGGTATCAGTCGGGTGGATGGGGTGTTTCTTGATTTGGGCACGGAGAAAACATTAAGTGGATCAAAAGTCCTTGCTTCAAAAATTCAGCCCTGCCTTCAGCTTTTAGGTTTTCTCAATGCCTCTATTGGATCGATGTTGTAACTCTTATATTTACTGTATTAAATTTAAGAATTTTCTGAGTCACGCATTTGGACATGAGATACACAAGTCTAATAGATCTTCTTCTGTCCACAATCTACTACATTCACTAGCTATTTCCAGCCTTTCAAAGTGCTCCCTAGGTAAAGAAACCGCCTAATTCAACCGGGTGGCGCCGTCAGCGATGGCAACCTCGCTAACGGTCTCTGTATTTTTGTCCTTTTTGTTATATTTAATGTGTTTTAAACGTTTGTGTTAATATTCTCTGGTTTGTTTTATGTGGGGGAAACTTTTTTTCAGTCTCTCACCCCGCCGGAGATGCGAATGTTTTCCGGATCGTATCTCCGGTCGCTCTGCGACCTAACATCATGGAGCTGGCGGCCTTGCTCGGGACTGACTTTGAACTCCAATGCGGGGCTGCAGACTCACCATCGAAGCTGATTCATTGCCTGGGATCGATCGCCTGCGGATTTCAACATCGAGGAGCTCGCAGTCTCGGGTAGAGACCGATGGCGGGAAGCTCCAAAGTCGCAGAAGGTTTCGACTAGCCCCGACCCGGGGTCAGATCGCCCGGCATGGGGAGCTGACATCCCCCCCGATGCAGGAGCTTGATCGCCCCGTCGCGGAGTGCCCGACCGCCAGCTACGGGAGGCAAGATCATCCTGTCAACGGAAGGCTCGAGGCCCCCGACTGCGGGAGAACAAAGAAGGCAAGAGATTGATTTTTTTTCGCCTTCCATCACAGTGAGCAATATGGAGGAGTCTCTGTGGTGGATGTTTATGTTAAAATGTATTTTGTGTGTCTTGTTGCTTTATATTGGTATGACTGTATGGCAAATCAAATTCCTCGTATGTTGCAAATCATACTTGGCTAATAAAGTATGATTATGATAAGGTACCCGACATGAATATCTACAAACAAACATCTAAAAAAGAGCCCAGCACGAAACAAGATAAAAGGCAGTTTTAAGGATCATTTTACTAGAACCAGGAAACCAAGAAGCCTGCGCTGAATACGCATCTGGTAACTTCAGATAATTATTCTGCACTGTACCACCTGCAAACTTTTATTCTGTGTTACCACCATTTTTGGTTTGCACTATGGCCCCTTTGGTCATTAAATCTCCATAGATATTCCCATTAGTTTTCTCCTCTCCAGCCTTTCCCTTCAATTTAAATTGTGTTTTTCTCTAACTGTTTCGAGTTCTGATGCAAAGTCATTGACCTGAAACATCAACTGTTTCTCCCTCTGCAGATGTAACCTGACCCCCAGAGTGTTTCTGGTCTTTTCTCTGCACCGCTTCTGCCCCCATCACACTGCTTGGTTCATAACAGCTCCCAGCACATGGTATTTCTATTCTTTTATACCATCTGACATGCAACCACAATCTGCATCTGTTGGAACCACTCCAGTTTAACTATCACATTGCAAAATTTAGCATTCAGGACAATATTAAACATATCTGGGTTCTTCTCATTAAAACACAGCAGCGTTCAAAATTACCCAGGAATGCAAAGGTAGTCCCGATTTATCCAACTCATTAATTGTTCCGAAGGTTGATAGTGCTGAACTAGAAGCAGTTAAGCAAAATTGGTTTTAATAATAGTCTTAACCTTAAGCTGCATAATGAATACAATGGAGTTTCAATGGCTGCAAGGTATTCTGACTTCCTGGTAACAGCTTGCATGATCCCATTGAAGCTGTACAATCTTTTTGGTGCTTCCATCAGTTGTTGAGCTGTATGACAGGATGCCATTATCCATCGTTAAATTTTGAGCAGAGAAACAAAATGCTGGAGTAACTCAGCAGGACGACAGCATCTCTGGAGAGAAGGAATGGGTGACGTCTCGGGTCAAGACCCTTCCTTCTTGAGACTCAAATTTTGAACCATTATTATCAGTGATGAATCTACTGCGCTGCTTGAGAGGAAAGTTCCAGTCTCTGAACTAATTACAATTAAGGGATGACAGCAAATGTAGGGGTGGTGTAAAATTAGGAGGGCAGCTTAGAGCTGATGGTTTTCACAAGAATCTTGTGCTTTTATCCTTCTAGACAGTGAAGGTTCTGGGACAAGCTGTCACTGAAAGTTTTGTGGGTACTCCAGTAGATAGAAGACACTGCTGACATGGTACACTGCTAGTGGAAGGTTTTGAACTTTAGACTAATGGACATAGCATTCAAGTGTATTTCTTTGTCACAGGTGAAGTGATCTGTAGATGCACTGGTGTAATTGTACTCATGCAGGACAGGGCAAAATATTCTGTCAAACCCTTGATTGTGCAAGGAGAGGTTTTGTGATGCAGTTATTGCAAGTGAAGCACATCATCTCTTAAAGAACTGTAGCTACAGAACCTGAATGGATATCTCTGGATGCTTTAGAAAAATACAAACTGAAGAACCTCAGAACTGGTCAAGACACTGCATCAGGACACTAATCCAACCCAAAATATGAATATGCTTTTGCCTCCACAGATGCTACCTGACCTGCTGAGTTTCTCCAACAGATTGTTTTTGCTCCAGATTCGAGCATCGGCAGTCTCTTGTGTCTCAAGATACCTCACAGTGTTTTACAGTCAATGAACATAGTCATTGATATGATGTAGGAAAAGTGGTGGCAATTATTACAGGCAAGCTACACAGACAACAATGTGTGAATGACCAGATGTTGATTGAAGAATAACAATTGAATTGGTAACTGGGACTAGCCTTCTGAGTTAGATCACGTATGCCCACCTAAAGAGGTTTTTTTCCGAAGAGACACAACTGACAGTACAACGTTCCCTCAGTCACGCACTAAATGGTAAGCCTAGATTTTGTGCTCATATCTCTGGACTAAGTCTTTGACGTACAATATTCTAACTGAAAGGCAAAAGAGTTGCACACTGAACCACAGTTTAGTTTAGAGATACAGCGAAGAAACAGGCCCTTCCGCCCACCGAGTCTGCATCGACCAGCGATCCCCGCACATTATCCTACACACACGAGGGACAATTTTACATTTATACCAAGCCAATTAACCTACAAACCTGTATGTCTTTGAAGTGTTTTTAAAGCTCGCCCACGCTCTAGAATAACTAACACTGTCAGACACTGATGCTCATAGTAAAGACGCAACTTTATTACGCTAGCGGAAGTGGGAGAGTCACTGCAAGTATGGTCACATACTTGCCAGCTCTTTCCGTTCCTACTCAATTACATTGTGCACAGGCAGTATATTTATACATTAGTCATGGGCCCAGCTAATCACACAATCAGCACAATTCTGCACCGTTTCTTATTGTCTAGAACAGACTTGTTTTTCTCTGCAGTACTACTTGGTATCAGGCCTCTTCCCTTTTTAGTCATAACACCCTTTGCAGTTCTGCAAAATCACCTGTTATTCATTAGCTAGCAATTCTAAGCAGGCACACCACACACAACATGCAATCTGTCACGTACATATTAACTCTTCAACACCCATCCTCCTCTACATTCCCTCCTTTTATCATAGTAAGATAACCTCATTCAGAATCCCCTTGAGGTACAAAGTGGTCGGAGATATTGTATAATAAGGATTACAGCGATGATCAGCACAAAGATAGATCCATAATGCAATATTTTCTCTCATTAATCAGTTGCAAAAATTGAGGCATACGTGTCTGTTTATAATTTGGTTGGAACCCATCCTTGAGCTCGCAAAGAGATACCTTCTTCAGCATGCATAGATATATGGGCACAAACCCAACATTCTAATCAGATAAGGAAGCCTGTTTTTCTCTCAGCTGCGAGTTCACTGTGTTGTTGTTGGTGGACCGATTTGCTTGCAATCTGTCAAGTGTATCTAACGAGGATGATCTTCAGCCTTAACTGCAGTGGGGGTAGTTAGGAGCACCTGGAACGGTCCTTTCCACCGTGGTCCTAACTTCTTCCAATCCCAATTTGGACGAGGACGTAATCACCCGGCCACACCGATCGTTCTTCAGGGGTGTCAGGCGTCGCCCTTTGTGTTTCACGAACGTGGGAATGCAAGACTGATAGTGCGTTTGTTAATTACATAGATACATAGATACATAGAAAATAGGTGATGGAGTAGACCATTGGCCCTTCGAGCCTGCACCGCCATTCAATATGATCATGGCTGATCATCCAACTCAGTATCCCGTACCTGCCTTCTCTCCATACCCCCTGATCCCTTTAGCCACAAGGGCCACATCTAACTCCCTCTTAAATATAGCCAATGAACTGGCCTCAACTACCCTCTGTGGCAGAGAGTTCCAGAGATTCACCACTCTCTGTGTGAAAACGTTTTTTCTCATCTCGGTCTTAAAGGATTTCCCCCTTATCATTAAGCTGTGACCCCTTGTCCTGGACTTCCCCAACATCGGGAACAATCTTCCTGCATCTAGCCTGTCCAACCCCATAAGAATTTTGTACGTTTCTATAAGATCCCCTCTCAATCTCCTAAATTCTAGCGAGTATAAGCCAAGTCTATCCAGTCTTTCTTCATATGAAAGTCCTGACATCCCAGGAATCAGTCTGGTGAACCTTCTCTGCAATTGCTGCACATAAGTTATTAGTTCATCACTGAGAGCATGCAGGACGAAGCTAACCTCTACACTACGGTCCGCTCTCCAAAGAGTCCGCAACGGCCGCCCGCACACAATTTCTGCGGGTGTCAGCCCCATGTCACCCTCATCTCAAAGAGATCCAACAGGAGTACCTTTATCCAATTCAGTCCAGTCTGCTCCATCAGCTTTGCCTTTGCTTTAGTCTTCAGGGTCCCACTTACCCTTTCAACTATGCCGGCAGCTTGTGGATGGTGGACACAATGGAATTGTTGTTTAATGCAAAAATGTTGGCAGAACTTTCATTTATTTTTGCAATAAAATTGTGAAAAACTGTCAGAGATGATTGTTGTAGGCAATCCGAACCGGGGAATAATTTTCCTTAGAATTATTCTCACCGTGGTTACGGCTGTAGCATTTACAGCTGGCAGAGCTTCTATCCATCGGCTTAATAAATCCACAATTACCACAAATCCACAACAGTACTGTACCCGTGGTAGCTCTATAAAATCTATTTGTATACCCGCAAAGGCAATGGCGTCAATCCCTTTAGGCATTTTAACACTTTCCCTGGTTTGTTGCGTTTACAAATTCCACATTCAGAAGGTTGTTTCAACGCTTCCTGGCGGATCTTCGGATGCCACCAGCTTTCTTTCGCCATTCTCACCATTCCCTCCTTTCCAGCGTGCGTCAGCGAATGGATGCAATTAAGGAGGACAGGCAGGAAGGTGTCAGGGACACCAACTTGTCCAAGAGGGGCGAGCCAAAGATCGGTGTGGGAATCTACGACACATGCCCCTCATTTCCATAAATCATGTTGCGCAACAGAGGCGTCCCTCTGCAAAGCCCTAACCTCTCCCATATCTGGCAAGGCCGTTCTATTCTCAAGGCCTATCTCAGGCCTACCGGGATCATAAGGGGGGGGGGGGGAATCTGTGCAGCTGTCTTTGCAGTGGTGTCGGCAAAGGCATTGCCCTGGGATACTGGATCAGAGGCGCCAGTATGGGCGCTGCATTTTTTTATTACCAAGTGGGCGGGAAGGGCAAGGCCCTGCTGCAAGTTGCGGATGAAAACAGCATTCTTAATGGGGGTGCCGGAGGAGGTGAGGAAACCGCGATGCTGCCACAGCGCCCCCAAAATCGTGGGCAACGGCAAAAGCGTATCGGGAATCGGTGTAGATATTCAACTGGTGGGCCTGCCGCGGATGCATGCTCGGGTGAGGGCGAAGAGCTCTGCCTGTTGTACAGAGAGGGGTGACTGGAAAGCGGCAGCCTCAATGACTGAGGTCGTATCTTGGACGATTGTCGTTGTCTGGTGTCTGAGAAAAGAGATGAGCCATCCACGAACCACATGGCATCGGCCTCCGGGAGGGGAACATCCAGCAAGTCCTCGCGTGTGGTGGTCAACTGTTGATTACGCCAAAGGCAAACATGCAGTGGCCCCACTTGATGATCCGGTGGAGAAGTGAGGAAGGTGGACAGGTTGATGGTGGTGCAATTGTGGAGGGTAAGGTAGGGATTAGCCAAGAGGGTGTCGTAGTCATAGCGTCCCAGTCGGGCTTGCGTGAGGTACCTTGTTTGTCCGGTGGTGAAGAGTGGCGCAATGAAATGCTGGGTGTAAACGTGGATGTGCTGATGGAGAGTGATGTTGGCTGCCGCACTGATGGCAGCGTGAAGTCTGGGGAGAATCTGGGTGCAGGGAGGAAATCCTAGAGCCACAGGGTCTAATTTCACCGAGTAGTATGCGACAGGACGGCAAACGTCACCGTGGTATTGCGTGAGGACTGCGGACACACAGTCTTCCAAGATAGTAATGTAGAGCTGGAAAGGTCTGTCGTACATAGTTCGTCCCACCGCCGGTGCAGTGACAAGGGCCTGTTTAAGTGCACAGAATGCATCGACATGTTCTGCAGCAAGGGGTGAACTGGCGTGGCACCTTGGTGGAAGCCAAGGGGGAGAGGAGTTTGGTTTAAAGTGCAACGTCGGGAATCCATTGGCGACAAAAGTTCACAAGATCCCAGAAGCGCTCGCATCTGTTTAGGAGTGCAGGGCGTCGCATGGGCAATGGTGGGGTAGTTCCGGACACATCTTAGGCTGGAGTCGCTTATTGGCTTTAGCCCTTGCAGCAACTCTTTCTCTTTCTTTTTCTTCCGGGTCTGTATCTTGGGAGGGATGTGGAGATCCAGGGTCTGTAATCGGTCCAATAACTTGGCCGCCTCTCTCTCCAGCTACTCAGTCCTGGACTGGTACTCCAGCAAGGACTGCCGCGCCAGCTGCAATAGGCCTTCCACCTGTCGACACGTCAGTTTCAGCTTCTCCCAGTCCGTCCTCAGTTTCTCCAGGGCTCTGATGACGTTCTCCGCTCCGATTTGGAGGATGCGTTCTATATCACAGCTTGGTTCTGCAGATTGTACAGCTCTCCTTCCTTGCTGCTGAGTGTCGCACAACTCCCACAGTTCCCGGAGTGATCCATCCAGGTGATGCTTGCTGCTCTTGTGTGTCATGCAACGGTCGTATTTTTCTGCCATTAACTGCAGCCAGTTTTGGAATTTCTCCCAGTTGTCCAGATAAACCTGATGCTGCTGCACAATTCCTTCCAAATTCGTCACCTTTTTGCTTGGCTTTCATCTCAAGTTCCTTGTGATCCAGTTTTAATTTCTGTTGAGCTTCCTTATTGAGTCACATCTGCGGTTTTGGTGAACAAGGACCCCGATTCCTGGAGAAGGCGCTCGAGCAAAGCTGTCTGAATAAATATGCTGCCCGGCAGAATTTTGTGATGGTTTAGCTGAAGCTTCTTGTCCTTTCAGGTCAGTTGTGATTCAAGATCAGACTCCGGCTTCTGTTTATATTTACCAGCCATTCAAAATCGTCCTCCCTCGCCTTCAAGTACTTCGACCAATGCAGCAACATTCATTGCGACTATGACAATGCACCATGTTCATCTGTGTATCTTCCCACGCTGTTTTAATCTGTTTCAATGCCCTGTGGATCTCATGCTTCTTGTCATCACTGTTGTCCTCCAGGAGCGAATCTGCCTTTACCTGTACCAACTGTATCAATCAATCAATCAGTTTTATTCGTCACATACACATATAAGTGCAGTGAAATTAATTTGCCAGCAGCGGTACAATAAAAAAAAAGAACACACCATACACAATAAGATTTAACACAAACATCCACCACAGCATTCTTCACTGTGGTGGAAGGCACAAAGTACAGTCAGTCCTCCTGCATTGTTCAACCGTGGTCGGGGCCATAAGCCTCTGCAGTCGCCGCTACGGGCGGCCGGATGTATAGGCCCTCTCGTCGGGATGGTCGAACACACTCCTCGGCTTGGAGGTCCCGAATCGGCGCTTTCCTACCGGAGGTCGCGGCTTCAGGATGTAGTAGACCGCAGGCCGCCGGTCGGAGCTCTTCTCTGGCTGTCCCCGGCGAGGGAACCTAGGCTCCGGATGGTAAGTCCACGCCTTGACCGCGGCTAGAAGCTCCGCAGACCGCGGCTTCAGGATGTTATAGGCCGCGGGCCGGCGGTCGGAGCTCTTCTCCGGGGATTTCATTGTCCTATCTGGGACACATGACAATAAACTCTCTTGACTTGACTTGGATCCCCAACGAGGGAACCCAGGCTCCAGACGCCGCGCCGCGGCTAAAAGCTCCACAGACTGCGGCAGGCCAACGATCGGAGCATTCCCTTCTGGCGACCCCAGCAAGGGCTCGTCCGCTCCGTGGTGAAAAGTCCACGCTGCGACCGCTGCTGAAACTCCGGGCCCGATTCCGGGAAAGGCCGCACCAATCCATGCTGTTAGGCCGCGAGGGAGGCGACATGGAAAAAATCGCCTCTCCGTGGAGGTGTCCGAAAGCGGTTCCCCCCTTACCCCCCCCCCTCACAAGACACACCGAGAGACACTAAAACATACATTTGGACACACTAATAAATACAAAAAAGTAGAAATAACGAACACACTGCTGGCAGGGCAGCCGCCTCGCAGCGCCCCCACCGACCATCCACATTCTTCCTTCGGGTTCCTCAGCCAAGATTTCCTCAGTCTCCTTCAGCATGGCTTCCAGAGCTTCCTTTGATCCTTCAACATTGTCAGTAACGTAAACGTTCCTGGATCATTTTCATCCAGGACTGAGCATTTGTGAAGCAGGTTTCAAAATCCTCCTCTGTTCCCTACACAGCCATTGTAGCGATGGGAACCAGTCAAATTTTCCAGAAGCCCTCCTGCTGCTTAGCTGCCCTGGGCTTGGGGTATTGGGGCATAAGGGGGTGGAGGAATGCTCCATTCTAGCTCGCGTTCCTCCTCTTCTTCGTCTATGAACAGGGTTGCTATGCCAGATAAGGGGTCCCCGGGGTTTTCGCGTTTGACGCCTGGTTTTTTTGTTACCAATTGTCGCTTACTTTGCGACTCAATCAGGCCTCTTTCTTTTTCGGCCTTTTCTTGTTGTTTATCATGCCAATTACATTCTGCTTGTTTAATAGTCTCAACATTCCATGTTCCCCCTACTGGCCAAGGTTCATGTCCCAAACGTTTGGTTTATAGACAATCTATCTATATACTATTAAAACTCTGTGTGTGGGTGTGTGTGTTTATTTATTTGTGGGTGTCAGATTTGGCCTTTGATGCCTTGCTCCGCCAAAACAACACTCCGTGATTTTTTCCATATCGCTAGACATTACACTTTTACATACCCTAACACACTCCTTAATAGATTTAGACATTTTTATTTACATATTTTAAAATAAAATCCATCCCCCCCCCCCTCACTCATTTTGTCGCCTCCTGCTGGCCAGCCACCATAACGGCTGCTGCCGCCCGGCTCTGCTCCAAAAACGCAGACATTTCTATTCTTGTCGCTGCCGATTTTCGCAGCTGCCGCCCGGCTCTCCTCCACAACCCCCCCCCCCCCCCCGGGCCGGCTCTCTCACGCTGGCTCAAGCGCCCGGCTCTCCTCCAAAAAACCAACTTTTTTTTTTTTCCCTGGCGATTTTTCTCAAGACGCTGTCTACGCCATCAAGACGCTGAAGCACGTTCTGGAACCAGACCCCGGGGTCTGAAGCACGTTCGGGGTCCAGACCCAACAGGTCTGCTCTTGGTCTAGTATACTTTTAAAACTCTGTGTGTGTGTCATATTTTTGGCCTTTGATTCGTTACTCCGCCAAAACCACACGCAAAAACGCCGAGATTTTTACTATTTCGCTAGCCATTTCACTTTTACATTCGCTCATCCACTCCTCATTAAATTTAGTCATTTTTCAGTACACATTATTAATAACATCCTCCCCCCCCCCCTCCCACTCATTTTTTCATAGTGCCGCCCGGCTCTCCTCCAAAAGCGCCGACATTTTTCCCATTTCGCTAGCGATTTTACTTCCTCCACTCCCCCCCGCCCCCTCCCCGGCCCGGCTCTGTCACGCTGGCCGAAGCCAAAGATCGCCTGCTCCCCCCAATGCTTTTCATCGTCCTCGCTGGCTTGCACTGTCCGAAAATCCCGCTCATTGAGGGCGTACGCAGCATCTTGACGGCGTACGCCTAGCGCGTGGCGTTGCGCGATGATGTCAGGCCGCCCCCTCCGCTTGCAACCGCGCATTGCGGGAACACACTCAACGGGTCTGCACTTGGTCTAGTAGTCTATAATCTTTTCGCTTTTCTAGATTAACAGACCACATCTGTTGCACTTGTATTTCCTGAAAAAAACTTTTTCTTACTTTACACAGACCCCACTCTCATTAGTCTGAATGTTCAATTATTATCTTACTTTGCAAAATCCATGGTTGGGTGGGTGTGGCGGCGCCTAACGGTAGCGGCTCGACTGCAGTCGTCTGTCTTTTTTTAAATTTTTGTCTTGTTAAATGTCTTGAGCTAGTTTTAATTATTTTTTTAGCTGTGTATATGTGGGGGGTGGGGCTGTGGGGGAAACCGTTTAATCTCTTCCCTGTGCGGGGACCCGACTTTTTCCCTGTCGGGTCTCCGATGTCGTTGGGCCTAACATCGAGGAGCCGGCGGCGGCCTCTGGCCGGGGACTAGCCTGAGGGCTCCAGTCGCGGAGCCTGCGGAACTGACATCGCGGAGCTGGCCGTCTTCGGAGTGGGAAGAGCTGTGGTGGCGCACGGCTGCGACCCGACTTTGGAGGTTCGGAGACTCCGGTTGCAGGCCCGGTGGACAGTAACATCGGGAGCTCGCAGGTCCCTGGTGGGAGACCGCTTTTTCCGCGCTCCGCAATGGCAACTTCTCCCGCTGGAATCGCGGGATTTCAAGGACACGGAGCCGGGGCCTAACATCGCCCCGCGCGGCTTAAAGGGCCACAGGATTTGCCATCGCCCGCCGGGGGCTTAACATCGGAGCCCCAGTTCGCCTCGACGCTGCAGTTGGACTGCTGGACCGCGGGAGAAGAACAAAGGGAAGAGATAAGACTTTGCCTTCCATCACAGTGAAGAGGTGTTGGAGATTCACTGTGATGGATGTTTATGTAAACTGTGTTAAGTGTGGGTCTTGGGGTTTTTTGTAATGTAAAAACTGTAGGAAACGATATTTAGTTCAAACCAAGTTGTTTGAATGACAATAAAAGGCATTCTATCTATCTATACAGACAGCAACCGTAGTCGGGATCAAACCCCTCCCCCCCCACAACCTCCTTGTAAGTGCTGTAAGACAGCAACTCTACTGCTGTGCCACCGTGCTGCCCATGGTTAGAAGTATTTCACCGAAATGGTCCTCACATTTCGTAATAGATCTTTTCTACTTCCTATACAATCTTCATCGCACACCTTCACCACAGACTCTTGAGCCTTTGCCTTAATTCACTGCAAAGATACACACTAAAAAAATCCAGCACAAGAAGCACAATAGACAATAGCAACAACAATTTGTCCTAAATACTGCATGTGCAGAAAAACTACAATAGAAGCAGAATGTTTGAAATACATAGCAGATCTGACATTTCTGAAGAAAGCAAAAACTTTTTCAGGTCAATGACCTATTCTATTTAACAGAAGAAAGAAGTGAGACAATTATTTATTCTAACATTACTAGTGAGATAATTATTTTAAGAGTTTTATTTTGATCCTCTTGATTTGGGATCACAGGTTAGTTTCTGATCCCACAGGTTGTACACTGGTGTCGGCCCTGAATTGAATAGGGATTGTTACGGGACAAGTGAGCAGGAAAAGCCACCTCTTATGTATGCAAAGATCTCCAACAAAATTTATTTTTTAATTTTCTATTTAGTAATTTCTGAAGACATATATTACAAAAAAGTGTACTTGTATTAAAGCAATAAACAATCTGCTGAAGTAACTCAGTGGGTCAAGCAGCATCAGTGGGGAGAAAGAAATGGCTGACATTTTGAAATCCTGCCACATGATTTGACCCGAAAAAGTTCCTCCTGTCGATCGTTTTGTTGCACTAAATTCCATCATAGGCAGTCTCGTGTGTTTTCTACTTAATCTTAAAGTCGTTTCACAGAAAGATTGAGAGCGTTTAATTGAAAAGAGAAAAATAGTTCTTAGTCCCATAGTTGGAAAACTATTAACAGCTGCCCTTTTACCTTGCCTGTCTGAGTTTGAGTTGAGTTTATTTGTCACGAGTACTGACGTACAGTGAAAAGCTTTGAATCTGTCAATGGTTCCAAGTTCTTGGGATGAAAGAAGGTGATTATTGGGACTTAATCCAGCATTGTACCCAGAACAATGTTTTATTTATTTCCTTGAAAATCTACAAGGCTTGCTCAGCTTTGCTGCATCTCACCCAGAAGATTTCAGGTGTGGAGCTCAAAAATATTTTACATTGTTTACTTCCCCTTTTCAATTCTCGGAGTTGGTGGCACTTCAAAAATGACCAAGACACCAACACACACTGTGGAGCGAATAGACAGATGACCTTTCAGTTTGGGATTTTTCTTCACACCTTTTTCTGCCAATTCCCTCCACAGATGCTGCCTGACCAGCTGATTTCTTCCAGTATTTTGTGTTTTGCTCAAGGCTCCAGCATCGGCCGTTCCTTGTGCCTTATTATTCTCCAGACCTGTTTCACATTAGCATACTGGGGTTACTTACAATCAATGCCAACAATATGCAACCAAATTAGTGTTTTTTTCCCCATCGTCTCCACTCAAGATACTAGTGGGGCAGCAATGCATTCTGTTGCATACAGACTGTTTTAAATAGTTTAGTTTAGAGATACAGCGTGGAAACAGGCCCATCAACCCACCAAGTTTGCGCCGACCAGCGATCACCCATACACTAGCTCTATCCTACATACTAGGGCCAAATTTTACAGAAGCCAATTAGCATACAAACCTGCATGTCTTTGGGATGTTGGAGGGGAAACCGGAGCACCTGCAGAACACCCCGCTGTCACAGGGAGAACGTACAAACTCCATACAGGCAATACCTGTAGTCAGGATCGAACCAGGGTCTCTAGCTCTGTCAGGCAGCAACTCTCACTGCGCTAAAATAGCTCTACAATTGTTCACAACCATTATCAATTTGAATCCTTCAGCAAGACGTCAATATTATTTTCCGAGACACCAGACCAATACTTTTGTTTCTCATTGGACAAGTGGCAAAAGATATACTATGGTTCACTTAAATGGGGTTTGAAGCAAACATGGAATCTGACTGTCTAGAGTGTATTTACCACATTCCTTTTATATCCAACACATTTTAATTTGTCTCCCACTGATGCAACTGTTAATATTTTCTATTTATTTGTATTCCATTCATGTTGATATGAATGTTGAATCTATGAGCAGCTCATTGCGCAAAGATCTAAACTGGCCCAGTTGTCATATTTATTGTTGAACCCAGCTAAGTGGGTGGTATGCAGTAGGAAAGTTGATCATAAAATGAACACAGGTCGTAGTTTCTTCATCTGATTGCATCTGAGCACCCAGAGTTGAACAGATCAGATGGTTACAATCAAAACTTCTTCCTGGCAATTCAACGTTAGCCAATTTATAATCAACATGTGTTGAAACTTTCTAAATTGTACAACTGATTGACAACATAGCTAATCTATATCTTAAAATGTATAATTTTTCAAATCATATTTTTGATTCATAAACTGTACCACAGAAAGCTAATAGCAGAGAGGCCTGGGGCAGTAATCCAATGACAGAGGCTCAACACCTACCGAAGCAGCTGGGGAATTTAAATCAATTTAATAAATAAATGGATCTCACACCAACAACTTGACAAACAAAGTGAACGTCTTTAGCAAGTGGTAGGAAATCAAAGTACCTGGGGAAAACTCAAGCAGCCGCAGGAAAAATGTGCAAACTCCAAATAGGTAGCAACCAAGACCAGGATCTCACTCAGGACTGGAGCTGTGAGGCAGCAGTACCACCTCTATGGCCTGTGTTGCTGTTATTCCGACTGGTGAGCTGCTAGCCAAAACCTGCCTTGAAATTTTGGATGGATTATCATTTTATCTTTTAATAATTCCCATTTTAGAATTAAACATTCAAACTGATTGACAGCAAGCTTCAGTTTGGGGGCACAGCTTAACTGACTGTTAAAGGTTTTCTGTGAGATTTACAATAGGAAGCTCGTGCTACACATAGCCTCGGTGATCAGGTGGGAGGTGTCCGTTTGGGAGGTTCACTGGGGCCCCACACAAGTTCAAAGCAGGATTAGTGGATAGGCAAGCAAAGGTGCAAGGAAATTCAAAGCCATTTCTGGACAAAATGGGATTAATTAAAGTTGAAATTAAAAATTAAATAGATAATCCAAATTTTATTATTGGAGAAGAGTAGACGTTGGAAACACTGCTGGAGGAACTCAGTGGGTCAAGCAGCATCCATGAAGGGAAAAGGACACGTAATACTTTGGTTAGGGACCTTTCTTCAGTCAGTTTGTCAGGTTTTATTATTAGCATGTGAACCTCCAGACTTTTTGATTCAAGATTGCACACTAACTTTTATGCATTCCATCTGCTAATTATCATTGTATTAGAACTCTTTGGTGCTCATTAGCGCAGGTGATGTGACACTCTCAAGGCCGGAAATTAATATCAATCCTGAATTGCCTATGCAACATGATAGTGAGCTGCCATGCTACCTGCTACATTCCTTGCGGTGAAGCCCAGTGCCAATCCAGCAGATTCCCTTTTCCTTGATGGTGCTCAGCTTCTTGAGTGTTGTTGGATCTGTATTTGCAGATTAATGAACAGCCTAGCATTACAAAATGTGCGTCTTGAAATATTTTGAGGCACTCAGAAGGCGAGTCACCTGCTATAATAGCAGGTGCTATAGAATGCCCAGCTCTGGAGGTGAATCATTTGCTGTAGACTGTACAGCATCTTCCCTGCTCTTGTAGAAGTAATATTTACACAACTGTTCCACTTCAGCTCTGGTCAATGATTATCACACCTCCCCATCCCATCTCTGGGAGTCATCATTTGGAAAATGTGTCCATATGTACTACTGTTATACATCAAGATGGATGTTTGTTTATTTTTTTCTTGGCAGAGTTGGCCATTATTTGCTACTTATGTAGCACTGAGTGCTTTTGTCACTTATCACCTGAATGCTGGCATAGTCTGTACCACTGACTGAAGAGTTGTGAACAGACCTCAACATTGATCATTTATCGATCAATGTTGAAGCATTGATCGATAAATGGAAGCAATAGGTAGCAAGGTGAAAAGTAAAAGTGGCAGGCAGACAAATCCAGGGCAAAAATCAAAAAGGGCCACTTTTCAACATAATTGTATAAGGGGTTGTAAAAATTGTAAAAACAAGCCTGAAGGCTTTGTGTCTCAAGGCAAAGAGCATTCGTAATAAGGTGGATGAGTTGAACGTGCAGATAGCAATTAATGATTATGATATAGTTGGGATCACGGAGACATGGCTCCAGGGTGACCAAGGCTGGGAGCTGAACATCCAGGGATATTCAATATTCAGGAGGGATAGAGAGAAAGGAAAAGGAGGTGGGGTAGAGTTGCTGGTTAGAGAGGAGATTAACGCAGTGGAAAGGAAGGACATTAGCTTGGAGGATGTGGAATCGGTATGGGTAGAGCTGCGAAACACTAAGGGGCAGAAAACGCTGGCCACCTAGCAGAATTAGCCACCTAGCAGTAGTAGTGAAGTTGGGGATGGCATCAAACAGGAAATTAGAAATGCGTGCAACAAAGGCAAAACAGTTATAATGGGTGACTTCAATCTACATATAGATTGGGTGAATCAAATTGGCAGGGGTGCTGAGGAAGAGGATTTCTTGGAATGTATGCGGGATAGTTATCTAAACCAACATGTAGAGGAACCAACGAGAGAGCAGGCTATTCAAGACTGGGTATTGAGTAATGAGGAAGGGTTAGTTAGCAGTCTTGTTGTGCGTACCCCCTTGGGCAACAGTGACCATAATATGGTTGAGTTCTTCATTACGATGGAGAGTGACATTGTTAATTCAGAAACAACGGTTCTGAACTTAAAGAAAGGTAACTTTGAGGGTATGAGACGTGAATTGGCCAAGATTGACTGGCAATTAGTTCTAAAAGGGTTGACGGTGGATATGCAATGGAAGGCATTTAAAGACTGCATGGATGAACTACAAAAATTGTTCATCCCAGTTTGGCAAAAGAATAAATCAGGGAAGGTAGTGCATCCGTGGATAACAAGGGAAATCAGGGATAGTATCAAAGCAAAAGATGATGCGTACAAATTAGCCAGAAAAAGCAGCATACCAGAGGACTGAGAGAAATTCAGAGACCAGCAGAGGAGGACAAAGGGCTTAATTAGGAAAGGGAGAATAGATTATGAAAGGAAACTGTCAGGGAACATAAAAACTGACTGCAAAAGTTTTTATAGATATGTGAAGAGAAAGAGATTAGTTAAAACAAATGTAGGTCCATTGCAGTCAGAAACAGGTGAATTGATGATGGGGAACAAGGATATGGCGGACCAATTGAATAACTACTTTGGTTCCGTCTTCACTAAGGAAGACATAAATAATCTGCCGGAAATAGCAGGGGGCCGCGGGTCAAAGGAGATGGAGGAACTGAGTGACATCCAGGTTAGTCGGGAAGTGGTGTTGGGTAAATTGAATGGATTAAAGGCCGATAAATCACCAGGGCCAGAAAGGCTGCATCCCAGAGTACTTAAGGAAGTAGCTCCAGAAATAGTGGATGCATTAATGATAATTTTTCAAAACTCTTTAGATTCTGGAGTAGTTCCTGAGGATTGGAGGGTAGCAAACTTAACCCCACTTTTTAAGAAGGGAGGGAGAGAGAAAACGTGGAATTACAGACCAGTTAGTCTAACATCGGTAGTGGGGAAACTGCTGGAGTCACTTATTAAAGATGGGATAGCAGCACATTTGGAAAGTGGTGAAATCATTGGACAAAGTCAGCATGGATTTACGAAAGGTAAATCATGTCTGACGAATCCTTTAGAATTTTTCGAGGATGTAACTAGTAGAGTGGATAGGGGAGAACCAGTGGATGTGTTGTATCTGGACTTTCAGAAGGCTTTTGACAAGATACCACATAAGAGATTAGTATACAAACTTAAAGCACACGGTATTGGGGGTTCAGTATTGATGTGGCTAGAGAACTGGCTGGCAAACAGGAAGCAAAGAGTAGGAGTAAACGGGTCCTTTTCACAATGGCAGGCAGTGACGAGTGGGGTACCGCAAGGCTGAGTGCTGGGACCCCAGCTATTTACAATTTATATTAATGAACTGGATGAGGGAATGGAAGGCAACATCTCCAAGTTTGCGGATGACACTAAGCTGGGGGGCAGTGTTAGCTGTGAGGAGGATGCTAGGAGACTGCAAGGTGCGTTGGATAGGCTGGGTGAGTGGGCAAATGTTTGGCAGATGCAGTATAATGTGGATAAATGTGAGGTTATCCACTTTGGTGGCAAAAATAGGAAAGCAGACTATTATCTAAATGGTGGCCGATTAGGAAATGGGGAGATGCAGTGAGACCTAGGTGTCATGGTACACCAGTCATTGAAAGTAGGCATGCAGGTGCAGCAGGCAGTGAAGAAAGCGAATGGTATGTTAGCTTTCATAGCAAAAGGATTTGAGTATAGGAGCAGGGAGGTTCTACTGCAGTTGTACAGGGTCTAGGTGAGACCACACCTGGAGTATTGCGTACAGTTTTGGTCTCCAAATCTGAGGAAGGACATTATAGCCATAGAGGGAGTGCAGAGAAGGTTCACCAGACTGATTCCTGGGATGTCAGGACTTTCATATGAAGAAAGACTGGATAGACTTGGCTTATACTCGCTAGAATTTAGGAGGTTGAGAGGGGATCTTATAGAAACGTACAAAATTCTTATGGTGTTGGACAGGCTAGATGCAGGAAGATTGTTCCCGATGTTGGGGAAGTCCAGGACAAGGGGTCACAGCTTAAGGATAAGGGGGAAATCCTTTAAGACCGAGATGAAGAAAAACGTTTTCACACAGAGAGTGGTGAATCTCTGGAACTCTCTGCCACAGAGGGTAGTTGAGGCCAGTTCATTGGCTATATTTAAGAGGGAGTTAGATATGGCCCTTGTGGCTAAGGGGATCAGGGGGTATGGAGAGAAGGCAGGTACGGGATACTGAGTTGGATGATCAGCCATGATCATATTGAATGGCGGTGCAGGCTCGAAGGGGCTGAATGGCCTACTTCTGCACCTATTTTCTATGTATCTATGTATCTATGTATCATTAACTCTGACCTTAAAGTGAAGAGCTCAAACACCTGTAGGTGGACAGGTATACGATGCTGTCTTGAGGAACTCCTGCAATAAGATCTAAAACAGCTTGATTTTTATCCTCTTCAGTTAGATTTTCTCTATAGGTAATAAGTAAATGAGCAGCAATAGCAATTTGGATTGAAGTAGCTCTTCACTGAGTGATAGCAACTTAACTTTATATATTACTGCAAAAATCACAAGCGATAACAGTCAGTATTGTGCATATTCCATTGGTGGCAGGGCCGGCCTTAGGAGGTGCGGGGCCCAATTGGGATTTTTTTTCGTAGAAATATAAATAAATAATTATAAATGAGTCACGTGTCCTGAGTAAGATGACAATTCGGGGGAGAGTTCCTTTCACAGCGTGTGGGGAGTCTAGCCAGGTGTAAAGTTGCGAGGAGGGAAGGAGCGTTGAGAAGGAGAGGGTCGGGTTCATGCCAGTAACACTCACTCACCGCTGCCACGGCGTTCCGGGCGCAGAGCTACCGCATTGTGGCCGGGAAGGGAAGCAACTCGCGTGGCTACGAGCGGCCTCCATCTCCGGACAGCGGAACCGACAGCCATCTCAGCGCCTTCTGCCGGCCCGCTCACCTCTGGCAATGCTCTCCATCTGAACAGTGAGGGGACCAGCTCAAGAACAAAGATCATAGAGCGGAGTGGGTCAGCGGGTGATGGATAACATCACAGCGGGCGGTGGATCTTACTCTTGTGTCAGCGCGAACAAGGGATCAATTGAGGTTACTCGCACTGACATATGGAGTAAGCTCCACCACCCGCTGTCCTGTTATCCATCGCCCGCTGACCCGCTCTTGAGCTGGATGATCCCCGGCTGACCCCCTCCTTCTCAACCCTCCTGCCCTCCCCGCAACTTTACCCCTGGACAGACTACCCACATGCTGTGAAAGGAACCCCCCCCCCCCAGCAGCGCTGTCCTTTTTCAGCCGCTTCCCACTTTACAGCCGCTTCCCATCAGCTGCTAGCAATGAGGGATAGACTTGGCTATACCTCAGTACAGCAACATCGTTCTTGATGTTGCTGTACTGAGGGATAATGAAGTCTATCTTTCTTGGCTAACAACCTAACCTTCGGCCTCCAAGATGCGGGTACATTTTCTAGCAATGTTATAAAATATTGAGATTTAAAAAATCAAGTCTGCAATTTTATCCAACTCTGAAATTGAAGATAGACGAAAGCTGGAGTAGCTCAGCAAGACAGGCAGCGCAGCGACTCTGGAGAGAAGACCCTTCTTCAGACTGAACTGAACTCTTGTCAGTGAGAGTACTGAAGGGTCTCGACCAGAACCGCAACCCTCTCCCCAGAGCCCCTGCCCGTTCCGCTGAGCCACCACAGACAGGGAGTTGAAGGTAGACACAGGGGGGTCCACCTTCAACTTCAGAGCCAAACAACAAAAAATGAGTGCTGGAGGAACTCAGCGGGCAAGGCAGCACCCGCGGAGGGAACATATCACTTATCAGGAGCCGCCACGGGCCAGGACTCTTTCCACCCCCTCCCCCCAACAGAAAGGAACCGCAGATGCAGCCATCACCGCAAAACGTCTAAGAAGGAACTGTAGATGCTGGAAAATCGAAGGTAGACAAAAATGCTGGAGAAACTCAGCGGGTGTGAAGCTCTTTCCCACTGTGCGAGTTCACCCAAGAGCTCTCCTGGGTTTAAAAAAAATCAAAACTCGTGGTAAACACGTAGAATGAACGTAGCGGGTACGTCGGAGCTCGGGACGTTTCAATAGACAGTAAACAATAGATTCAGGAGTAGGCCATTTGGCCCTTCGAGCCAGCACCGCCATTCAATGTGATCATGGCTGATCATCCACAATCAGTACCCCGTTCCTGCCTTCTCCCCATATCCCCTGACTCAGCTATATTTAAGAGCCCCATCTAGCTCTCTCTTGAAAGCATCCAGAGAACCTGCCTCCACCGCCCTCTGAGGCAGAGAATTCCACAGACTCACCACTCTCTGTGAGAAAAAGTGTTTCCTCGTCCCCGTTCCAAATGGCTTACCCCTTATTCTTAATCTGTGGCCCCTGGTTCTGGACTCCCCCAACATCGGGAAAATGTTTCCTGCCTCTAGCGTGTCCAAGCCCTTAACAAATCTTATATGTTTCAATGAGATTTCCTCTCATCCTTCTAAACTCCAGTGTATAAGCCCAGCTGCTCCATTCTCTCAGCATATGACAGTCCCGCCATCCCAGGAATTAACCTTGTAAACCTACGCTGCACTCCCTCAATAGCAAGAATGTCCTTCCTCAAATTAGAGGACCAAAACTGCACACAATACTCCAGGTGTGGTCTCACTAGAACTCTGTAAACTGCAGAAGGACCTCTTTGCTCCTATATTCGATTCCTCTTGTTATAAAGGCCAACATGACTTCCGGTGGCGCCATGTTACAGTAACAGACGCAAAACCTAGCTCCGCTCCCAAAAATTTGCGATTTTACGCGTTAAAATCTGGTCGGGACCGACTTAAAAAACTTACCAGAGCTTCTGGACGTCACGCTGCTGATGTCATCAGTAAGCGCTGTGAATTTAACTGAGGTTTAAAGCCTTTTAAATGAAAAAATCGTCTCCTGCTCAGAGTGCTCAAAGAACAGTCACAAGACAGCTCCTGAAAAGCCAGACGAATCCTGAAGAATTCACCTCTGAAGTGGTCCCTGAAATGACTACAAGATCCAAGACTGAATTGGCTAAAGACAAAGACAAAGAATTTGAGGAATGAGGAAAGAGAAATGAAGGATGAAATTGTGGATGGAAATAATAAAATGATGGAAAAAATGGAAAAGATGACGGAGAATATGAGTGCTGTTAATCAGAAAGTTATCGATTCAATTGGCACCATAAATAAACAAATTGATGATGTGAAAGGAGAATTATCGTAGAGAATTGATAAGGTGGAAGAAGTTTCCACGTTCAAGGCTGTGCTTGAAACAGTCGCTTCATATCTGACTACAATGAGAGAAATGGAGACATATATGGCATGAATGGCTGAAGAGATGGAGAGAACGAGGCTAGAGCAAGACCACACCACAAGACAGATGGCGATTCAGCTGGCGAAAGTTTCGGATAAATGCCTTGATCTGGAAACTCGTTCGAGACGCCAAAATCTAAGAATTGTTGGAGTGTCAGAGGGAGCCGAGGGAAATGACCTTCGTGAGTTTGCTGGGGACTTACTCAAACAACTGCTTAATCTCCCCACTGAACCGAAAATTGAAGTGGCACACCGAGTACCGAGATTTATACCAAGAGCACAAACAAGACCAGACCATCCACGACAGATCATCGTGAAATTTCGGGACATTTCAGACCTTGAAGAGGTGATGAGGAAAATCAAATATGGAGTGCAATTGATGTTTGGTAAGGACTATCAGGGACTATCCTTATGAAATTGTACAAAAGCGAAATCAGTTCTCAAAGACAATCTTCAAGGAATTCAAAATGTTAGATACGGTGTTTTCTATCCAGCTAAGATGCGGATTACCTACAATGGGAAAGAAAAATCGTTCATAAACCCGGAGGCTGCATACAAATATGCCCAAATCATCGTGGAAGAGAATGCCGCCCAAAGAAGGTAGTTGGAAGGTATGGACAAATCTTTCTCTTTATTATTCCACAGTCATCGGCTGAACAGAAGTGAAGAAACAGTTCTTTTAGTACTTAAAAAAAAAAAAACTAAGATGGAGAAATTTTCCATGTGCGCCTGTCTAGACTCTTTATCTGTGGAATTTTAATTCAAGGACATTCTGTGTTCCAAGCGAAACAAAGAGAGAATAACACGGGAACAACGAACCGAAGAGCAGAATGTGGAATACACCAGACGTAATTACTGTTGTTTAATAGATTAAAATACTAACTTAAATCGCACAGAACTAATTCTTTTAACAATATTAACATAGAAATAGTAATGGATGCTAACCAGAATTGCAGAATGGGGAAGAATTTAAACAAGTATTACAAAGAGGGAACATCCCTTTTATAGGGGGCGATAGTTGATAAGGAAATAACTAAATAACAAATTTAAGAACTAACACATATAATTTAATAAGTTTCAGTCTTATCTATATTTGGGGGGAGGGGAGGAGAAGCGGGCACCTGGCCCAGATCAATTTCATACCAAGCTTTTCAAAATAAAAAGAACAAGAACGAACAAAGACAGTTAGAAGAACAAATTAGGCAACTGGATATAGATAATGCTAAAGATCCAACTATGGATAAACACAATAAAATATTAATACTGAAATTTAAATTAAATAAATTATTATCAGCCAAACTTATAAGACTATTCCAAATCACAAGACAGGAACACTTTGAATTTGGGGATAAACCCCACAAACGTTTGGCACGTCAGCTAAAAAAACGAGAAAAAAAACACACGATCCTAAAGATTAAATCAGATAGAGGGGAATTATTAACTTTACCGAATGATATTAATAAAAGATTTGCGCAATTTTATGAGAATTTGTACACATCCAAATCGCCAATGGACACCAATAAAGTCACAGAGTTCTTGGATAATTGTAATCTTCCAAAATTAGAGTTAGATACATAGAAAATAGGTGCAGGAGTAGGCCATTCGGCCCTTCGAGCCTGCACCGCCATTCAATATGATCATGGCTGATCATCCAACTCAGTATCCCGTACCTCCCTTCTCTCCATACCCCCTGATCCCTTTTGCCACAAAGGCCACATCTAACTCCCTCTTAAATATAGCCAATGAACTGGCCTCAACTACCCTCTGTGGCAGAGAGTTCCAGAGATTCACCACTCTCTGTGTGAAAAAGTTTTTTCTCATCTCGGTCTTAAAGGATTTCCCCCTTATCCTTAAGCTGTGACCCCGTGTCCTGGACTTCCCCAACATCGGGAACAATCTTCCTGCATCTAGCTTGTCCAACCCCATAAGAATTTTGTACGTTTCTATAAGATCCCCTCTCAATCTCCTAAATTCTAGCGAGTATAAGCCAAGTCTATCCGGTCTTTCTTCATATGAAAGTCCTGACATCCCAGGAATCAGTCTGGTGAACCTTCTCTGCACTCCCTCTATGGCTATAATGTCCTTCCTCAGATTTGGAGACCAAAACTGTACGCAATACTCCAGGTGTGGTCTCACCAAGACCCTGTACAACTGCAGTAGAACCTCCCTGCTCCTATACTCAAATCCTTTTGCTATGAAAGCTAACATACCATTCGCTTTCTTCACTGCCTGCTGCACCTGCATGCCTACTTTCAATGACTGGTGTACCATGACACCCAGGTCTCGCTGCATCTCCCCTTTTCCTAATCGGCCACCATTTAGATAATAGTCTGCTTTCCTGTTTTGGCCACCAAAGTGGATAACCTCACATTTATCCACATTATACTGCATCTGCCAAACATTTGCCCACTCACCCAGCCTATCCAAGTCACCTTGCAGTCTCCTAGCATCCTCCTCGCAGCTAACACTGCCCCCCAGCTTAGTGTCATCCGCAAACTTGGAGATGTTGCCTTCAATTCCCTCATCCAGTTCATCAATATAAATTGTAAATAGCTGGGGTCCCAGCACTGAGCCTTGCGTCCCACGAGTCACTGCCTGCCATTGTGAAAAGGACCCGTTTACTCCTACTCTTTGCTTCCTGTTTACCAGCCAGTTCTCTATCCACATCAATACTGAACCCCCAATACCGTGTGATTTAAGTTTGTATCCTAATCTCTTATGTGGGACCTTGTCGAAAGCCTTCTGAAAGTCCAGATACAACACATCCACTGGTTCTCCCCTATCCACTCTACTAGTTACATCCTCGAAAAATTCTATCAGATTCGTCAGACATGATTTACCGTTCGTAAATCCATGCTGATTTTGTCCAATGATTTCACCATTCCAAATGTGCTGCTATCCCATCTTTAATAACTGACTATAGCAGTTTCCCCACTACCGATGTTAGACTAACTGGTCTGTAATTCCCCGTTTTCCCTCTCCCTCCCTTCTTAAAAAGTGGGGTTACGTTTGCTACCCCCCAATCCTCAGGAAGTACTAGAGAATCTAAAGAGTTTTGAAAAATTATCACTAATGCATCCACTATTTCTGGAGCTACTTCCTTAAGTACTCTGGGATGCAGCCTATCTGGCCCTGGTGATTTATTGGCCTTTAATCCATTCAATTTACCCAACACCACTTCCCAACTAACCTGGATTTCACTCAGTTCCTCCATCTCCTTTGACCCGCGGTCCCCTGCTATTTCCGGCAGATTATTTATGTCTTCCTTAGTGAAGACGGAACCAAAGTAGTTATTCAATTGGTCCGCCATATCCTTGTTCCCCATGATCAATTCACCTGTTTCTGACTGCAAGGGACCTACATTTGTTTTAACTAATCTCTTTCTCTTCACATATCTATAAAAAACTTTTGCAGTCAGTTTTTATGTTCCCTGCCAGTTTTCTTTCATAATCTATTTTCCCTTTCCTAATTAAGCCCTTTGTCCTCCTCTGCTGGTCTCTGAATTTCTCCCAGTCCTCTGGTATGCTGCTTTTTCTGGCTAATTTGTACGCATCATCTTTTGCTTTGATACTATCCCTGATTTCCCTTGTTATCCACGGATGCACTACCTTCCCTGATTTATTCTTTTGCCAAACTGGGATGAACAATTTTTGTAGTTCATCCATGCAGTCTTTAAATGCCTTCCATTGCATATCCACCGTCAACCCTTTTAGAACTAATTGCCAGTCAATCTTGGCCAATTCACGTCTCATACCCTCAAAGTTACCTTTCTTTAAGTTCAGAACCCTTGTTTCTGAATTAACAATGTCACTCTCCATCCTAATGAAGAACTCAACCATATTATGGTCACTCTTGCCCAAGGGGGCACGCACAACAAGACTGCTAACTAACCCTTCCTCATTACTCAATACCCAGTCTAGAATAGCCTGCTCTCTCGTTGGTTCCTCTACATGTTGGTTTAGATAACTATCCCGCATACATTCCAAGAAATCCTCTTCCTCAGCACCCCTGCCAATTTGATTCATCCAATCTATATGTAGATTGAAGTCACCCATTATAACTGTTTTGCCTTTGTTGCACGCATTTCTAATTTCCTGTTTGATGCCATCCCCAACTTCACTACTACTGCTAGGTGGCCTGTACACAACACCCACCAGCGTTTTCTGCCCCTTAGTGTTTCGCAGCTCTACCCATACCGATTCCACATCCTCCAAGCTAATGTCCTTCCTTTCCACTGCGTTAATCTCCTCTCTAACCAGCAACGCTACCCCACCTCCTTTTCCTTTCTCTCTATCCCTCCTTATACGCAGTTGAAGGAACAAGAGGAATTGGGAGCACAAATTTCAATTAAGGAAATAGAAGACACAATAACTTCATTAAAGAATGGAAAAACACCAGGACCTGACGGATTTAGTAACGAATTTTATATAAGTTTTTATGACATAATTATACGTTTACAGAAAATGTATACATATGCCTTTAAAGAACAAACATTACCTGATACGCTAGCAGAATCAACGATTACATTAATACTTAAAAAAGACAAAGATACAGAAGAACCCGGATCATATAGAGCTATCGCGTTGTTAAATACAGATCAAAAAATATTAGCAAAAACATTAGCTAGAAGATTAAGTAAGTATCTTAGTAAATTAATAAATCCGGATCAAACGGGGTTTATCCCTAAGAGACAATCATCTAATAATCTGAGACGTCTGCTCAACAATATTGGAGCGATCCTCCTCTCACCAATGAAGTTGAATAAAACAAACTATAACAAAAATCCAATTATACATAGTACAATTAGAACTTGGAAACAAATAAAACATAATTTAAAATTAAGAAATCTATCGCTCTTATCTCCAATAGTTAATAACCCTTTGTTTAAACCCTCCATTATAGACAAATCATTTATACAATGGGAAAGAATAGGAATTCAAACGCTCGGAGACTTGTATGAAACTGGAAAATTACTATAATTCCAACAATTACAACTAAAATATAATCTGGGAAACAATCAATATTTTAAATATTTTCAAATATGTGATTATCTGAAAAAATATACACAAAATTATTACAATATGCCATTAGATTTACTGGACGAAGCAATGAAGACAAAAGCCGAATCAGCAAACTTAATATCATATTTGTATAATATTATTTTAAATGTAGAAGTACCAGCAACGGATGGTATTAGAAAAGACTGGGAACAAGAATTAGCTATTAAAATTTCAAAAGAGAGGTGGGATGAACATTTATTAAATGTGCACAAATGCTCGATTAATGTAAGACACACTTTAATCCAATTTAAAATTTTACACATATTATACTACTCAAAAACCAAAATAAGTAAACTTTTTCCCAACGTATCACCTATCTGTGATAAATGTCAGTCTCAAGAAGCTACTATAACACATTCATTAGTCTTTTGTATAAAAATTCAAAAATTTTGGATTGAAATTTTTGAAATCTTTACAAAATTATTTAAAATAAAACTGATACCAAAAGCAGAATGGATTATCTTTGGAACAACGGAAGGTAGCCCTGAACTAAATGTGTTTCAAAAGAACCTATTTGATTACGGGTTAATAACTGGAAAAAAGCTTATTCTAAAATTCTGGAAAAATACTCCTATACCAACAATAAACATGTGGATTTCAAATATGTTTGAAACATTACACCTGGAAGAAATGAGACTCCACCTGGCAGGCAAATCAGATCACTTCTATAGGACGTGGTCTTCATTTATAGAATTACTACAAGCATATGGTGCAACAGTACTTTAAAAAGGCACCAGTGTCAGGACTTGGTAAAGGGGGATGAAAGGTGGCGAGCTGGTATATCCCTTTTGCGCGATGTTCATAATAGAGTATCTGTCTTTCTCTTTTTTCTTCTTTCTCTTTTTTCTTTCCTAGGATCTATCTCTTAATTTCCTTTCTCTAATTTCTCGTATAAAGGGTCTTTCTTCTTTCCTTTCGTCACGCTTTTACACGAACACTATTTTCTTTCACTTTTTATATTTTCTCAATTTCAATCTTTTTTTAATAGCTTTAAAAAATGAATGTACATTAAATGTAATAAGATATACATAGTGTGTATTAATGTAATTGATTGTAATTTAATGTACTTCTAATAAATAAAAATTAAAAAAATTAAAAATTAAAAATAAATTAAGGCCAACATGCCATTTCTTAGCGTTAACGGCAGGTACTCAGGAAACGTGGTAACTCGTGAAGATTTTTCAACATGTTGAAAAATGTCCACATGTAAAATATACTCAGGATGTAAAAATTTGATACTTTTTAACACGTAGTCATACCGTGCTCGTGAAAGTGGGAATTTGAAGATAGGGACAAAGATGCTACACAGAGATTTTAAACTCGTGAGAGCTCTTGGGTGAACTCGCACAGTGGGACAGGGCTTGAGGCAGCATCTATGGAGCGAAGGAATTAGCCAACGTTTCGGGCCGGGTCTGAAGAAGGGTTTCGACCCGAAACATTGCATATTTCCTTCGCTCCATAGGGGGGGGGGGGGGGGGTGCAGCGAGTCAGATAGACTGCGCAATGACAGGGGGATCCCAGTGTGAGAGTGAGTCGCCACCTGCGTGCAACGTTCCCACATCCCTCTTCTCCACCAAGCAAGGCACACTCCTCTCCGCCCTCTCCCCCCTTCCTTCCCTCATCCTCCCCCCCTCTCTAAAGAAGGAGGCAGAGGGAGGTAGTGAGAGGGAGATCTAAAGGGTAACTGGTTTTGGTCTCAAATCACCTCACAAAGGGCAGCCAACAGTGGTGGTGAGGCAGAAGGGAGAACTCTCTCTCTCTCTCTCTCCTTCTCCCCCGCCCTCTCTCTCCAATTCTCTCCCCCCCTCTCCCTCCTTCCTCTCTCTCTTCTCTCCAATTTCCCCCTTCTCTCTCCCCCTTCCTCTCTCTCCAATTCTCCCTCTCTCTCCCTCTTCCCCCAGCCACGTTTATATCTACAGTTCACTCCACGAGCGTGTGAGAGCCGAGCAGTGTTTCTCATTCTGACTCTGCTCCGTGAGCTGCTCGTATTGACAATAATCGTGTCCAACTCTTAACTGAAAACGAGTGGTTTGCAAACTGAAAATCCCCCGTCTCTCCACTGCACCCCCCCCCCCACACAAACACACAGAGACACACCCAGACACGCGCAGATAGACACACACACACACACACACAGAAACACAGAGACAAACACAGACACAGAGTCACACACATACAGACAGACAGACACACACAGACAGACAGACACACACACAGGGTTAAATCCCACCTGTACCCCGGCCCGGACATTAACCCCGACAACAATGTTAACACAGACTCAAACCTCCAACCAGGTCTGCTGTTGTACGGCACCGAACGAGTTAACACAACCCCACCCCCCCAATACACACACTCACACACGGCCCGCCTGCCCGCTCCCGGCGTTTAGCGTTGAATACTCACGGCTGAGTTCGCTGCGGTGCTGGGACTTGCTGCCCTGTAGACTCCCCCCCCCCCCCCCCCCGGGTCTGCTCCGGCGGCAGCGAGTGACACAATTGAAAGCATTTACTGAGGAATGTGGATCGATGCATTGTATAACTACTTGCTAACTACTGGCTGTTAACAAGTATTACAGTAGCAGTTAACACATCGTTTGTTATCCATGCTCGTTTTGTAAAAAAATCCGTATGGCGAATGTTTTTTAAAAATCTTTATTTAACGTAGCGAATTTGTATTTCCATATGAAATACGGAAAATTAACGCGGGGCCCCCCTTGGGCGCAGGGCCCAATTTGGAAAAATCGGTCCAATCGGCCTAGGGCCGGCCCTGATTGGTGGCATAGGTTTAGAAATCACACAGGGTTTTTGATTTCGATAAAAGAGAAAGGAAGGCTGGCTATGTCGGTCTTGTGGTGTTCGTATTATGGGATTTAAAGGAGGGATGAGAATAAGCCAATGTGACATCAGCCATCATATGCCTTTCTCTGGTACTCTGCAAACCAAATATGGAGCCCTCCACAACCTTCAACAGAAACATCTAAGGAATTCCCTCTCTACTGCCTTTGTTGAGTGGCCAATAACATGTCATGTGTTTCAAATAAGCCAACAAGTAACCTCAACCATAGTAGTGAAAATGATTCTTCCAAAATATTGCATGTTAACCAATCTGCAATTCACAAAGGCTTCAAGTTCCAGGCATGCTGTTCTTCAGCATGACATTGGCTTACATAGGATTTATGCCACATGTTCATGGTTGAAGTTATCCTCCACTCAGGCCCCCTCCTGTCTTTCTCCATCAGGAGAATCTCCATCACTGAATCTATCAATGTACAATACATTTTTCCAACGGGCCTTTGTTCAGTTAATGGATTGTTTCTGAGTGGACAACAGTACCCATGTCGACATCAGGACCACCCACATGAACAATATCTTTGAAAATAAAACACTTTCAATTAATATTTAAGTGATATCTCGGTGCTGTTGCATCATGAAAAATTATATTACAAATTAACAATCATCAGGAGGCACATGATATTTTTATTTGGCACTATCCAAAATACCTCCATTATTTGAATGCCTTCATGGACTATTGATTGCTTCAGTCATGGTTAATTTGTGGGAATAGACCAATGCCAATGGTCATGAAGGTGGTTCAATTTTCCACCAGCATGATGGCAGGGAATTGAAGCCAGTATTTGGTTGCAAGATTTTTCCTGAAGGTGGGTGTGAATTGGTGTGCATTGTTACTGAAAGGAATGGGTATCACCAACATGGTTAGTTTATAATGATAATTTCTAAGTGCCCTCAAAAATGTGGCAAAGAACTACTTTGTGAATGCATACAATTCTTGTGGTGGACTACTTTCACTGCACATCTGAATAGAACATTCCAGGATTTGAATCAGTAAATGGCAAGTCAGGATGGTGCAGAAACTTGTAGGGCATTTCGGAGGTGACAATGTTCCCATGCCATTCATCCTGCCAGGTGCTAATACAATCTTAAAAGATTAAGACAATAGACTACAGATACTGGAAATTGGAGCAAAAAAAGAGCTGATGCCAGAATTCGATGAGTGAGGCGTCATCCATGGATAGAAATCAACAGTTGACGTTTCAGGTCAGGACATTTCATCTGGTCTTAAAATGTTCATTTGTTGGCTCCTCAAATCCTTCTTGTTCTTCTGAATGCTACAGAAGGCTCATCAAAAGTAAGAGACAAAGAACTACCAATGGTGATTTACACTATCTCTGAGTCCAGGTAGCATCTCTGGTGAACATGGATAGTGACTTTGAGTCCCGACCCAAAACATCACCTATCCATATTCTTCAGAGATGCTGCCTGACCTACTGAGTTACTCCAGCACTGTGTCCTTTTGTACACATTACAATATGTTTTTTCCTAGTTTGTTAGCAAGGAGCACAGCAACTGAGTAATAACAGAACAAACTCTTTGAAATCTCAATTGAATATTCTATAATCTTACCTGACAACTTTGGGTAACTTAATATTGACATGAAATTATTTGAATTATTCTAATTGCTAATTTCAATATACTTCCTAACATAAGCCTTTAATCAGACATGTTGAGTAATGGGCAATTCAAGTTTGTATTGGACTAGAAGCAGACAAATAAGCAATTTTGTGTATTAAATATAAAATTACATAATTTCTGGATAAAGGATTACCAAGTCTATATAAATAAAAAATAAAATTGGTTACGTTTTCGATAAAATGATTTGCTGGAAGTATGTTTCTCTGGGAAACTGTTCAGCCTTCGTTTTCCCTTGTAGCAGATAAATGATGGCCTAATTTCTGGTACCATCCCCTTTGCACAGTCTATAAAAAAGTCTCAGACTGTCAAGCTGGTAAAGTTGGGCATCCCTGCCAAATACTGAATATTTGAGAGACCGTTTTCATCCTGCTGCCTCTTCATGTGCTTTTTGTTGATTGAAGCTATCCAGCTAAATCCTTATAATACATTACTGAATATCTTTCACATGCATGATATAACAGGGTAGGCTTTATTGCTCTCACTAATGATGACAACATCCGGCTGGTATATTAAATACCCAAGTGCCATCACTTAGCCAAGCTTTTCAGTGAAGTTAAAGGCCTGTCCCACTTGGCGATTTTTTTTTGGTGACTGCCGGCATCATTGACTGACATATCAGGTCACCGAAAAATTTGCGGCGTGATACGGCGTGATGACGTATGACACGCGGTGTCATTTTTGTTGCCGCTGGGTTTTGAAATGTGCAAAATCTTTTGGCGACACTGATATGACGCCGGCAGTCGCCGAAAAAAAAATCACCAAGTGGGACAGGCCCTTTACACCATCAACTATTTCACAAATTGCGGAGGACAAAGTCAATCTAGCCCAATCAATTTAGTCATCATTATCAGCCATGCGTTGGAAGGTACTGCTCAGTTAGGGTTTTGTCAGGATCACTTGGCTCAACACATCACAGCTTTTGTCCAAATATGTACTAAAGAGCTGAATACCAGAATTGAAGTGAATATGTCTGACCTTAACATGGAAGTAGTATTTAACTGACTGCAGCATCAGGAACATCAGTAAAACTAAAGTTAATGGACAATAAGGGGCAAAAAAACATTAATGGTTGGAGTCAGAACTTGCACAAATGATGGTTATCACTCATAGCACCAAGATATCCTTACGGTTGTTCTTTGGGGCTGTGTCTTAGGACCAATGATCTTCAGCTACTTCATCAATAATCTTTCATCATAAGGATAAAATTGAGAATAGCAAAAAAAGTTCTACTGTAGTTTCCCACAACTCCTTAGCAAATGTGTCCAAATATAGCAAGACCTAGACATTCTGACATGTGTTGGTAATTGGAAAAGAACACATCCTACAAAAATGCCAGCAACTGTTACCCCACCGCTCACAAAGGAAGCGAAGCAGAAGAGTGGAAACTATATTACAGTTAGCCTGACTTCAGTGGTTGGTAAGATTTTAGAGTCCATTATAAAGGATGAGGTTTCTGAGTATTGAGTTCATGAAAAAAATGGCCGAAGTCAGCATGGTTTTGTGAAAGGGAGATCTTGCCTGACGAACCTGTTGGAATTCTGAGGAAGTAAATAGCAGGATAGACAAAGGAGAGTCATTGGAGGTGGTTTACCCATATTTTCAGAAGGCTTTTGAAAAGGTGCCACACATGCGGCTGCTAAAGAAAATGAGAGTGCATGGTATCAGAGGGAAGATACAAGCATGGACAGCAGGTTGGCTGGATTGCAGAAGGCTAAGAGTGGCAATAAAGGGGGTCTTTTCGGGTTGGCTGCCATTGACCAGTGGTGTTGCCTGAGGCTGGTGCTGGGGTCACTAATCTTCATGTTGTATATTAATGAATTGGATGAGGGGATTGAAGGCTTTGTGGTCAAGTTTGCAGATGATATGAAGATAGGTGGAGGGGCAGGTAGTGTGTTGAGAAAGCAAGGACTCTGCAAAAGGACTTGGACAGGTTAGGAGAGTGGGCAGAGAAGTGGCAGATGGAATACAGCGTAGCAATGTGTGGAGTCATGCATTTTGGTAGTAGGAGTAAAGGCAGACTATTTTCTAAATTGGGAGAGATTTCAGAAATCGGTGCAAAGGACTTGGGAGTGCTGGTGCAGGTTTCCCAAAAAGTTAATTTGCAAGTCAAATCGGTAGTACGGAAAGCAAATGTAATGCTAGTATTTCTTTCAGGGTGGACTTGAATATAAAAACAGCGATGTAATGCTGAGGCTTTCTAACGCCGCATCTGGAGTAATGCGAGCAATGTTGGGCCCCATATCCGAGGAATGATGTGCTGGCACTGGAGAGGGTCCAGAGGGGTTTTACGAGAACCTCAGGAATGATTGGGTTAACATATGGTGAGCGTTTGACAGCACTGGGCCTGTTTTCGCTGGAGTTTAAAGAGGAGTGGGGGGGGGGGGGGGAGACCAAATTGAAATTTACCGAATAGCGAAAGGCCTGCATAGAGTGGATGTGGAGAGGATGTTTCCACTAGGAGAGTCTGGGACCAGCCATAGCATCAGAATAAAAGGATGTACCTTTAGGAAGGTGAGTATAGGGGCAGGGAGGTTCTACTGCAGTTGTACAGGGTCTTGGTGAGACCACACCTGGAGTATTGCGTACAGTTTTGGTCTCCTAATCTGAGGAAAGACATTCTTGCCATAGAGGGAGTACAGAGAAGGTTCACCAGACTGATTCCTGGGATGTCAGGACTTTCATATTAAGAAAGACTGGATAGACTTGGCTTGTACTCGCTAGAATTTAGAAGATTGAGGGGGGATCTTATAGAAACTTACAAAATTCTTAAGGGGTTGGACAGGCTAGATGCAGGAAGATTGTTCCCGATGTTGGGGAAGTCCAGAACAAGGGGTCACAGTTTAAGGATAAGGGGGAAATCATTTAGGACCGAGATGAGAAAAACATTTTTTACACAGAGAGTGGTGAATCTCTGGAATTCTCTGCCACAGAAGGTAGTTGAGGCCAGTTCATTGGCTATATTTAAGCGGGAGTAAGATGTGGCCCTTGTGGCTAAAGTTATCAGGGGGTATGGAGAGAAGGCAGGTACAGGATACTGAGTTGGATGATCAGCCATGATCATATTGAATGGCTGTGCAGGCTCGAAGGGCCGAATGGCCTACTCCTGCACCTATTTTCTATGTTTCTATGTGAGAAGGAATGAGAGGATGGTGAATATGTGGAATTCATTGCCACAGAAGGCTGTGGAGACCAAGTCAATGGATATTTTTAAAGCAGAGATTGATAGATTCTTGTTTGGTATGGGTGTCAGGAGTTATGGGGAGAAGGCAAGAGAGTGGGGATGACAAAGAAATATAGATCAGCCATGATTGAATGGCAGAGTAGACTTGATGGGCAGAATGGCCGAATTCAGCTCCTATCTCATGAACTTATGAAATTATTGTTAAGTATATCACACATACTCACGGATCTGGTACAACAGTATTTATTGAGTAATGTATACAACACACTACAGCATGTTACTCCTACCATGCAGCAGTATGAACAACCAGCACACGTCAGGTTGCGATAATATGAATGGTGTGGTAATAGGTGCAGCTTATAATAATAAAGCACCACATTGGTTAGTAAGTAAAGTAACCAATCTACATCTTTCCTTGTAAGAATAAAAAGTGAAACACATCTACAATAAAGTGATATATATATATATATATATTTATAAGCACGTTACTAGGTGCTGACTGATTAATAATGTAACCGAAATGCTAATAGCGCATACAGGGAAGTTCAGATGGTTCACGCAAGGTCCCTGTATCCAACAGGCGGCCTACAAACACGTCCCGTGCGAGTACGGTACAGATCCGCATCTCCTCCCTTCACCGGCAAGAATGCCGGAGTCCCAGGCGGCGGGAGCACAGGGGATCCGGGGGATAAACACGGCGAGGCAGGCGAGCGGGATACCGAGCATGGTGGTGAGGGAGCTGGAGACACAACCAGGGGTGGGTCTGCAGCTGACCATCAGATATTCTGATTCCATTCTCACAAACTACTGACTTCCTAACTCCATTCCCTGACATCATGCTTTCCATTTTCTTCGCTCATTGTACATGAAAAATAAGATTCCATGTGCGATGCTGATATTACAGCATCTAAAAAGTCTGAAGAAATTAAGTGTGAATTGATAGCAAAGGTTGCTAAGAAATCTGTGTGGGGGAGGTGGCTTAAAAGTCCAATTTCTTTAACTCTTCAGATCAGACGGTGTCGTTGAGCTCTTGAGACTCCATTGCAAACTTTCTGATTATAGTAATTCATCAGAATCTTTGCGAAGTAAGCTCCAGTAAAAAGGATGGATAATCAAAGTGATATTTGTCGTGGAAGAAATAGTGTTTGGAACATTGATGAGCACTTCCTTGCTCTTTTCTTGAAGTAGCGCCTCAGCAACATTTATTCATAAAATACTGTGTGATTCTGCACTCAGATGAAATTTCCATCAGTTAGAATAGATGATGGGCTGAATATCTTCTTTCTGTAATGTGCATTTCTACCAGGCACGTGCCATCAGGCTAGGCAAGGTAGGCAGTGCCTACCCTGACTAAAATTATAAAATGGTAATTATTAAATATAAATAGTAAAGGCACGGGAGAATTATGCCTACATAAGAGATTGATCTCTTAGGCAGGCATAATTCTCCCGTGCCTTTCATCCGCAGTACATGTAACACACGAAAGTATGTGCAACTCACGTGCCTTTACTATTACTATCAAGCCTTCATTGACAACGGTCTATAAAGGCAGCTGAAATTCTGCTTTTGCACCATTGACTGCGGGCATGTGCTGAGCAGCGTACTGCGCATGCGCAGCGCAAGTTTCTTGGCGGGTTTTTCAAACATGGATTGTCATTATCTAAAGAGTATCTTAAGAAACAAAGAGAGAAGAATGGAGTATGTGTACAAATAATGTGGTATGTAAATTTTTTTGAGCTATATGGTTTTAAATACTTTATTAAGAGATAAGGCTTTTGTAGACAAATTACTTTATAAAAGTCAACTGACTGCCTACCGGAGAGAACAATCTGCGCATGCGTGGTTTTTAAGATTTTTAAAACTCGACTGACAGTTTACGGAGAGAACAATCTGCGCATGCGCGGATTTCAAGATTTTTTAAAAAGCCGACAGACTGCCTACTCTGAGTAATTACTCACGGCACGTGCCTGATTTCTACGGTGGGATTTTTTGCATTACAGCACGGTGCTGTACTGCACTGGTGTTTCTGACAAACACATGATTGCACATAGCATAGCTCGTTCTTCGTTTAATGAAAACTATGTTTGACTGTCAAATATTCCACCACTTCTGCAACTCTGCACTTGTTAATCAATGAGTGGAGAGCCAGGAATTGGATTCTCCCTGGCTAAGTCCACCCACTCACTATCCTGTCTGACATCTGGGTAAGAAAATCCAGCAGTTAGAGTTCACCATGATGACATATTGCTGAAGCCACAAAGACTAGACCAGGCAAAAATGACAGGATCCCTTTCTGGAAATGAGCTTTGCAAAAACCTAAGATTTGGGGGATCCATGGAGCAAAAGAGAGATTGAAGTAAAAGGGTGCTTGAAGGTCAGCATGGACACACCATTGCAAAGCGTCTTTGTCTATCCTAGCGCCACAGTCCTTTGACCCAATATGTTGATTCCGACCCTGAAACACCCATGTACACTAATTCCAGTTTTCCCCATATCACATGCCCATCAATTCTCCCCCACTCGTCTATTCCCCTGCAACCCACCCACACTGATAACCAATGAATTTACTCATCAATATTCTTTTGGCACTTAGGAGGAAACTGGGAAATCCAGAGATTACAAAGCAAATGTGCAAATTCTATTCACAGCATCCAATGAACTAGGATCTCTGGAGCTGTGAAGAAGCAATGCTAGGTGCTGGGCTACCGTTATGAACTCTCAAAAAGCTGGTCGGGGGGGGCAGAGGAACAACTCCACGACTGTTTGGAGTCTGTAGACTGGGCAATGTTCAAGGACTCGGCAACGGACGAACGAATACGCCACAGTCGTTACAGACTTCATAAAGAAATGTGTGGAGGACTGCATCCCTACAAAAAGCTTCCGAGTGTTTCCCAATCAGAAACCTTGGATGAACTTTGAGATCCGCACTCTTCTGAAGACCAGACACCGGGCATTCATGTCTGATGATACAGTGGTCTACAAGAAGTCCAGATACGACCTTGGTAAGGCCATCAAAAAGGCCAAAAGGGACTTCTGCTCCAAACTGGAGGATGACAGATGTTCGGCAGCTGTGGCGGTGCCTGAATGCAATCACCTCCTACAAGGCGAAACCAGGAGACAGCTCGAATGTAGGCGAAACATCACTCCCTGACGAGCTCAATGCGTTTTACGCACACTTTGATAGGGAGAATACTGATGTGCCTTCCCGAGCCCCCATTCGCTGTGATGGTATTTCAGTCTCAGTCACAGAGGCCGACGTCAGGAAATCCTTCAGAGAGGTGAACCCTCGAAAAGCGCCTGGACCTGATGGTATACCCAGTCGTGTTCTAAAAACTTGTGCGGACCAATGTTGTGGTTTTCAATACTCAAAATTAATTCAGGCGGAGAATTCTTCAAGAAGTTTAAACTTTTATTTGCAAACAAAAGTCTGAGTTCTCCACATCATCAAAACACATGGAGCCCTCTTCTACAAACAATCATCACTCTTTATACTATTTTCACATTCGCATTTCCCACCCCTGTTATCTCCATATCCAATCATTTGCCAGTATTCCCTTATTTCCAGCCAATCACTTGCTTCCTCTTATGCCCCTCTTACCAGTACTTTTCCACAATAACCACAGTTATAAGTCACATGACTCCCCTTTATGGCCCCTTAGATACATAGATACATAGAAAATAGGTGCAGGAGTAGGCCATTCGGCCCTTCAAGCCTGCACCGCCATTCAATATGATCATGGCTGATCATCCAACTCAGTATCCCGTACCTGCCTTCTCTCCATACCCCTTGATCCCTTTAGCCACAAGGGCCACATCTAACTCCCTCTTAAATATAGCTAATGAACTGGCCCCTTGCTAGCCTCGTGGCTTCTTCCTTTGTTCTTAAATGCTTTATTTTAACCACGTGAAATCAAAAAGAAAATTGGTATCAATTCACAAAGATCGCTCCTCAAAATAAGCTACATGTGATTCAGTGGTTGCCCAATTTATATATATAAGACCTTGTTCCCATTAAACCTATAATCTTGGAAAAGAATGTAACTTCTTAAACTACACATCCAAACACAAAGATCTAATGTAAAATAAAAATACAATATTTCCCTAATTAAAATACACTATATTTCCCAGATGACCTGCTTTATACATCATCTTTAAACTAGCATTATCTTATGTTATAAACTTTAGTATGAATGTACTCTATCTCTGCAAACATACCTATTTTGCCAGCATAGCAAGGGTCATAAAACTGTCCCAGGTGACAAACGATAATGGTCCCTTGGCCATCTCACACTCCCTCCCCCTTTCTTATTATCTCTAGGGGGATGGCATTCCAACCCCATCCTTGGGCCTCTTCTTGGGCCTCTTCACGACTTTGCTATCTTACTGACAACATTATCTAAGGATTGTCACATTTCCAGCCCCACTATTCTTTCTCAACATCTTAGTCCCCTCAGTTCATATAAACAACATAAATCTAACCTACAAAGGTCATATACCCCCCACCCAACATTATCTAAATGTAAACAATTGCCAGTCGTAAATGCTAAGCCCTTTGTATTGCAGAATGTCTCCTGAGAAAAAGCATGTGGTCTGTGACTGACCAAATGGCCTGTATCTTGAGAACGGCCACACTTCTTAAACTACTTTTAAATACAGATTATATAAGAAACATTTAATACAGAAAATAATATCTACTATACCAACTGGCTGGAGTTTTTACGGACATTTTCAACCTCTCACGTCTGAGGTCTGAGGTCCCCACCTGCATCAATTATACCAGTGCCCAAGAAGAGTAAGGTGACGTGCCCTAATGACTATCGACCAGTGGCACTAATGCCTGTGGTGATTAAGTGCTTTGAGAGGTTGATCATGGCACAAATCAACTCCTACCTCGACAAAAACCTGGACCCACTGCAGTTCGCTTACCGCCACAACAGATCAACGGTGGATGCGATCTCGCTGGCCCTCCACTCCGCTCTGGACCACTTGGACAACAAAAACTCATATGTCAGGCTGTTGTTCATTGATTATAGCTCGGCATTTAACACAATCATCCCCTCTAAGCTGGTTACCAAACTCGCAGAACTGGGTCTCTGCGCATCCCTCTGCAATTGGATCCTCGACTTCCTCATTCACAGACCACAGTCTGTTCGTATTGGTGGAAATGTGTCAGCCTCAATAACAATCAGCACGGGAGCACCTCAAGGTTGCGTGCTCAGCCCCCTGCTGTACTCACTCTATACTCATGACTGCGTAGCTGGTCATAGTGTGAACTCCATCATCAAGTTCGCTGACGACACCACTGTTGTGGGACGTATCACTGATGGGGATGAGTCAGAGTATAGAAGAGAGATCGAGCGACTGTCCATATGGTGCCAGCACAATAACCTGGCCCTCAACACCAGCAAAACCAAGGAACTGATTGTTGACTTTGGAAGGAGTAGGATGGGGACCCACAGTCCCGTTTATATTAACGGGTCGATGGTTGAAAGGGTCAAGAGCTTCAAATTCGTGGGCGTGCACATCTCTGAAGATCTTTCCTGGTCCGAGAACACTGATGCAATTATTATGAAAGCACATCAGCGCCTCTACTTCCAGAGAAGATTACGAAGAGTCGGTTTGTCAAGGAGGACTCTCTCTAACTTCTACAGGTGCACAGTAGAGAGCATGCTGACCGGTTGCTTCGTGGCTTGGTTCGGCAACTTGAGCGCCCTGGAGAGGAAAAGACTACAAAACGTAGTAAACACTGCCCAGTCCATCATCGGCTTTGACCTCCCTTCCATCGAGGGGATCTATCGCAGTCGCTGCCTCAAAAAGGCTGGCAGCATCATCAAGGACCCACACCATCCTGACCACACACTCATCTCCCCGCTACCTTCAGGTAGAAGGTACAGGAGCCTGAAGACTGCAACGACCAGGTTCAGGAATACCTACTTCCCCACAGCCATCAGGTTATTAAACTTGGCTCGGACAAAACTCTGAACATTAATAGCCCATTATCTGTTATTTGCACTTTATCAGTTGATTTATTCATGAGTGTATATATTTATATAATAGTATATGGACACACTGATCTGTTCTGTAGTCATGCCTACTATGTTCTGTTGTGCTGAAGCAAAGCAAGAATTTCATTGTCCTATCAGGGACACATGACAATAAACTCTTTTGACAAAGCAAATGTGCAAATTCTATTCACAGCATCCAATGTCAGGAGTGAACTAGGATCTCTGGAGCTGTGAAGAAGCAATGATAGGTGCTGGGCTACCGTTATGCCCTCTCAAAAACTGTTATTACAGAGTTTAATGAATTTATGAACTTAACTAACTTTCAGCCTTTTAGTCACTTCCCAGCTGGAAGCTCTAGACATCCACTGTAGAGTTACAAAAGAAGCCTGCAATGTTGAATATTAAAAATCCTGTTGCAGCAGTTTCTGTGCTTGAAGTAAAAAAAATGTTTTGCCTGAAAGCAAACTATTATTCACAATTCATCCTGATTAAACTCTTCCATCATCATTGATATTTTAATATTGAACACGAGAAAATGCAGCCTGGTGATTGTCACTGATACAAGAAAACATTAACTTTATCTTTTGTTTGGGTGACTGATTTTATTCTGCCTAGACCTGTTTTCTCAAAAAGGTGGCAGGAACAAGTGGAGTAAATCTTTGAGCACCATAGGTGGCATCAGGTCATGGGGAAAGACAGTAGCTATGGTCTAACCTGCTTTCAAATAAATGAGCAGCAGCATTCAATTCTGAACTGTGATCAGTGTATGGTGCTGTACTGCCCCCAACAGTCCACAACTCTGCCAACTTATTTTACCACCAACCTAATCCCCAATCCACTTAATTCAGAGCACATTGCCTTTTGTAAAAACTACAAATTACATTCTGTGTAAATCAGTACATATCACCCTGTATTAGCAGAGTTAAGGGTGATAGAAACATATAACATTCTTAAGGGATTGGACAGGCTAGATGCAGGAACAATGTTCCCGATGTTGGGGGAGTCCAGAACCAGGGGTCACAGTTTAAGAATAAGGGGTAGGCCATTTAGGACTGAGACGACGAAAAACAAAATTCACCCAGAGAGTTGTGAGTCTGGAATTCTCTGCCACAGACGACAGTGGAGGCCAATTCACTGGATGTTTTCAAAAGAGAGTTAGATTTAGCTCTTAGAGCTAAAGGAATCAAGGGATATGGGGAAAAAGCAGAAATGGGGTACTGATTTTAGATGAGCAGCCATGATCATACTGAATGGCGGTGCTGGTTCAAAGGGCCGAATGGCCTAGTGCACCTATTTTTCTGTTTCTATGTTTCTATAGGGCCTGTCCCACTTAGGCAAATTTTTAGGCGACTGCTGGCGACTGTAATAGTCATAGCAGGTCGCCGAAAAACCGGCGACTGGACGCCCCTACGACAATGTTTACAACAAGCTACAACAACCTATCACCTAGTCGACGTCAAGCTACGGCAAGCTACCAACAACCGGCAACCCAATCGTCGCGACTAAAGACAACCACCTACGACCACACCTACGACAATCGGTCAACCTATGTCCACCTGCGACAAGCTATGACCCTGTCAGCGACAACTGAAGACAATTCACATCATTTTGGCCTCCAAAACAATGGAATCACCCAGTTTTCCTATAAAAGGGGTTGTAGGGTAGGGTTTCCAATCATTCTGCATCATGACTACCATGGAGCAACATTAGAGGGCATTGCTCTCACAAGAAGAAGGCCTGCTGCTTGCAGCAGCCCTCATGCTTAAAGATCAGCAAGACAGAAGGACAAGAAGAATGGGGAAGAAGCAGCCTAAGAAGAGGTCTGTGCAGTTGAAGCCCTTGTCCCTGAAGAGACCCAGGTTGGGCCAGCATGAAAACCTGATGACTGAGCTCCAGCAAGAAGATGAGGCTGCTTTCAGAAACTTCATTAGGCTCCCCCCCCTGAGCTGTTTCAGGAGCTGAAGACACGGGTGGGCCCTCTCCTGGAGAAAAAGGAGACCTTCATGAGGAAGCCAATGGAACCAGGCCTGCGCCTAGCCATCACCCTCCGCTACCTGGAATCAGGAGACTCCTACAAAAGCCTCTACTACTGCTTTCTTATGGCCCACAACACCATCAGCAAGGTTGTCCGAGAGACCTGTGAGGCCATCACAATGCTTATGAAGATGAAGTCATGGACTGCCCTAATACACCAGATGAGTGGAAGAGAGTGGCACATGGCTTTGACACAAGATGAAACTTCGAGCACACATGTGGGGCAGTGGACAGCAAGCGTGTGGCCATCAGGTGTCCACCCAAGGGAGGTTCTATGTACTTCAACAAGAAGTTCCATTCCATCGTACTCATAGATGTGGTGCATGCAAACTACAACTTCCTGTTTGTGGATGTCGGCACACCTGGCAGTGTCGCAGAAGGTGGGATCTGGAGAGAGACCTCCCTTGGGAAGAAGGAAGAGCAGGCTTTCCTGATCCAGAACCTCTGTCAGGAGAAGACAACCCTGACATCCACTACACACTGGTTGGTGATGACACCTTCCCACTCAGGTCATGGATGATGAAGCCATACCCTCACAGGCAGACGCACACACACATACCCTCACACACACCCTCACATACCCTACACCTCCATCCCGCACCAGGATGGTCTCAAAGCCCTCCGGTTCTTCCTCGACCGGAGAATCCACTGATACTCTCCTCCGCCTAGCGTAGTTGGTCCTTACCCTCAATAACTTCTCTTTTGACTCCTCCCATTTCCTCCAAATACAAGGCGTAGCTATGGGCACGCGCATGGGCCCTAGCTATGCCTGCCTCTTTGTCGGGTACGTCGCGCAATCCTTGTTCGAGACGTACCAGGGCCCCATCCCCGACCTCTACCTCCGCTACATCGATGATTGCTTTGGAGCTACCTCCTGCACCCACACAACTAATTGACTTCATCCGCTTCACCACTAACTTCCATCCGGCACTCAAATACACCTGGACCATTTCCGACACTTCCCGACCTTTTCTTGACCTCACTATCTCCATCGCAGATGATAGACTTCTGACCGACATCCACTATAAACCCACTGACTCCCAAGGCTATCTAGACTACTCTTCTTCCCATCCTGCTTCCTGTAAGGACTCCATCCCCTAGTCCCAATTCCTCCGCCGCATTTGCTCCCAGGATGAGGTGTTCCACACCAGGGCATCGGAAATGTCCTCATTCTTCAGGGAATGGGGGTTCCCCTCCCCTACTATAGATGAGGCTCTCACCCAGGGCCGGATTTAGATGAAGAGAGGCCCTAAGCTATTTCACTTGTGATGCTCCCCCCCAATCCCCCACCCCACGTCTTGAGGACCATGATTACCCGACAGTGACAGTGTGACACTTTTAGATCCTACTGTATGTTGTCATTAAACAGTTGGTTTTAAAATACATATTGGATTCACCGCGGAGCAGGCGATGCCTTACCTGGATCGCCGTTTGAAGCTCTGGAGTGTTGGGCCTGCTGCTTCAACACCATGGAGCTGTGGTTTGCGGAGCTCCCAGCCTCGGGCCGCACTGATTTCAACATCGTGGAGCCCTGGGATCCCTTTGCCGAGGGCCGCCAGCGTGAATCTCCGCCCAGCTCAGCCTGTGGACTTCGGGAGCCACGGTCTCCGGTAGGAAGTGGCCGATTCGGAAGTCCAAGCCGCTGAGAATGTTCTCCCGTTCCGACGTCGGATGGTGACCCCAAAATTTCATTGTACCAATTGGTGCATGTGACAATAAATGTCTCTTGAATTGAATGTGGAATATTAAGAAATAAAGAAACTACAAATACACTGAGAGCAAAAATGTTTTTTTTTCGCTTTCTTCATAGCAAAATCATCCAGAGTTCACCAAGATCTGTTTGTCTAAGTTTGTCACTCTCAATGCACAGAATGCTCATTGCAGACAACCTGTCTTGAGACATTGTGGACCTTAATTCATTTTTGATTCTTTTGAGTCTTGAAAAAGACCTCTCTCCCGAGCATTTGGTGACCATTAAGCTAGGAAACAGCCGCAAGATTGCTTTCACATTAGGGAAGGCCATCTGAAATGTTTCTTAAAGAATTGTTCCTTATTGACAACTATATTGCAAAACCCGAATCAAATCTGCTTGAAAAAGGCTAACTTATAACTAAACAAACAGGTTCACTTCTTAATAAACAGACAACTCACAAAGCAGTTTGGTAGACCAATTCAAAACATTACTAATTATCGGCCGATGGAAGGGACAAAGGTGAGGCCTCTGCTGTGGACAAACCGTTCGGTATCTGAGAGGGGGAGGTCAGGGGGGATGGTGAACACACGGCAGGGTTGGGGCCGGAGGAAGGTAGGTGAGTGGGCTGAGGCCGAGGCGATGTCTGGTGGGGAGGGTGGTAGGTGGTCAGGGGGTAGGGGGGTATGAGGACTGTAGTGTGGGCGGGAAAGAGCTGGGGTCACATGGTTTGAGGGGAATGGGGAAGACCCAGTGGAACAGCCACTGAGGTTACCAGAGTTGGGGGGGACTAGCATTAGGACCCAGCGTAGTCAAACCCAGGGGAGTGGGAATCTGCAGCGTAGAAACCAAAGATACCAGAGGAGCTCCTCTAGTATCTTTGGTGGAAACTTCAGGCCCAGTGATGAGTCCAGGCTGCAGGTAAGGCGACGGCTGCGGGCTGCCGGAGGGCGGTGGAGTGGCGAGCAAAGCGTGGGAGGTTCCGGTGGGCGGATGGTCGGCGAGGTTCGACGGGTCCGGTGGGGCGGCGAGGTGAGTCCGCCCCAGGTGCGGCGGCGAATTTGGTAGGCACCCCGTGCGGCGGCGAATTGGTAGGCCCCCCGTGCGGCGGCGAGGTGAGTCCGCCCCCCGTGCGGCGGCGAGGTGTGTAGGCCCCTCCGTGCGGCGGCGAGGTGTGTAGGCCCCTCCGTGCAACGGCGAGGTGTGTAGGCTGCAAAGTCAACGGCTGCAAAGTCAAATTCAAAGTCAAACATAACGGCCACAGAAACTAGGAACATGCTCCTAAACATCGGGGCTAACCACAGCAGCAGTACGGGCGCGTTTTGGTGCAACTTAGACAAAATACGCCGGTATGGACTACTACTACCGGCTGCGCAGTCAAACACAATGGCAACAGAAAGGTATACATAGATACATAGATACATAGAAAATAGGTGCAGGAGTAGGCCATTCGGCCCTTCGAGCCTGCACCGCCATTCAATATGATCATGGCTGATCATCCAACTCAGTATCCCGTACCTGCCTTCTCTCCATACCCCCTGATCCCTTTAGCCACAAGGGCCACATCTAACTCCCTCTTAAATATAGCCAATGAACTGGCCTCAACTACCCTCTGTGGCAGAGAGTTCCAGAGATTCACCACTCTCCGTGTGAAAAAGTTTTTCCTCATCTCGGTCTTAAAGGATTTCCCCCTTATCCTTAAGCTGTGACCCCTTGTCCTGGACTTCCCCAACATCGGGAACAATCTTCCTGCATCTAGCCTGTCCACCCCCATAAGAATTTTGTACATTTCTATAAGATCCCCTCTCAATCTCCTAAATTCTAGCGAGTATAAGCCAAGTCTATCCAGTCTTTCTTCATATGAAAGTCCTGACATCCCAGGAATCAGTCTGGTGAATCTTCTCTGCACTCCCTCTATGGCTATAATGTCCTTCCTCAGATTTGGAGACCAAAACTGTACGCAATACTCCAGGTGTGGTCTCACCAAGACCCTGTACAACTGCAGTAGAACCTCCCTGCTCCTATACTCAAATCCTCTTGCTATGAAGGCCAACATACCATTCGCTTTCTTCACTGCCTGCTGCACCTGCATGCCTACTTTCAATGACTGGTGTACCATGACACCCAGGTCTCGCTGCATCTCCCCTTCCTAATCGGCCACCATTTAGATAATAGTCTGCCTTCCCGTTTTTGCCACCAAAGTGGATAACCTCACATTTATCCACATTATACTGCATCTGCCAAACATTTGCCCACTCACCCAGCCTATCCAAGTCACCTTGCAGTCTCCTAGCATCCTCCTCACAGCTAACACTGCCCCCCAGCTTAGTGTCATCCGCAAACTTGGAGATGTTGCTTTCAATTCCCTCGTCCAGATCATTAATATAAATTGTAAATAGCTGGGGTCCCAGCACTGAGCCTTGCGGTACCCCACTAGTCACTGCCTGCCATTGTGAAAAGGACCCGTTTACTCCTACTCTTTGCTTCCTGTTTACCAGCCAGTTCTCTATCCACATCAATACTGAACCCCCAATACCGTGTGATTTAAGTTTGTATCCTAATCTCTTATGTGGTACCTTGTCGAAAGCCTTCTGAAAGTCCAGATACAACACATCCACTGGTTCCCCCCTATCCACTCTACTAGTTACATCCTCGAAAAATTCTATGAGATTCGTCAGACACGATTTACCTTTCGTAAATCCATGCTGACTTTGTCCAATGATTTCACCACTCTCCAAATGTGCTGCTATCCCATCTTTAATAACTGACTCTAGCAGTTTCCCCACTACCGATGTTAGACTAACTGGTCTGTAATTCCCCGTTTTCTCTCTCCCTTCCTTCTTAAAAAGTGGGGTTACGTTTGCTACCCTCCAATCCTCAGGAACTACTCCAGAATCTAAAGAGTTTTGAAAAATTATCACTAATGCATCCACTATTTCTGGAGCTACTTCCTTAAGTACTCTGGGATGCAGCCTATTTGGCCCTGGTGATTTATCGGCCTTTAATCCATTCAATTTACCCAACACCACTTCCCGACTAACCTGGATTTCACTCAGTTCCTCCATCTCCTTTGACCCGCGGCCCCCTGCTATTTCCGGCAGATTATTTATGTCTTCCTTAGTGAAGACGGAACCAAAGTAGTTATTCAATTGGTCCGCCATATCCTTGTTCCCCATCATCAATTCACCTGTTTCTGACTGCAAGGGACCTACATTTGTTTTAACTAATCTCTTTCTCTTCACATATCTATAAAAACTTTTGCAGTCAGTTTTTATGTTCCCTGCCAGTTTCCTTTCATAATCTATTCTCCCTTTCCTAATTAAGCCCTTTGTCCTCCTCTGCTGGTCTCTGAATTTCTCCCAGTCCTCTGGTATGCTGCTTTTTCTGGCTAATTTGTACGCATCATCTTTTGCTTTGATACTATCCCTGATTTCCCTTGTTATCCACGGATGCACTACCTTCCCTGATTTATTCTTTTGCCAAACTGGGATGAACAATTTTTGTAGTTCATCCATGCAGTCTTTAAATGCCTTCCATTGCATATCCACCGTCAACCCTTTTAGAACTAATTGCCAGTCAATCTTGGCCAATTCACGTCTCATACCCTCAAAGTTACCTTTCTTTAAGTTCAGAACCGTTGTTTCTGAATTAACAATGTCACTCTCCATCCTAATGAAGAACTCAACCATATTATGGTCACTCTTGCCCAAGGGGGCACGCACAAGTCTGCTAACTAACCCTTCCTCATTACTCAATACCCAGTCTAGAATAGCCTGCTCTCTCGTTGGTTCCTCTACATGTTGGTTTAGATAAACTATCCCTCATACATTCCAAGAAATCCTCTTCCTCAGCACCCCTGCCAATTTGATTCACCCAATCTATATGTAGATTGAAGTCACCCATTATAACTGTTTTGCCTTTGTTGCACGCATTTCTAATTTCCTGTTTGATGCCATCCCCAACTTCACTACTACTGCTAGGTGGCCTGTACACAACACCCACCAGCATTTTCTGCCCCTTAGTGTTTCGCAGCTCTACCCATACCGATTCCACATCCTCCAAGCTAATGTCCTTCCCTTCCACTGCGTTAATCTCCTCTCTAACCAGCAACGCTACCCCACCTCCTTTTCCTTTCTCTCTATCCCTCCTGAATATTGAATATCCCTGGATGTTCAGCTCCCAGCCTTGGTCACCCTGGAGCTATGTCTCCGTGATCCCAACTATATCATAATCATTAATTGCTATCTGCACGTTCAACTCATCCACCTTATTACGAATGCTCCTTGCATTGAGACACAAAGCCTTCAGGTTGTTTTTACAACGCTCTTACCCCTTATACAATTATGTTGAAAAGTGGCTCTTTTTGATTTTTGCCGTGGATTTGTCTGCCTGCCACTTTTACTTTTCACCTTGCTACCTATTGCTTCCGCCTGCATTTTACACCCCTCTGTTTCTCTGCTCACCCATTTAAGAACCCCACCACCTTTTATTCTCTGTTTATTATTGTTTTCTTCTTTCCCCCCTACATGTTGGGTCTGAGTGCTTTCCTTCTCTGCCTCCTGCCTCACACACTGTCTAATAGCATTCTCTATTTGAGTCCCTCCCCCCAACCATTCTAGTTTAAAGTCTCCCCAGTAGCCTTTGCAGATCTCCCCGCCAGGATACAAACGGAGATTGGAGGCGGGAGAGGAGAGAGAGGAGGAGGAGACGCAAGCGGTGCGAGAGGAGGCAGAAACGGGGTAAAAGAGCAGGATCTTACACGAGGCGGAGACGGGGGAAAAGAGCAGGCATCTGCACCAGGCTAACATCTAACCCCACCCGACCTGCAGTGCCCTCGCTTCTCCTCTCTAATGTCCGCTCCCTGGACAACAAACTTGACGAACTGCGTCTTCTCATAACAACATACAGGGACATTAGAGACTGCTGTGTGTTTGTTTTCACGGAATCATGGCTCCACGGTAATGTCCCAGACACAGCAATACAGCTGGAGGGAATGACATCGTTCCGTGCGGACAGAGAGGCAGCTGGCTCTGGTAAGAGCCGAGGTGGAGGCCTGTGCTTGTACATAAACAAGGACTGGTGTGTGAACGCTACGATAGCCGGGAAACACTGCTCTCCGCTGATAGAATTCCTCATCGTGAAATGTCGGCCTTACTATCTGCCGAGGGAATTCTCCGTTGTTTTCGTTGTGGCTGTATATGTTGCTCCAAGTGATAATGTAAATTCTAAGGCCAACGAATCACTGGGAGCTCTGCATGACACCATCAGTGAGTTCCAGACCAAACATCCTGATAGCTTCATTGTGGTGGCCGGGGATTTTAATCACACCAGCCTTAAGACGGTGCTCCCAAAATTCAAGCAATATGTGGATTTTGAGACCAGGGGAGAGAACATCTTGGACTTGGTTTACACCAACACCCCAGAGGCTTACAAGGCAGCCCCACGCCCCCACCTGGGCCACTCGGACCACATTTCAGTGTTTTTAACACCAGCCTACAGACCTCGGCAGAAACAAGTCAGAGCGGAGAGAAAACACACCAGGGTCTGGCCAGAGGGAGCAGCCTCAGCACTGCAGGATTGCTTCCTGCACACTGACTGGGATGTGTTCAGGACAGCGGCATCCTATGACGACCTCATCAACATCGAGGAGTACGCAGAGACTGTAACCAGCTACATTGCCAAGTGCACCGAGGATGTCACCATCATGAAAACCTTCACTGCACGTGGAAACAAAAAGCCATGGATGACAGCAGAGGTACGCTCACTGCTGAGGGCTCGTGATGAAGCCTACAGAGCCGGTAACACATCCGCTCTTCGATCTAGCAGGACTGCACTGGAAAAAGGAATCAGGGCAGCGAAACGTGCCTACACGGGAAAAATCCAGGGACACCTCTGTGACACAGGAGACACCAGGAGGATGTGGAAGGGAATCCAAACACTGACAGGGTACAGGGCAAGGCAGCAGGTAACTGACACGGATTCTTCTCTCCCTGATGAACTAAACAACTTCTTTGCTTGTCTTGATGCAGCAAACACCACACCCAAGGGAGAGCCAGTCCCTGCATACAAACCGACCAGCCAATCCTGACCATAGACCCTATGGACACACGGAGAATCCTGTCTAATGTCAACCCGTGGAAAGCAGTCGGACCCGATAACATCCCAGGACGTGTGCTTAAGGAATGTGCTGAGGAGTTAGCATATGTGCTAACGGACATCTATAACATCTCCCTCAGTCAAGCCATTTGTCCCCACATGCCTCAAAACGAGTACAATTATCCCAATAGCAAAGAAACCAGTTGTGGCCTGCCTAAATGATTACCGCCCTGTCGCCCTGACCCCAATAATAATGAAGTGTTTTGAACGCCTGGTGAAACCCCACATTACTGCCAGCCTCCCCTCATCGTTAGACCCCCTCCAGTTTGCCTATCGCCCCAACCGTTCTACAGAGGACGCCATCTCTACCACGCTGCACACAGTGCTCACGCATCTGGAAAAAAGTAACACATACGCCAGAATCCTGTACATTGACTTCAGCTCTGCGTTCAACACCATCATCCCACAGAGACTTGTGGAGAAACTAACCCTGCTGGGCCTCAACACCACCCTGTGTCACTGGATCTTGGACTTTCTGACAGAGAGACCGCAGTCAGTCCGTGTGGGCAGGAACACTTCAGGCTTGATCACGCTGAGCACCGGCTCACCTCAAGGCTGTGTGCTCAGCCCGCTGTTGTTCACATTGCTCACACATGACTGTGCGGCCAGATTCAGGGACAATATGATCATAAAATTCGCGGATGACACAACAGTGGTGGGACTCATCAGCGGAGATGATGAATCAATGTACAGGGAGGAAGTAAAACAACTAGTGGACTGGTGCGGCAAAAATAATCTAGAACTAAATGTGGAAAAAACAAAGCAGATGGTTGTCGACTTCAGGAGGACGCAGCCAAAGCATGCACCCCTTAACATCAGTGGCGCCACAGTGGAGAGAGTGGAGAGCATAAAGTTCCTCGGGGTGCAAATTACGGACAGCCTCACCTGGTCCAGAAACACCACTGGGACCGTCAAAAGGGCCCATCAGCGACTGCACTTCCTGAGGAAACTAAAACAGGCCTCAATCCCCACCAACATCCTCAGGACTTTCTACAGGGGTACGGTGGAGTCTGTACTCACGTACTGTTTAAATACGTGGTACTCCACCTGCAACTGCTCGGACAGGAAGGCATTGCAGAGGGTAGTGAGGGGAGCAGAGAAGATCATTGGCGTCTCCCTACCCTCGGTACAAGAACTGTTCCTGAGCCGCTGTCGGAAAAAAGCCCAAAAAATTGCCAAGGACAAAATGCACCCCCTCCACATACACCTGGATCTTCTGCCATCAGGCAAGAGATATCGCAGCATCAAAGCCCGGACTACAAGACTGCTAAACAGCTTCCTGCCATATGCTGTGAGGCTGCTAAACAGCCACTGTGTACTCACAGTCACCTGATTCTGCGGCTTGGCACGGACACTATAATAACTGGCACTGGCCACTTCAATAACTGGCACTGGCCACTCAAATCAGCCACCCCGGACATGTTTATGATTGGTCTTACTGTATTTTAACGTTGTTTGTATCTATTTTAACTTATACTGTTCCATCAGGGACTGGATTGTTTTAGTGTTGTTATTATTATTATTATTATGTGTGAAACGTTTTAAACGTCATGTGCGATGCTCCGGTATTCCCTGGGAAACGTCTTTTCGTTTTGCACTGCACAACTGTTGCTTGCAAGATGACAATAAAGGAATTGAATTGAATCTCAAAAGTTTAACACACCTTGGTGGAGCGAGCAGAGGCCCCCCTCGTTCTCGAGGCCCTAAGTTTAAGCTTGTCTAGCTTATACGTAAATCTGGCCCTGCTTCCATACCCCGTAACACTGCTCTCTCTCCCCATCCCCCCACTCGTAACAAGGGCAGAGTCCCCCTAGTCCTCACCTTTCGCCCCACTAGCCGTCACATACAACAAATAGTTCTCCATCATTTTCATGACCTCCAACGTGACCCCACCACTCGCCACATCTTCCCATCTCCCCCCGTCTGCTTTCCGCAAAGACCGCTCCCTCCGTAACTCCCTGGTCAATTCTTCCCTTCCCTCCCGCACCACCCCCTCCCCAGGCACTTTCCCTTGCAACTGCAAGAGGTGCTACACCTGTCGCTTTTCCTCCCCCCTCAACTCTTCAAGGACCCAAGCAGTCGTTCCAGGTGCGACAGAGGTTCACCTGCATCTCCTCCAACCTCATCTATTGCATCCGCTGCTCTAGATGTCAGCTGATCTACATCGGTGGGACCAAGCGTAGGCTTGGCGATCATTTCGCCGAACACCTCCACTCGGTCCGCATTAACCAACCTGATCTGCCAGTGGCTCAGCACTTCAACTCCCCCTCCCATTCCGAATCCGACCTTTCTGTCCTGGGACTCCTCCATGGCCAGAGTGAGGACCACCGGAAATTGGAGGAGCAACACCTCACCTTGGGCAGTCTGCACCCTAGTGGCATAAACATTGAATTCACCAATTACCAGTAGACTTTTCTGTCTCCTCCCCTTCGCAGCTCTCCCTCAGCCCTCGGGCTCCTCCTCTTCCTTTTTCCTTTCTTCTCCCCACCCCCCCCCCCCACATCAGTCTGAAGGATTTCGGCCAGAAAAACATTGCCTATTTCCTTCGCTCCATAGATGCTGCTGCACCCTCTGAGTTTCTCCAGCACTTTTGTCTACCTTTGATTTTCCAGCATCTGCAGTTCCTTAAACCCTCACAGGCAGATGTCAAGGGAGAGGAAGATCTTCAACTACAGGCTGCCAGGGCTACGAGGGTCATGGAAAACGCCTTTGGCATCCTCACCAGCAGATTCAGATGCTTTCTGACTGCGATGGAGCAGGAGCCCAAGAATGCGGAGACCATTCTCTACGCAGCATGTGCCCTCCACAACCTGATCCGTACCAGAGGTGCAGCAGCAGCAGCCATGGTGGAAGGTGACCGAGTGGACAACAAACAGGCAACATCACACCAGGCTCATGGAGAAATGGAGGCCAGGCTGTACCGATGGTGGGACTGTGAGCAGGAGTACTTCTAAGATCTTTGCTTTTCAGGGCCACCCACATCCTCCCAAAAGAGTTTAATTTTCAAAATGGACGTGAAATTTAGGATGATGGCAAAATATGTTCATATGACTGGATGGGGACTCCACAGGTATCACCAACATTTATATCAGCAATTGGACTAAAGGGATCAGTTTCATTAAGATGGAAAAGATTAAAAGAACTATTCTATCATTGCAAATACAGAAGAGATAATTTGAATCCAAACAAAAGTGTGAACCCTTGTGGTGGATGTAGGCTGTGGGCCGAGATTTATTCCAGTGTTTCGTGACCTAAGTCACCAAACTAAATGAAATTTTTACATATTGTGTAAAAATATTATATAAATCACCCCTGAAACTCGTCATGAACAAGACTTGCACATATTTATTAAATTAGAGAAAAACCGGAAGATTTTTGGATATTTTTAGTCCAATCAAAGCACGTTTAACATTGAGTTGTATGCCAGTTGGCCAATCATGCGCTTTGTTTCAGGCTAGCTAGGCAGGGAGCACTTAGAGGACTTCACCGATGCCTGTTTTACTGGAGATTCCGATGAAGATTTTTTCTAGTTCTGTGGAATACATGTCGTGGAAACTTGCAGCAGGGTAATTGAATTTAGTGAGAAAAGCATGAAGAAGTCTGAAGAATGTGCAGCTAAGTGGAAGAAAGTCTTGAAAGCAATGTCCCTGCCTGAGGTGCTGCAGTCAAACTTTGTGAATCAATAAACTGTAAAGGTAAGATCTAAAGTCTGAATTTATGAAAATTAATCTGTATGCACTTTAATTAATTTAATTGCACCCTTTTATAATGTGAAAAAATGAGATTTGGAGGCTGTACATTCACTCATGTGGGAGGTGGCTGATCTGGAGGTCCGGGCCGCTGAGGATGTTCTCCGTCGGGGTTCGGCGTCGGGGTTCCACCGTTCCCGGTGAGAGGGCCTGAGCATCGGGCCGCCCGTGGCGGCGACTGCGGGTGCTCGGGAGGCCCCGACTACGGGTGAACATCTGGGAAGATCGGCGGGGAGGCTGGCTGGACTATGGTACCTTCCTTAACTTTGGTGCTGTGGGATTATGTTGTGTGTGGACTTCTGTGTTTGTGCTTTAAAAATTTTTTTTTAATGCATTTATTATTTATTTTTATGTTACTTGACTAAGGAAAATCCATTTCGTTGTCTCTAAAATGAGATGACAATAAATTGAATACAACAACAACAATTCACTCATTCACTCGTTCATTCACTCATTCATTCAATCATTCACTCACATTCACTCATTCATTCATTCACTCATTCATTCATGAAGTTGAGGGCCTAAACTATGTGTATCCATAGTTAAATCCAAGGTAAATTAAACATTTTCATTAATGCCAGCTTGTTGTAGTCTAATAAGTCTTTAACATCTAATCTCGGAGCTGCCTGCGATAACTTACTGCGATAAAAAGTGTTCCGATCGCGGGACCTATGTACTTAACATAGTGAACCCGCGGTCTCAATTAAGAAGCGGCCGATTCGTGAACACGGAAGTGTTTTTGGATCATCTCCGCGAGCGGGGGGGGGGGGGTGGGGAGGCTGTACATAGTGCCGTCGGTAGCGGCCGTTTCCAGGCCCCGACCACGGGAGAAAAACGGAGGAATATTGATCGCACTTTATCGGCTGCCATTGGAGTGAGAAATGGTCAGAAATGGCTGATGTTTACGCAGAAATGAATTGGTGTATGTGAACTTGAACTAATTTATCTATGGTAGTAACAGTGTTATTCTCATTAACATTAAGAAGAGGTTTAAATTTTATGAATTGAAGTCCATGCAGACTTAATGACTATGAGATGTTTTTTTTGTAGCCTCTGCCTGACCCTCCACTTGAACTTGAACTAACTTATCAATGGACTTATCAAAAGACTTGGAATCTGATGAAGAATATTCAGATGAAGATCAGATGTAATGTAAACAAATAAATTGGGGAAATAAATGATTATATAAAGTTTTATTTTAGTGTCGATCGTTTCACTGTTTATTTGGTCAAATTATTTAAACAATGAGTGAATTACTTATGATAATGGCGTGCTGGTGAATGACAGTGCGAAAGTCCATCCACACATACATACACACACCCACACACACATCCATCCGTACGCACACTTCCATGCATGCACACACACATACATGCACACACACACATCCATCCGCACGCAGGCATACATGTACACATCCATGCACACATACATCCACACACATACATCCACACATACATACACACTTACATCCACAGATACACGTTTGACAGGTATACACAGACACACACAAACTACAGATACTCAAACAATGCAACACTTTTAGTTTTTTTTTAGGTTAAAGGTAATAGCCCTCATTTGCAAAGGGGGGTCTCTTACATAAATATAGGCTCATTGTAGCTTAAAATGAATACTCATCGAGTAAACTTCAGAGCATTCGATTCTTGGTTAGGATGTGACATTTACATCAGAAATAAGACAGGTCTCTTACAGGTCTGCCACCCAGCCTGGCACTGCCCCAGTCCCACTATGGCCGTTACCCCCACTCTCCCCACTATGGCGTCAGTGGGGTTCAGTAAACGTGAGAACCCCGAGGATCTGTCCTGACCCTTTAATTAGGCAGGTTCATGAGCCCTTAAAACCTGGGACCTCTGCTGCAGTCTCATTACATTTCCTATTAAAGCGACTGGAAGATGCCTTGCAGGACAGTCCCCCAGCCTGGAACTGCCCCAAGGGAGGAACCCACAAGAACTGCCCTCACCCATTAATTAGACTGGTTCAGGAGCAGGACCTCTGCGACAGTGTCATTAAAAAAACACTCACAATTATATTCATCATATTATTTTTATATAATATAATTATACTTAATTATATATGATTACAGTCATATATATATATATATATATATATATATATATATATATATATATATATGATTACAGTCATATATATAGATATATCAGGGCTCGAAATTAGCGGTTGCCCGGGTGCCACTGACCACTCAAAGCGCCACCGGGTAACCTAAACACCGAGTCATTTTGCCCAGCTTGGCAACCAGATACGGGTTTATACTGAAGATAAGACACAAAAAACTGGAGTAACTCCGCGGGTCAGGCAGCATCTCTGGAGAAAAGGAACGTGACGTTTCGTGTCGGCGGCGGCTGTGTTGCGGGGCAAAGATACTAGATGCGGGGTGACGAAGGGTCGGAACGAATGACGGGTCCCGAAAAGCGGCAACGGCAGCAGCGCCCGTGAACAGCAGCTTCATCTCCTCCTCCTCCTCCCGCACCCCGCCCGCCCTGATAAGGGCCTCTGCTTGTAAACCCGCTAACGGCGCTTTCAAACAAACTCTCCCGCACTCCGAGGCCGGGAGGAGGGAGGGAGGGGGAGGCCTCGGAGTGCGGGAGTGTTTGTTTTGAAAGCCCGTTAGCGGATTTACAAGCAGAGCCCTTTATCAGGGCAGGCGGGGGTCGGGAGGAGGAGGAGATGGAGCCACTGTCGTGGCCGTTGTTGCCGCTGTGCGGGGCACGTCATTCGCTCCGACCCTTCCTCACCCCGCACCTAGTAACTTTGCCCCGCAACACAGCCGTCACCGACACGAAACGTCGCGTCTGAAGCAGCTGCACCAAAGATCCTATAGCTATAGGATCTTTGAGCTGCACCGCCTGGCCCCGCACCTTGCTGTTGGTTGGTGGAGGAGGGAGGCGGTGGCAAGGAGTTCCCAACGGCCAAGGCAGCGGGGCGATGTTGTCCGAGGAGTGCTGACCTTCCTTCCTCCCCACCTAGCTCCCCCTCTCTCTCTCTCTTGTACGCCCCCTCCACCCCCCCCCCTTAATCCTGGGACCCCTCCACTCCATCCCGCACTGATCCCCATTCCCGCCTCTATTCAGTCCTCACTGACATCCCCTGTGCTCCCCTCCCCATCTACCCCCCCCAATCTATTCATCCTGCGCTGATCACCCTATCCACCTCACATTGATTCTCCTGCCACACCCCCCCATCCATCCAACACTCGTTCCTCAATTCACCCTGTACTTACCCCTTTTCCATCCATCCTGCACTTCTCCATCCATCCTGTACTGATCCCCCATCCATCCTGTACTAATCCACGCATTCATCCCGTACTGACCCACCCTCCATTTACCCTGCACCTTCCCCCTTCCCCTCATTCATCCTGTAGTGATCCCCCATTCATCCTGCACAGACCCTCCGATCCACACTGTACTGACCCCCCCCCCATTCATCCTGCACTGATCTCCCCCATCCATCCTGTACTGATCCTCCCATTCAAGAAGAATGGGGGGGAACAGTCTGAAGAAGGGTCTCGACCCGAAACGTTGCCTATTTCCTTCGCTCCATAGATGCTGCCTCACCCGCTGAGTTTCTCCAGCACTTTTGTCTACCCCCATCCATCCCGTACTGAACCCCCCCATTCAACACCACTGACTCCCCGGTGCTCTCCCCTCACAATTTTACCTACTCCAACCAACACGTACTAATTCACCTGCCTCAATCCATCCATTCTGCACCGACTGCCTTCTAACTCCCCCCCCCCTCCCCCCCGCCATCTATCCACCCTGCACTGATTCACACACACACCCCTCCCTGACCCTATTGTGCTGGAAATGTCTTCAGAGGGAACATTGAATATGTTTGATAACGGAATGCAATCAAATGTGTTTTAATTCCCAATGTTATTATTTGTTTTAATCCATAAAGATGGATTAATTAAATTGTGAACACGTGAAACATTAAAACCGCAGTGTTCGATTGTCACTGCTGCCGTTGACACGTTATTACAGAATTCATTTTAACGGCAAATCAATGCTCTTAATATGGAATATCAGTACTGTAGTTATTTAATGAGCAACATTCACAAATATACGTACGCATATATGTTACCGTGGTCCAGGATTTATTGACACAGGTTGATCATACGCTGAATAATCCAACCACATTTTTGTTTGGAAGTGGAAGTGGAAAGAACTAATAGAAATTGCATTAATTGCAATGTGTAAAAAGAGTTGAGATACTGTCTTATAATTTTGCTGCATGTCATTGTTGCTGCATGTAACTGTTTGTAATTGTATTTGTTAGTCTGTGTTCAAGATGGCGGTCGGAGGGGAGAGTGGACGCTGGCGCGGTTTCGTTGCCGCTGCTCTCTCCTCAAATTGTGCTTCTGATTTTCTTTTTTGTGTTTTTGGAAGGAATTCTGTCCCTGATTTGTGTATTGGTCTTTATAACTTATTTTTTTAAATTCTGATTATATGTTTCCTATAAATCTCTGTAAGGTGTCCTTGAGACCTCGGTATAAGGCGCCCGTAAATAAAATTCATTATTATTATTATTATTATTGTGGGATATATCATGTCTTGATTGGTGAATATGTTTAGTTTGTGACTTTTTTTGAAGCAGAAATAATATGTGAATGCTTCATTGAGTATAATTCCGACTGGTAACTACGCACTTCGTCCAAGCACATTATCGCACGCATCATGCAAGCCATCTTAAATGACCACCTAAACTGTCATTTGGCAACCTAAAAAGCTGCCAAGGTTGCCCGGCTGGCAACAGGGAAAAAAAGTTAAGCGAGAGCCCTGTATATATATATATATATATATATATATATACATAGGTATAATCATATATAGTTTAAATGGACTGCAACACGGAAATAGGCTGCCCATGGTGTAATATGGGCATTGGCCACTAGATGGCGCTTACTTTCCCGATCTTATTTTCTAAATAGTTTAATTAATTAATGTGCAGCTTTTGGCACTGACGAGTTATGACTTCCTTCACAATTATATTTCATCTAAATCTGTGGAAAATTTCATGTAGTTTGGTGACGTGGGTCACAAAAATCTATTTCTAGACACATTTTTGATGCTCGGCCCACAGCCTAATGTCAGCAATTTGCAGTTCCTGTCCAAGTTAAATATCACCTTGACTTGGATAAATAGCATGGTACCTTCACAGTTGCTGTATTAATACCTCCAAAGTTCCTACGTGACACCAAGAGCATCAAACATGTAGCTCGCTTGAAGATGGTTTCCCAGCAACAGAACAATTGAGTGTTACTTGGATTAATCTCTGATTCAGGACAAGTCTATACAGATTAAGCACAGATAATGATCAATGATTCATTTATGGAATATCAATGTCAGGTAGAGATATAAAAATATAGTAAGCCATTATTTAGGGATTATTTTATGATGCAGGAGTTTTGTTATATCTTAACATACAAAAAATGTGGAGGCTGAGATTTATTCTTTAGAAAATCTATTTTCTTCCCAATTTCACATTGCAAACACAACCCAGAGATCAAGTAGAATAGCGTCTACCAAAGAACAAAACAATGACATAAAACACAGTGTCGGATTAACTCAGTGGGTCAGGCAGCCTCCGTGGAAGGAAAGGGATACGTGACGTTTTGTGTTCTTCAGACCAACAGTCAGGACCCATCTGAAGTAGGATCCTGACCTAAAACGTCACCTATCCATTCCCTCCAATGATTCTGTCTGACCCACTGAGTTGCTCTAGCACTTCGAGTATTGCTCCAGATTCCAGCCTCTGCAGTTCATTGTCTCTCCAAAACAGTACACAAGCTTTTAAAAGCATTATAAGCTGTTGGTTTTGGGGTAAATGTTACACATTCTATCTTCTCCACCTTCCCTCTGAAGTCTGAAGAGGGGTCTCGACCCAAAACGTCACCTATTCCTTTTCTCCATCTGGCAGATGGGCTCACCTTATATTAGCGACTGCAAACAATGTTATTTAGGAGAAACATTTAAATTACAGAAAGTAGAGAGTTTAGGAAAATAGCTCGGGCACAATGGAGATAGCCAAGGGTACCCTTTCTACATCACTGCTCTATCACATATGCGATTCAATTTTCAGATTAAAATCCTGATCAAGTTAAGCAATGCTAGAGGAATCAGAAGTCTAACGAAATACATTCAACCAAAAAAAAATGGGTACTTACTGCAGCTACAATGTGTAGGAAGGAACTGCAGATGCTGGTTTACACCGAAGATAGACACAAAATGCTGGTGTAACTCAGCGGGACAGGCAGCATCTATGGAGAAAAGGAATAGGAGACGTTTTGGGTCAAGACCCTTTTCCAGACTTCCGGTGGCGCCATGTCATACTAGCTCTGCTCTCGAAATAATTCGCGATTTTTCGCGTTAAAACGGGTCTATAAGTCGGAATTGATTTAAAAACCTTACCGGAGCTTCTGGTCGCCGGGCTGATGACATCATCAGTAAGCGCGATGTTTTAAACGGTGGATTAAAGACTTTTAAATGAGAAAACTGTCTCCAGCCAAGAGCCCTCAGAGATCAGTTAAAAAACAGCTGCTGGAAAATCTGAAGAATCCTGAAGAAGTTACCTCTGAAGTTCCTGAAGTGGCTGTAGAAATGGATACAAGATCTAAGACAGAGCTGGCTAAGGATAAAGAATTTGAGGATTTGAAGAAATCAGTGAAAGATATGAAAGATGAAATTTTGGATGAAAATAAAACTGATGGGACAAATGGAAAAAATCGAAAAGATGATGAAGGATTCGAATGCTGGTAATCAGAAGGTGGCTGATTCACTTGACACTATAAATAAACGAATTGATGCTGTGAAAGATGGACTATCGGGGAGAATTGATAAGATGGAAAAAGTTACTACGGACAGGTTCACGGCTGTGCTTGAAACAGTAGCTGCGTATGGCTACAATTACGTAATTGGAGAAAAATATGGCTTGAGTGGTTGAAGACATGGTGAAAATGAGGCGAGAACATGATCAAATGAAGCAAGAATATGAGCAAACTTCAGTACAGATGACGACTCAATTGGGGAAAGTTTCAGATAATAATAATAATAATAATAATACATTTTATTTATATAGCGCTTTTCAAGGACTCAAAGTCGCTTTACATGTAGAGTCAAAAACAAAACAAAATAGAGCAGTAAGACAGAGTTGCAAAGGGGAGGGGGACATGGGACTAAGGGTATGCAGAGGTGAAGAGATGGGTCTTGAGGCGGGACTGGAGGATGGTGAGGGACTCAGAATTTCGGATCAGTTGTGGGAGGGAGTTCCAGAGCCTGGGAGCTGCCCTGGAGAAGGCTCTGTTTCCAAAAGTGCAGAGGTTGGATTTCGGAATGGAGAGGAGACCGGCTGATGTGGATCTGAGGGACCGTGAGGGTTGGTAGGGGGAGAGTAGGTCAGTGAGATAAGGGAGGGCCAAGTGGTTGAGGGCTTTGTAGGTGAGGACCAGGATTTTGTAGATGATCCGGTGGGAAATGGGAAGCCAGTGAAGAAGAGAACTGGGGTGATGTGGTGCCAGGATTTGATGTGGGTGATGAGTCGGGCGGCTGCATTCTGGACCAGTTGGAGTCGGTTGATGTTGCTGGAATTAATGCCAAAGAGAAGAGAGTTACAGTAGTCCAGTCGGGAGGAGATGAAGGCATGGATGAGTCTTTCAGCAGCGGGGGGTGTGAGAAAGGGTCTGATTTTGGCAATGTTGCGGAGGTGAAAAAATGTTTTGACAACATGGCGGATGTGAGGCTCAAGGGAGAGGGTTGAGTCAAAGATCACGCCAAGGTTGCGGGCCTGAGGAGATGGGGAGACAATGGTGCCGTCAATAGTGAGAGTGGGGTTGTTAATTTTGGTAAGTGTTGATTTGGAGCCAATGAGGAGAAATTCTGTTTTGTTACTGTTTAATTTAAGGAAGTTGAGTTGCATCCAGGATTTGATGGCTGACAGGCAGGAGTTGATATGGGAGAGAGGGGGGTGGTGGGGGGACTTGGTGCTGAGATAGATCTGGGTGTCATCAGCATAACAGTGGAAGTCCAGGTTGAAGTGACGGAGTATATGACCAAGGGGGAGGATGTAGATGATGAAGAGGATGTTACCGAGAACGGAGCCTTGGGGAACGCCTTGCGTGACAGTGGCTGTGGCAGAGGCGTGGTTATGGAGAGAGATGGAGTGGGATCGGTTGGAAAGGTAGGAACGGAGCCAGCTGAGTGCAGAACCTTCAATGCCAAGGTCTTTTAGTCTGGTAAGCAGGATGTTATGGTTCACGGTATCGAAGGCTGCACTCAGGTCGAGGAGGATGAGGATGTTGAGGGAACCAGTATCAGCAGAGGTGAGGAGGTCGTTGAGGACTTTGAGGAGAGCAGTTTCTGTGCACTGGAGGGGGCGAAAGCCAGATTGGAGGGGTTCCAATAGGTTATACGCGAGGAGGTGGGAATGAAGTTGTGACGCGACGATACGCTCCAGGGTTTTTGAAAGAAAGGGGAGGTTTGAGATAGGGCGGTAGTTAATGAGAGAGGAGGGATCAAGACCAGGTTTCTTTAAGATTGGTGTGACAGCAGCAGTTTTGAAAGCAGAGGGGACAATTCCTTGGGACAATGAGGAGTTGAAGAGATTAGTGAGGTAGGGGCAGAGAGCGGGGAGGAAGGAGTTCAGCAGGGGATTGGGGAGAGGGTCGAGGGAGCAGGTAGTGGGTTTGGAAGAGCTGATGAGTTTGGAGATTTCAGTAGGGGTGACCGGGTCAAACTGGGAGAGGAAGCAGTGTGGAGGAGGGGTAAGGAGGTCAATGGAGATGTTGAAAGGAGGGGCCTTGGTAGGTGATGGAGTAGATGCTGGGGAGTCGGGTACAGGGGATAGAGATTGATAGATGGTGCTGAGTTTGTCAGTGAAAAAGTGGAGGAATGAGTTGCAGAGATCCGGAGTGGAGGTAGGGAGAGTGTTGGCTTGAGGCTTGAGGAGGTTGCACACTGTGGAGAAGAGGGTTCTGTGGTTTAGGCAGGGGTCGGTGAATATGGAGGAGAGGTAGGCAGATTTAGCAGCAATGAGGGCATCTTTGTAGGCAGTGAGGTGGAGTTTGTAAGCTTCATGGTGGACTGTGAGAGATGATTTCTTTATGAGTCGTTCAAGTCGGCGACCCGTCTGTTTCAGCTTACGAAGTGCAGGTGTGTACCAGGGTGAAGATTTATTAAAAGTTACGGTTCTTGTTTTGCGGGGGGCCAGAGTGTTAAGGGAGGTAGACAAGGTGGAATTGAGATGGTTTGTGAGATCATCAGGTGAGATGTGGGTTGAGTCCAGGGGGAGAGTGGTGGAGAGCAGGTCAGAGAGATGGTGGGGGTCGATGGATTTTAGATTACGGAAGGTGATTTCTCGGAGGAAGCGGGGGCGAGGTGTCGGAGAAGGGATGGTGAACCGTATAAGCTTATGATCAGAGAGGGGGAAGAGGCATGGATGGAGGTCGAGTACCGGTTGGTTTGTGGAGCAGACCAGGTCAAGGATGTAACCTTTGTCATGAGTGGGAAAGGTGACGTGCTGAGTGAGAGAGAAGTTGTCAAGTAAAACTGGACATGGAAGCTCGCTCTAGACGGCAGAATTTGAGAATTCTTGGAGTCTCAGAGGGAATTGAGGGAAGGGACATTCGTGAGTTTGCCATGCGCTTACTTAAACAACTGCTTAATCTCTCCAAAGAACCGAAAATTGAAGTGGCTCATCGTGTTCCAAGATTTAAACCGAGATCTCAAGCTGGAAAAGACCACCCACGACATATTATTGTGAAATTTTGAGACATTTCAGAACTGGAAGAGGTGATGAGCAAAATCAAATATGGAGTGCAGCTGAGGATGGAAAATGAAATTATCAAAATATTCAGGGACTATCCGTATGAAATTGTGCAAAAGAGAAATCAATTCCGAAAGGCAAAAGAACTTTTAAGAGGGAAACAAGATGTCAGATACGGTGTTTTTTATCCAGCTAAAATGCGCATCTCTTATAATGGACGAGAAAGATCATTTGTAAAACCGGAGGATGCGTACAAATATGCCCAGAGCATCGTTGAAAAGTAGAGAACGAATGGTATGAATAAACCCTCTTTTTTATTAGAATTCCACAGTTAATGGAGGTTCGGCAGCTCAGAACCATTTCAAGCAGTGTTTTGTTTAGGATGGCGAGACTGTTATCTGTGGAATTTTAACTCAAGGACATTCTGTGTTCCAAACGAAGTAAACAGCCGAACTGAAGAGAATGGACTATACCAGAAGCATTAATTGTTTAACAGATTATAATATTAAATCCAATTGTAAGAATTGATCCTATTAACCTAACGATTTAACAAGTTATCAATATTAAACTAGAATAGTAACGGACGCTAATAAAAATTTAAAAAAATAACGAACTAACATAACTAATATAAATGTTTACTAAATCTAAAGCTTATCTATAAATGGGAGGAGGGGATGAGAAACGAGCACCTGGCTCAGGTCCAGGAGCGCGTTTCGTTAACCCCTTCAACCAACAGTTGATTATTATTGAAGCTAAAATCATTTGTTTAATAATTAGTAGCTAAAATTGCGATATATATATATGTTATAATGAAATATATAGGGTAAATTTGTATTATATATCTGAATGTGAGGCCCCGCCCTAATATGTTATGATTAACCAAGGGAGCAGAGTTATTTGTTTAACATCAACAATGGAAGTCGAAACAAGGTTTTCTTCCACCTACAGGTGGGCCACTTGTTACAGTGTCGACTATTTTAGACACTGTATTTTGACTTTTTCAATTTTTTAAAATATTATTACCACATAAAGTCACATGTTTGTGTTTTGTGTTTAGTGATAAGCGTAAAAGGGATATGCCAACAAAACTTAGTAATGCAAAGGTTCCCCCAATACCCAAAGACCTGGGATATGGATGCACCGCAAGATTTAAAGGTATTATAATTATTCAAAACACAAGATGTTAAACAAAAGAACCTAGGAGGAGTCTCATTCTGCAGTTGGTATATAAGAGGTATTAACGAACCTATTAAAAGGGGTAAGATACTAGCTCAGCTGAAACTGTATAATTCTGACATCATCTTCTTACAAAAAACTCATCTAAAATCTCAGGATCAAGCTAGGTTGAGGGCGAAATGGATAGGTCAAATATATCATTCTTCATATACTTCGAAATCTAGAGGTACGTCAATCATTATTAGAAAAGGTACCATTCAAAGCAAAGAATACCATAACAGACATTGAAGGGAGATATTTGATAGTTACCGGAGAAATTCGTGATACTCCAATTACCTTGGTAAATATATATGCGCCTAACTTTGACAACCCTAATTTTTTCAATAAAATTCTGAACATAATCACAGAGTTTAATTATCAAAACGTTATAATAGGAGGAGACTTTAACTGTGTTTTAACTGTGTTTTAGATCCGTATTTAGACAAATCAAGCCAAAAACAGAGAGGGAATATGAAATCTAAAACTAGTGAACGAAATCTAAAACTAGTGAACTAGGGAATACGAAATCTAAAACTAGTGAACTTTTAAATACATATATAAACAATACCAATATAGCAGATATAGCAGATGTTTGGAGAATTGCTAATCCGACTGGCAGGGAATACTCGTTTTATTCAATGGTACACAAATCATACTCACGTATAGATTATTTCCTGGTGGATGCAAAATTAATCCCTCACACTGTGAACCCAGCATACCATACAAACTCGATTTCAGACCATTCACCACTAACTTTCTTTTTAAAACTGCAAGGAATGTCTAAGAATAAATCGTTTTGGAGATTCAATTCTCAAATCCTAAAAGATCCGCAAGCGAGTATATATTTAAAAGAAAAAATGGACGTCTTTTTTGAAATAAATGACACTCCAGATATATCGCCTACTGTACTATGGGAATCTTTTAAAGCATTTATTAGAGGTGTTATAATCTCATATCAAGCTTTTCAAAATAAAAAGAATAAGAATGAACAAAGACAGTTAGAAGAACTTAGTAGACAAATGGATATAGATAATGCTAAAGATCCATCAATAGATAAACATAATAAAATAATAATTTTGAAATTTAAATTAAATAAACTATTATCAGCCAAACTTATAAGACTTTTCCAAATTACAAAACAGGAACACTTTGAATTTGGGGATAAACTGCATAAACTTTTGGCTCGTCAGCTAAAAAAACGAGAAAAAGAACATACGATCCAAAAGATTAAGTCAGATAGAGGGAAATTACTAACCATACCGAAGGATATTAATAAAAGATTTGCGCAATTTTGAGATGAATCAACGATCACACTAATACTTAAAAAAGACAAAGATATAGAAGAACCGGGTTCATATAGAGCTATAGCATTGTTAAATACAGTTAAAAAAATATTAGCGAAAACATTAGCTAGAAGATTAAGTAAATATATTAGTAAATTAATAAACCCAGATCAGACGGGGTTTATCCCTAAGAGATATTCATCTAATAATATGAGACGTCTACTCAATATAATGCACTCACACAAAATTGAAGAACAAGATTTATCAATTATTTCACTGGACGCTGAAAAAGCATTTGACCAAGTAGAATGGAATTATGTGGATAAAGTATTACAAAAATTCCAACTGGGAGAGAATTTTATTTTATGGATTAAATTATTATATAATAAACCTACAGCTAGAATATTAACTAATAACATATTATCCTCGAAATTTCAACTATCAAGGGGAAATAGACAAGGATGCTCATTATCACCACAGTTGTTTGCTCTCATAATTGAACCTTTAGCAGAAATAATTAAAACACATCCAGATATCCATGGGTATAATACTAAATACTCAAATAGTAAAATATCTTTATACGCAGATGATATATTATTGTACATTACAAAACCTCAAATTACTATACCAAACATATTAAACCTAATTGAGGACTTTGGATCTTTTTCCGGATACAGAATAAATTGGAATAAAAGTGAAATTATGTCAATAAAACCGAAAGACTCAACACATCTTTTAAAATTCCCTTTTAAAATAGCTACAGAAAAATTTAAATACTTGGGTATTGAAATCACCAGAACATATCAAGGCATGTTCAAAGCAAATTTTGATCCTTTAGTTAATAAATTAAATACACTAATTAAATTTTGGAAAACGCTTCCAATGTCTTTAATAGGCCGAATAAATGCAATAAAAATGATCTTCTTACCACAAATTTTATACCTATTTCAATCGATTCCTATATACCTACCAAAGAAGTTTATTTTTAAACTGGACTCAGACATTATTCATTTTATATGGGACTATAAATCATATAGAATACAAAGAACACACTTGAACAAAGCTAAAGTATTAGGGGGCTTAGCACTCCCTAACTTCATGTATTATTATTGGTCAGTAAATATTAAAAATATGATCCAACTGATGGACAACTCTGCCCAGCAAGTGGACTGGGTTGTAATGGAGAGAGAGGACTGCTCCTCTGGAAACATTGGAGCGATCCTCCTCTCACCAATGAAACTCAATAACATAAATTATAACAAAAACCCAATTATACATAGTACAATCAGAACTTGGAAACAAATAAAACAAAATTTAAAATTAAGAAATCTATCGCTTTTATCTCCAATAGTTAATAACCCTTCGTTTAATCCCTCTATTACAGACAAATCTTTTATACAATGGGATAGACTAGGAATTAAAATGTTCGGTGACTTGTATGAAACTGGAAAATTACTATCATTCCAACAATTACAAATAAAATATAAACTGGGAAATAATCAATATTTTAAATATTTTCAAATATGCGACTATTTGAAAAAATATACAAAAGATCATTATAATATCCCAGCAGATGTATTGGATGAAGCAATGCAGATAAAAGCTGAATCAGCAAACTTAATATCATATTTGTATAATATTATCTTAAATGTAGAAATACCATCTACGGAAGGTATTAGAAGAGACTGGGAACAGGAATTAGCTATTAAAATCTCAAAGGAAAGGTGGAATGAACATTTATTAAACGTGCATAAATGTTCGATTAATGTAAGACACACTTTAATACAATTTAAAATTTTACATAGGTTATATTATTCAAAAACTAAAATTAATAAAATTTTCCCCAATGTATCATCCATTTGTGATAAATGTCAATTTCAAGAAGCTACTATAGTGCACTCATTTGTTTTTTGTACAAAAATTCAAAAATTTTGGATTGAAATTTTTGAAATCTTTACAAAATTCTTTATAATAAAACTGATACCAAAAGCAGAATGGATTATCTTCGGAACAACGGAAGATAGTCCTGAACTAAATGTGTTTCAAAAGAAATTAATAGACTATGGGTTAATAACCGGAAAAAAGTTAATCCTAAAATTCTGGAAAAACGCTCCAATACCAACTGTAAACATGTGGATTTCAAATATGTTTGAAACATTACACCTAGAAGAGATAAGACTCCTCCTGGCAGGTAAACCAGATCACTTCCACCTGACGTGGTCTGCATTCATAGAATTATTACAAGTATAGGGTGCAAAAGTACTTTAAAAAAAAACCTGCGGTCAGGTAAAGGGGGATGAAAGCTGGAGAGTTGGTATATCCCATTTGCGTGATGCTTATAACAAAGTATTTGTTTTTCTCTTTTTCCTCTTTTTCTTTTTTCTTCTACTTTAGGGTCTATCTCTTAATCCTTTCTTTTTAATTTCTTTCTTACAGGGTCTTTGTTCTTTCTTGTTGTCACATTTTTACACCTTCACTATTTTCCTTCACTTTCTCTTTTTTCTTAATCTCAACCTTTCCTTTTTATTAGTGTAAAAAATGACGGAGTACATTAATTGTAATAATATATACGTGATGAGTACTAATGTAATTGGTTGTAATGTAATGTACTTCTAATAAATAAAAATTAGGAAAAAAAGAGAAAAAAAAGACCCTTTTCCAGACTAAGAGTCAGGGGAGAGGGAGACAGATATATCGAAGGGCATGGTGTGATGGTATCTACAATGATTTTTCCCGCATTGTGTTGAAAGACTTACCAGGCTGTCAGGGTGGCACAGTAGGTAGAGCCTCTGCCTCATATGTCTGCTAACTAGGTTCCATCCTGATGTCAGGCGCAAGTTGTGAAAGAACACTCACGATGCGTAGAGAATGTAGAGAAACAAGTTTATTTATTAGCAAGTCTGCAGAGTTGGGTGTCTCCCCTGTCAAGACACACCGAGGATCGGGATGACTTCCATCTTTATACATTTAATGGGTATCATTGTCACACCCTCATCCCTCCCCATTGTGCTTCTTCCAATCATAACATAAAGCCCACATTCCCACGAGAACGTCCTGGAACGTCCACCCGACGTCAAAGACACCTCCCATATCATGCATCGCATGTGCATTTAAATGAGACATCTTGTCATAGTGGGTGTGTGTACATATTCATGTAAGTTCATTGCCCATGCGCACTGAGTATTTCTTCTGACCTTTACCCTAGTTCTATGCTGGGCTGTTGCTATCTTCTCTGTTCTCATCCTTGAAAAGTCATCATTTGTACTCCCCTTATTCTCCGTTCTATACTCCCTACTATACTCCCTACTAGACAATGGGTTCTTGTCTAAATCAACTATACCTATTAACACATTCCTCACAATCCACTTTTTCTATTGCTACGCAACCTTTGATTTAGACTATCTGCCCATTCTCTAATGCTAGCAGCAGAATCTTCGCCTCCTTATCTTCCTCTCGCTGGTCATACTGTGTTTTAAATTCGATAGACAGGGAGGTGAGACCTGCTAGGGCTCTCGATACTGACCCATCAGGAGCAGTGTTGTTGGGGATGAAGGTGCAACATTGTTCCCCAAACATTACACACACCCCTCCCTTCTCAGCCAGTAGCATGTCTAAGGCCATGCGATTTTGCCAGGCCATTAGGCTGGTATCTGTCAGTTGTTCCGCTAATCCTTCAACCGCATCTCGAGTGTAATTTATAAAGCGTTGTTGATTGTAGTATAGGTAGTTGATCCAGTCCACATTTTTATTAAGTGTGGACCACCAGAAGAGTATGGACTCAAAGCCCGCAGCTATCTGGTTTCTGGCTTTGAATTCATCGGGTACCCCTCTTGGCACCCCTATCGCATCTATATATATGTGTGTGTCGAATGATCCTCTCACCCCTCTCTTCTGTCGTCGGCTTCCTTCATTGAGTTCTACAATATGTTCTACTGCTATGGTGAAGGGCATCATCAGTTGTGTGAGGGTACAGGTTCCCGTCCATGACCCTGGTAACCGGGGCCACAGGGTATTCTCCCCGCACCACCACCAGACATCGGCTCTACTGACTATCTGCTTTCTCAGCCAGGAGCTTTTGAACAGTGGCCCCTGTTCCTCAGCCGTTATGTTATACGTCTGATTGCAGTTCAGCACCTTCCCCATTTCCTGTCCATCTGGGTTATATCTGGTATAGCACTCAAATCCCTCCTCCCCAAGGGGAGTTCTAAATGGAGGAGGTCGTGGGTCTGTCCTTCGGCCCTTTGTATTGTTGTTGCTAGCCGGGAATAGGTAATGATAACTCTGGCAGGTCGCATCCTTTGGTAGGATGGGATTCGTGAATAGCTGTAGTATACATGGCATAGCCCCAGGTGTCCTATCCCAATTCAAGGGAAATGGTTCTGGAACCAGCTGAGGCTTAGCTCCAGCGCAGGCGTAGCAATTGGTGTGTTGCATACCCCTGGCCGTGTACATCATCCAGGCAAGCCAGGTGTTGGCTCCCTTCCCTCCTGTAGGTATTCCCATCTCATATAATTGCCTTAATTCTGTTTCTCCTGCTACTATCATTATCTTCAAATCCTTAGGCTCATTCTCCCTGTTCTATCTGCACATCCTTCCACTTTCCTGCATTTGAACACTCTGTATGCTTACATAGTTGGGTAACCACCCAACACACGACCCACCAACACGAAATCTTCATTTTTCCCGCGGGTTCTTGTTAAATATTAAAGTCAATGGTTCCTCTCCTTTGCGCACAGTCCACGGGCTGATATTGTTTGGTGGGGCCTCCACAGGACCCTTAAATCGGCTTGCGTGTGTCCACCCTTTTTCTTTTGTTCGTACTGCTGTCTCGGTGATTAGTAACACCAGGTAGGGTCCAGTCCACTTAGGTTGCAGCTTTTCTTCCTTCCATGATGTTACAAGATCCCAGTCCCCCGCTTTCACAGAATGGATTGGAAGTCGAGATGGGGACTCTGTGCCAGCAGCCCCTTGGTTCTTAATTCTGTAATAGAACGAGATACTGCCAGTAAATAGTTCCTTAGGAATACATCATTCCCTTGTATTTGTTGGGACCCCTTCTATCGTTCCTAAATAATAAAGACCTAACTTGTTCAACCTTTCTCTGTAACTTAGTTGCTGAAACCCAGTCAACATTCTAATTGATCTCCTCTGTACTCTCTCTATTTTGTTGACATCCTTCCTATAATTATACCTACCAAAATTATACACCATACTCCACAATTGACCTCACCAATACCTTGTACAATTTAACATTACAACCCAACTTCTATACACAATGCTCTGATTTATAAAGGCCAACACACCAAAAGCTTTCTTTACCATCCTATCTTCATGAAATTCCACCTTCAGGGAACCATGCACAGTTATTCCTAGATCCCTCTATTCAACTTCATTCCTCAATTCACAATCATTTACCATGTACATTCAATTTTGATTTGTCCTGCCAAGATGTATCATCTCATACTTATCAACATTAAACCCATCTGTCATGTTTCAACCCATTCTTCCAAATGACCTAAATCTCTCTGTACACTTTTTAAAATCTACTTCATTATTCACAACACCACCTATCTTAGTATCATCTACATACTTATTAATCTATTTTACCACACCAACATCCAGATTATTGATTCACATGACAAACAACAGTGGACCCAACACACATCCCCGAGGTACCCTTCTAGTCACTGACCTCCAACCTGACAAACATCCATCCACCATTGCTCTCTGACATCTCCCATACAGCCACTTTTTAATCCATCTTGCTATTCCTTACTAACCCTTCTTAACCAACCTTATTTCCTTATTGAACCTTGTCAAAGGCCTTACTGAAGTTCATCTAGTCAACATCCATCACTTTACCCTCATCAATTTCCCTAATAACCTTTTAAAAAAATTCAAGATTAGTCAAACATCACAATCACAAATCCATGCTAATTCTTCCTAATCCTACCCTATTTATCCAAATTCTTATATTGTCTTAAGTATGCTTTCCATTATTTTGCCCACCACTGATGTCAAACAACGTTCTTGTTTAAACTCTACTCTTTTCTCACATCTCTTGTCCTCCTGTTCACTTACCTCAGGGCTATTATCTATTCATACCTGCGGGACAGCCCTCAGGTATTATTGAAATGGTACCAGGTATATCAACCTTCTACCTGAACATCGGTCGGTAGTTTAGAAAACTCATACATACACCTTGTCTTCAGGTTTAAAGGGTCCTTCCTCCTGGTCCACCTCCAACAGCTTTTACTTTACCTGTTCATAAATAGACTTGTATATCATAATTAACTGTTTCATATACTTTTAAAATTCTATATTTAACTGTTCCAAACTCGGTCTCTTTGTAGGGACCTCTCCATTGTGCCACCTGCTCGGTTAGTTTGCATGCAACATCTCTTCAGTGCCAATGGCAGGGCATCGATCCAATTCAACTTTGTAATTAAACAAATCTTATTTATATTAACCTTCAATGTTCCATTTATTCTTTCCACCATGCCTGTGACTGCAGGTGTTACATACCCAAATGTGTATTTTACTCTAAGGGTCTCTATCGCCAACTTAGCTACTCCCTAAATAAAAACAATCCGTTGTCAAAGCTGATTTCTGTAGGTCTACCAAACCTCTTAATTACCTTATTCATCATAAACGACACTACAGGGCTTATACCTAATCTAGTCTGAACTATATCCTGCCTTTTCCCGAGGTTATCATACTGTCCTACATTCTGAAGTATTATTTTTTTTTTTTAATCTCTCTCTCTCTCTCTTACATCGCTTGTTACTTATGGAACAATATCAACAAATCCTCCTTTAAATCCCTTTCTCTCTTGGGGACCCGTCCTGTTAGGGCTTATATCCAGATTAATTTCACTCCTGATAGGACTTTTTGAGGAAACGTACCCCAAAGACATTCATTATTGGCATGTAATTCTCTGGCCCTGCTTGGTTCCGTCATAGGACTCACTTAGGTCCATTGTTTATTGACAACAACTGCTCCTGCTGGTTTGCAAGTCTTTTTCCTATCTTTGCGATATTTCTCGACCGCAGAGACCAACTGTTCGCTGAATCTGCTTGACTTTAAGAAGAATGACATCCACCACAGTAGTTCATAATATAATGTTCATCAATCAACTCTCCACCTTGTCAGCTGGTTTTCCAGATAGGCTATTTGCCTTTCCTTCTGTATCTCCCCTTGTTCCTTGGGGTTCCTCTTAAGTGGGTAACATTGTCTGAGGGTCTGCCATACCCTCTGCCTGACTGTGTCAAACAGTATGCCATTGCTTGTTACATTGTTCGCATCAGTTTATACCATCCATCTTCAGTTCTGTCACTTTAGTGGTTCCTATCACTTTTACCAACAGTGCCTTCAAATCTTCCATGATCAATAATCGTCCCACGTTCTCCTCCTCCAAAGCCCTAATCCATTTCCTCCCCCATCAGGGATATAGGGTGAGGTATTTTTTAGCCCTTTCAGTTTATGGGTGCCCCAAGGGATAATCCGTGTCTGTCCTTCTCTTTTCTCTTTAAAGCAGTCTCATCACTTTATCCCAATGCTTCCAACTTTAATCCTTTCTGGTATGCCTTCTTTCTAATTCTAAACTCAATTTCTTGCTTCTCAAATATTCTAGCCTCCTTGCAAAAATCTTCCACTGACTCCTCCTGCTTTATTACTTTCACGCCTGTCGTTTTTCTACTTCTGTTATCTTCTAACTGCCTCTCTCTCCTTTCTTTCTAAACTTGAATGTTTACCAATTAACTTATTTCCAATTATTTCAATCCATATTCACCACTATTTTAAATGTCCAATTCCTAGCACTAGTAACAATTTTCCAAATTATCTTTACTGACTAGAAATCTAAAAGTATCAGAAAAACCAAAAGCTGGTTTCACAACTTCCCCTTCTTACGAGGATACAAACATTAATCGTTATCTTACAGCTGTTCGTCGTCTTTCACCATGACCTGATTTATTTAAAGGAACATACACCTACCTCCAGTGAACATTTTTGATTTTAATAAAACTTACTTACTTACTCTTATACAATAAACAAAATAATTATCACAAATATAAACTTCCTCTTTCATTCCAAACCGGTTTTTACACACAAATCACATTCGTTCCATTCTTACTTCAATAAATGCAACATCTTTTACATGTATTAAAACTCAATATAACAGAATCAAATCATTTTTGTCTTCCAATTCCCTGGGTATTTCTCTGCCCCCAGAGGCTCAATCATTTTTGTCCTCCAATCCCTGGGTATTTCTCTGCCCCCAGAGGCTCAGCATTCGCCCCAACGGACTATCAGGCAGAATGCTGGGGTCGGGCTTACCGCCCTTCCCCTCCCTTGTGGGCTTTCCGTTTTCATTGCCCATCCTCCCGATCGGAATTTCCCCCCGATCTATTTTCCCGCCTTTCCTGCCTTGCCCGTACAGACCCCTGAATTCTTCAGGGCGGTATCCACAAGGTCTTATTTAATCGCCCGAGTAGTACTTAATAGTCAGTTTTCTTACCCGGGTCTTGTGCACAAGAATCACTCGATTTGGCTCCTTCGCGAATTTCCCCCCGATCTTCCTCCGGATCGGAACTCCCACTTGTTTCTCTAATCTCTGGTCCTGGATATCACTCGCTCAAACCGCTGACGACAATCTAGGGGTCTGGGACCGTTGAAATCAACGGGGTGCACCGTCCCTTCTTCCGTATACTGTCGCCAGATGGCCGGAGTGTGGATCCCGAGGACGAGCCCCCAAGCTGTCAGGCGCAAGTTGTGAAAGAACACTCACGATGCGTAGAGAATGTAGAGAAACAAGTTTATTTATTAGCAAGTCTGCAGAGTTGGGTGTCTCCCCTGTCAAGACACACCGAGGATCGGGATGACTTCCATCTTTATACATTTAATGGGTATCATTGTCACACCCTCATCCCTCCCCATTGTGCTTCTTCCAATCATAACATAAAGCCCACATTCCCACGAGAACGTCCTGGAACGTCCACCCGACGTCAAAGACACCTCCCATATCATGCATCGCATGTGCATTTAAATGAGACATCTTGTCATAGTGGGTGTGTGTACATATTCATGTAAGTTCATTGCCCATGCGCACTGAGTATTTCTTCTGACCTTTACCCTAGTTCTATGCTGGGCTGTTGCTATCTTCTCTGTTCTCATCCTTGAAAAGTCATCATTTGTACTCCCCTTATTCTCCGTTCTATACTCCCTACTATACTCCCTACTAGACAATGGGTTCTTGTCTAAATCAACTATACCTATTAACCCATTCCTCACACTGACCTCCAGTATTGTCAGTGCAGAGTCTGTATGTTCTTCCCACGACCATTTGGATTTCCTCTAGTTTCCACCAAGATCCCAAAGTCATGTTGGTTATAAGTTAATTAGTTACAGTGAATTACCTCTGATATTGGTGGGTGTTAGGAGAATGAGAAAGCAGGCGTGTTTTCAAAACAAACCCACAAGGTTGTTGCGGAAGGACGATGATCAAGGAAAATGTAGAATGGTTCATTGTTAGATGAGGGGAAGGTGACAAGGAGACATATAATCAGTAACATTTAATCAGGACAGTGAAACTAGTCAGAGATCTGAGATTTGGGGGGAGGGGGGACAGAGAGAGGGGAAGCAAGGGACGCTTGAAGTTAGATAAATCAATTCATACTGGGCTGTAAGCTGTGCAAACCAAATATATTATCCTTGGTGCAAACCCACAAGGTTAGCAGAAGGACTAAAGATGGAAGTGAGACAAGTAAATGGTCCTGGGAAAGTTAAAAGTGCACCCATCTCCCGCCAATGCAGGCGTCGTTCCCACCGGCGAATCGCAGCTTGTTATTTGGAGAACTGATGAGGAATTTACCAGAGATTGGACCGCTGGCAGAACATTTACAAGGTACAAGAAAAGGCGGGACGCCATTAATGGCGGACGCCTTCCACGGACCCCCCCCCCAAACACACCGGGATATCCCGCGGAACCACGCTAAATCCCAGCAGATGCGTCTGGAAGGTTCCGTTTAAAAAAATCCGCCAAACCGGATTCTTTAGTAGTGAAAAGAAACAAGCATTAACGGTTTACTGTCTTCCTTTCTCATTTAAAAGGCCTCGCCCCCCTCCGAGTGACTACAATACTTGCGAGATGGGGAGCAATGATTGTGGGCAGCGAGAAATTAAAATAAAATGAGAAGGATGAGGATGAGGGAGGCCGTTCAAGAGTCAGTTTTGTGAGGAGAAGTGGGGGGTGCAGAGATCCAGACTAGAATAATAATGAACAAAATATCTTTGATAATGAAGACAAATCTCCCCGGAGGGAAAACTTTCCCGCCGGGAGATGCCATTTGAAGCGCTCAAACACGGCCATAGATATCGTCTGTTGGTGCTATCCCAGTTTAAATAATCGCAGGGGGCATATTTATATAGTAGATGCTATCACTAAATATAGTTTGCCAGGGAATTAAGTGAAACCGTTTAAACCGAGATCATATAGCAACAACTTCCCTTCCCTAATTTTTCAGCCAAACTAGTCCAGTCGAGAAACAAACTGCATTTATCTATCTGTCTCCAATTAAACTTAATAATCCAAAAGCACTTTAACGAGAATTTGACCGATTAACACGAGGACAAGTGGTAGCCGCTGATTATTCGCCAAGTGCCGAGGTTAGGTTATTTTCTCATTATTGGATTGCAGTTTGGCTTAAAAGGCAGAAAAGGGAAGTCGGTCCACTATGGTTTAAGGTGTTTTACTTAATCCCCTGACAGAAGATGTTTAGTGCTGGCAACCAGACAGCAGAGGCGGGTCTCTCTGTGGCCGGGCTCATGGTTGACGACAACATGACCGGCCTAGGGCCCAGCAGGTGTATGGAAGAGCCAGGCGCCACCTTGAAAACGTGCATCATTGCAGTAATGTGTGGCCTGATCATCCTGGGGAACACCGCTGTGTTTCTGGTCATCTCCTCCTCGGTATCAGGGTGGTCTGGAAACAGCCGCCATGTCCTCATCTCACTGACTGGAGCTGACGCCGCCCTGGCGCTGATAGTCATCCCCCTGAACCTCTATGCGAGCAGCGTGCCACAGCTCCGCAACCACACCGACTCTCCCTTCTGCCACATCGTGGTGTTTCTGGACGCCAGCATCCTCACCTCTTCCATCTACTCCCTGGCCACCATCAGCATCGAGCGCTACATCGCCGTCTTCTTCCCCCTCCACTACACCAGACTGATGACCAACTGCAGAATCAAAGCCCTCATTGCTCTTGTCTGGCTCTTGCCTCCAGTCCTTTTATTCCCCATATCCATCCCACGCGGGATTGTCAAAGTTTACTTCTCCAGCGCGTCCTTGATCTGCAATCTGGATTTTTCTAGCAATATGCCTTACACGCTGACACTGACGGCCTTCATCTTCTTTCCCTGCTCGCTCATCATGACCTTCGCTAATTGCCGTCTCTGGTTTGCAGCCAGGAGTCAGAGGAAACGGTTTAAGCTGTCAAAGGTGAGCAGGAGGCACGATGCTGCTTCCAGAATCCTGCTGCCCGTGGTTATTGTCTATTACATCTGCTGGAGTCCTTGTGTCTGCAACATGATCTACCAGGGTGAGCAAAAGGCGAAAATCTTCTCTTGGCAACTAACTCTTTCTGAGTTGGTAATATTTTCTCCCCTCTTTCTATTCCTACTGCAGTCATTGAGCCCAGGGAAAAAAAATATTTTGGAAGATTTCATACAATTTACCTGTGGCCGTATAGAGTTCATGCCTGCTCAGCCTCGTTCAAATTCATTAAATACTCCTGTCTCTGTCCCCCTTTGCTGTTGTTCACAACCCAGATCTGAGGTGGAGCAATTAAGAAGCATTTTCCAATGAATCCATTATTTTTTTAATAGAATGTGAACTGCTGCCTGTCCTGAGTTACTCCAGCTTTTTGTGTCTAAATTAATAATAGCTATTTCTGTTTTATGCCATGTTTTTAATGCCGATTTGGGGAGAATAAGCTGCATCAAATTAAATACTTAGAAGCATAGTGTGAATAGGCCCCTTGGCCTAACTTGTCCATGCTGACCAAGGTGCACCATCTAAGGTAGTCCCATTTGCCAGTGTTTGGCCCATGATCTTCGACCCTCTATGTGGAAAGGGTTGTGCCTCAAGTCTGTATTAAAATATCCCTCTAATCTTAAACCTCTCCCCTGGAGGGGGACTGACCTTCTGTCTGGCAGGTTTGCTAGGGCTACACGTGTGGTTTTAAACTAAATAGGGGGGGGGGATTGACACATTGGGAGTATAAAGATGGAGTTAAAGGGCAAGTGAGTACAGGAAATGTTACAAAAGAGTCCCGAATTAATGGGAAGGAAAGTTCGAGAAGGAATAAGAGAGTAAGTTCGGGGCCAATTGTGAACGGTGTGAGAGAGGAGGTGAATACCGAAGTCAAAGTGTTGTATATGAATGCACGAAGTATAAGAAATAAAGTGGACGAGCTTGACACTCAGTTAGAAATTGGCAAGTATGATGTTGTTGAAATTACAGAGACATGGCTGCAAGAGGGACAGGGCTAGGAACTGAATATTCAAGGGTATACCACCTACCCAAAAGACAGACAGGTGGGCAGAGGGGGTGGGGTAGCTTTGTTGGTGAGGAATGAAATTCAGTCCCTTGCAAGGGGTGACATTGAAACAGCTGTGGAGTCAGTATTGATAAAACTAAGGAATTGTAAGGGTAAAAAGACCCTAATAGGACTTATCTATAGGTAGACAAAAGTGCTGGAGAAACTCAGCGGGTGCAGCAGCATCTATGGAGCGAAGGAAATAGGCAACGTTTCGGGCCGAAACCCTACTTCAGTCTGAAGAAGGGTATTGGCCCGAAACTTTGCCTATTTCCTTCGCTCCATAGATGCTGCTGCACCCTCTGAGTTTCTCCAGCACTTTTGTCTACCTTTGATTTTCCAGCATCTGCAGTTCCTTCTTAAAGGACTTATCTACAGGCCCCCAAACAGTAGCCTGGATATAGGGTGCAAGTTGAATCAAGAGTTAAAATTTGCATGTCCTCAAGGTAATGCTATGGTTGTTATGGGAAATTTCAACTTGCAGGTAGACTGGAAAAATCAGGTTGGTACTGGACCCCAAGAAAGGGAGTTTGTGGAGAGCCTCCGTGATGGATTCTTAGAGCAGCTTGTACTGGAGCCTACCAGGGAGAAGGCAATTCTGGATTTAGTGTTGTGTAATGAACTGGATTTGATAAAGGAACGAGGTTAAGGAGCCATTAGGAGGTTGTGACCATAATATGGTCAAGTTTAATCTACAATTTGAGAGGGAGAAGGGTAAATCGGAGGTGTTAGTGTTACAGTTGAACAAAGGGGACTGGAGCCATGAGGGAGGAGCTGGCTAAAGTTGACTGGAAAGATACCCTAGCAGGGATGACAGTGGAACAACAATGGCAGGTATTTCTGGGAATAATACAGAATCAGTTCAGTTCATGCAGGATCAGTTCATTCCAGAGGAAGAAAGATCCCAAGGGGAGTAAGGGGTGACCGTGGCTGACAAGGGAAGTCGGGGACAAAATAAAAGAGAAGTACAACATCAAAGATGAGCGGGAAGCAAGAGGATTGGGTAATGTTTAAAGAGCAACCGAAGATAACAAAAAAGGCAATACAGAGAAAAGATGAGCTATGAAGGTAAGCTAGCCAAGAATATAAAGGAGGATAGTAAAAGCTTCTTTAGGTATATGAAGAGGAACAAATTAGTTAAGACCAAAGTTGGACCCTTGAAGACTGAAAAAGGTTAATTTATTATGGGGAACAAGGAAATGGCAGATTAATTGAACAAGTACTTTGGATCCGTCTTCACTAAGGAGGACACAAACAATCTTTCTGATGTACTAGTGGCCAGAGGATCTGGGGTGACTTGAGGAAATCCACATTCGGCAGGAAATGGTGTTGGATGGACTGATGGGACTGAAGGCTGATAAATCTCCAGGGCCTGATGGTCTGCATCCCAGGGTACTTAAGGAAGTGGCTCTAGAAATCGTGGATGCATTGGTGATAATTTTATAGAATCAGTTCCTGTGGATTGGAGGGTAGTTAATGTTATCCCACTTTTTAAGAAACGCGGGTGAGAGAAAACTGGGAATTATAGACCAGTTTACCTGACATCGGTGGTGGGGAAGATGCTGGAGTCAATTATAAAAGATTAAATAGCGGCACATTTGGATAGAAGTAGCAGGATCTGTCTGAGTCAGCATGGATTTACGAAGGGGAAATCTTGACTAATCTTCTGGAATTTTTTGAGGATATAACTAGTAAAATGGACAAGGGAGAGCCAGTGGATGTAGTGTACCTGGACTTTCAGAAAACATTTGATAAGGTCCCACATAGAAGATTAGTGGGCAGAATTAGAGCACATGGTATTGGGGTAGGGTGCTGACATGGATAGAAAATTGGTTGGCAGACAGGAAACAAAGAGTAGAGATTAACGGGTCCCTTTCAGAATGGCAGGCAGCGACTAGTGGGGTACCGCAAGGCTCGGTGCTGGGACCGCAGCTATTTACAATATACATCAATGATTTAGAGGAAGGGATTCAAAGTAACATTAGCAAATTTGCAGATGACACAAAGCTGGGTGGCAGTGTGAACTGTGAGGAGGATGTTATGAGAATGCAGGGTGACTTGGGCAGGTTTGGTGAGTGGGCAGATGCATGGCAGATGCAATTTAATGTGGATGAATGTGAGGTTATCAGATGCAGATATGGGAAGAGAGGTGGTAGTTTGTCATAGGTAGAGTCATACAATGTGGAAACACATCTTTCACCCCAACTTGCCATCTCTGACCAGCATGCCCAATCTACACTAGTCCCACCAGCCTGCGTTTGGCTGATAACTCTCTAAACCAAGGGTTCCCAACTTGGGGTAAATTTACCCCCAGGGGATAAATTTCACCAACCCAGGGGGTAAATTTGATTCTAGATTTGTACATATTTTTTCTCATTGACTGACTGTTTGGTTCTGGTATCTGTTCATCATTAGTTGTTCATAAATAAGTGAAATAACATTGTTTTGTGCTATTACCGTTGGCAGTCGGTAAACTGGACAAAAAAGGCTGGTAACCCCTGTTCTAAACTTATGTCTCCTAATAGTTATGATAGTACCTGCCTCAACTACTCCTTCAGCAGCCTGTTCCATGGACCCACCACCCTTTGTGTGAAAAAACAAGTTACCCCTCAGATTGCTATTAAATCTTTCCCCCTCAACTTAAACCAATGTCCTCTTGTTCCTGATTTTCACAACTCTGGCTAAAAGGCTCTGCATTTACCCAATCTATTCCCCTCATGATGTTGTACACTTCTCTAAGATCACCCCTCATCCTCCTGCATTCCAAGGAATATAGTCCTAGCTTGCTCAACCTTTCCCTATAGCTAAGGCCCTTGAGTCCTGGCACTATCTTTGTAAATGATCTCTGTACCCTTTCCGGCTTGACAACGTCTTTCCTATATGGTCACCTTGTGGTGACCAGAACTGAACACAATACTCTAAACATGGCCACCCCATTGTCTTGTAAAACTGTAACATGACCTCCTTCTATACTCAATACTCTGACTGGTGTAGTGGGAGAGTCTAGGGCCAGAGCCTTAGAACAAAAGGACATACCTTTAGAAAGGAGACACCGAATTTCTTTAGCTACAGGGTGGTGAATCTGTGGAATTCATTGCCACAGATGGCTGAGGAGGCCGTCATTTGGGTATTTGTATGGTGGAGATTGACAGGTTCTTGATTAGTAAGGATGTCGTGGGTTGTTACAGGAGAAGGCTAGAGAATGGGGTTGAGAGGGAAAGATATATCACCTATGACTGAGTGGTAGAGTAGACATGATGGGCCGAATGGCCTAATTTTGTTCCTATGAATTCTGAACCAATGCAGGCCATGGTGCCGAAGGACGTCTTGACCACCATATCTACCTGTGATGCCTTGTTCAAGGAACTATGCGCTTGCACTCCTAGATCCCTCTGCTCTACAATGCTCCCCAGAACCCTGGCATTCACTGTGTAGGTCTGGCCCTTATTAGATTGCCAAAAAATATTCGCATTTCTCTGTATTAAATTGCATCAACCATTCTTCAGCCCACCTACCCAAGAACCTGCTGCAATTTTTGACAACAATTTTCACTATGCACAATACCACCCACTTTAGTGTCATCTGTAAACTGGCTAATCATGCCATGTATGTTCTCATCCAAATCATTGCTATAGATGTCAAACTGCAAAGGGCCCAGCACCGATCCCTGAGGCACACCACTAGTTACAGGCCTTCAGTCTGAAAAGCAGCCTTCTGCCATCTCCCTCTGCTTTCTTCCATGAAGTCAAATTTCTATCCATTCAGCTCTCTCCTTGGATTCCTGCTCATGTGATCTAACCTTCCAGAGCAGCCTATTATGAGGAACCTTGTCAACTGCCTGCTGAAATACATATAGTCAGTCATACAGTGTGGAAACCGGCCCTTCAGCCCAACTTGCCCACATCGTCCAACATATCCCAGCTACACTAGTCCCACCTGCCAGCGTTTTGGCCATCTAAACCTGTCCTATCCATGTACCTGTCTAACTTTCTTAAATGTTGGGATAGTCCCTGCATCAACTACCTCCACTGGCAGCTCATTCCATACACCCACCACCCTTTGTGTGAAAATGTATCCAATGTCTACAGCTCTGACCTCATCAAATCAATGATGTAGAGAGAGATATAGAACAATGAGTGAAAGATATACAAAAAAAAGTAACAATGATAACGGAAACAGGCCATTGTTAGTTGTTTGTTGGGTGAAAACGAGAAGCTAGTGACTTGGGTGGGGGAGGGATAGAGAGGGAGGGAATGCCGGGGTTACTTGAAGTTAGAGAAATCAATACTTGTACCACTGCGCCGTAAGCTGCCCAAGCGAAATATGAGATGCTGTTCCTCCAATTTGCGTTTAGCCTCACTCTGACAATGGAGGAGGCCTAGGGCAGAAAGGAGAATGGGAAGGAGAATTAAAGTGTTTAGCAACCAGGAGATCAGGTAGGTTCTGGCGGACTGAGCGAAGGTGTTCAGTGAAATGATCGCCCAGTCTATGTTTGGTCTTGCCGATGTATAAGAGTCCACATCTTGAACAATGGATACAGTAGTTGAGGTTGGAGGCGGTACAAGTGAACCTCTGCCTAACCTGAAAGGACTGTTGGGGTCCCTGGACAGAGTCGAGGGAGGAGGTATAGGGACAGGTGTTGCATCTTCTGCTGTTGCAGTAGAAGGTACCTGGGGAGGGGTTGGTTTGGGTGGGAAGGGATGAGTTAACCAGTAAGTTGTGGCGGGAATAGTCTCTGCGGAAAGCGGAAAAGAGTGGAGGTGGGAAGATGTGAGTATTGTTTGGATCCTGTTGGAGGTGGCGAAAATTTCAGTGGATTGTGTTGTATGCGATGGCTGATAGGGTGAAAGGTACGGACTAGGGGGACTCTGTCTGTTGCGACTAGGGGAAGGGGACGCAAGGGCGGAGCTGCGTGGTATCAAGGAGACATGAATGAGGGCCTCCGTCATAGGTGATAGGAGAGGTGAACCCCCATTCCCTAAAGAATGTAGATGTCCTGCTATGGAACACCCCATCTTGGTTGCAGGTTTGGCATAGTCAGAGGAATTAGGGAGTAGGGGAAAGAGTCTTTGCAGGAAGCAGGGTGGGAAGCAGCGTAGTCAAGATAGTTGTGGGAGTTAGTGGGTTTGTAATAGTCGTCAATCGATGGTCTATTTCCTGTGACCACGAAAGGGGAGGGAGGTGTCTGAGATGGTCCAAGTAAATTTGAGTTCAGGATGGAAATTGGTGGTAAAGTTGAAATCCATGAGTTCTGCATGGGTGCAGGAGGTAGCGCCCATGAAGTCGTCAATGTAACGAAGATAGAGTTCGGAGATTCGGCCAGTTTACGCCTGGATCAGGGATTCTTCAACGTACCCTACAAAGAGGCAGGCATAGCTGGGGCCCATGCGGGTGCCCATAGCTACGCCTTGGACTTGTCGGAAGTGGGAGGAGTCAAATGAGAAGATGGTAAGGGTGAGGACCAGCTCTGCTGAGTGGAGTAGAGTGTTAGTAGAGGGAAATTGGATGGTTCTGCAGCTGAGGAAGAAACGGAGGGCTTTAATGCCTTCCTGGTGGGGGATGGCGGTGTGGTGACTGAAAGTCCATCGTTAAGATGAGGGAGTGGGGACTCGGAAGCGGAAGTAATAAAAGAGACGAAGGGCATATGAGGTATCTTGGACAAAGGTCGGGAGAGATTGGACCAGGAGGGGGGATAGGATGGAGTCGAGGTATGTGGAAATCATTTTGGTGGGACAGGAGCAGCCAGAAACAATGGGTCTGCCAGAGCAGTTGTGTTTATGGATTTTGAGGAGAGCATATTGAACCAAAATGGGTAAGATACTAATTCACATGCAGGGGCAAAAATAGCCAGGAAGAAGCAATTCCAGGTTACAAAATATGCTGATTACATGAAAACTAAAATCCTCTATTAATATAGGTTTTTGCTTTATTAATCAGTACGCCCGATATTCCATTGGCTTGATAATTTTTTTATTTTAGCTTTGGTTCAGCAGGTCTCAAGTCAAAAGGCTGAATGTTCAAGATTCTCTCTAGAGAGCTGAGTGCATTGCCAGAGATGCTTTTTGAGATGTTATCAAATCTTGCCCCCATCAGTTCTCTTAGGTGTGGAGGGTGGGAGGAGACTCTTGCAGTGCTGCTTTGAGGAAGAACAGGTGAGCATTGTTTTCTAAGGATAGCATACTGTATCAAATGCTGGATGGCATATATGTCAGCAGGAATGGTAGAGGCCTGGGATGGGTTGCCAGGAGGTGGTAGATATGATTGCACTATTTAATAAGCATTTAGACAGACTTGTGAGCAGGCAGGTATAGACGGATAAGGACCAGGTTAGCTCACATTGGCATCATGGTCTGTGCAGAGATTGTGGGCTAAATGGCCTGTCCCTTTACTGTAGACATCTCCATTACATTAACAAATCTTAAAGTGCCCCTTTACCCCAACCCCCCCCCCAAACTCAAAATAGTATATTTATAATATATGTTCTCTCCGGTGGCATCACTTCACACAATTGCTTTAAATTGCATCTGCTAGTTCTGTTCATAGATTACTGGCTTGACAAATGTTCTCATAATAGCTAAGAATGATACTGGTTGTGTGCAAGTCCAGCTGATTGTGTTTGCAATGAGAAGAGCAATGGTCCTGATATTAAGCCTTGAGGGATGCAACTGTTTTTCCACATTTTAGAAAAACATCCTAATTGGATGATTGTGCAATTACCAGCCTTTCAACTGCAAGGTTGTGGTTTAATTTCAGCCCAATGAAACCTCTCATGTCGGGTAAAGCATCCCACCCGTCACAACAGTCATCGCTGATGTACCATGATTGTAGTGCATGTCATCCAGAAAACGCACCACAACAGCTTGCTAAATCTGCTTTGGGTACAATCTTTGATATCTCAAAAGGCAATGTCAGCTAGTGTCTGGGAGCATCACCATCCAAATGTTGGCTTTCAAGACTTGCCCAATCCTGCACATTATCATTCCTTTAGTCAGGATCAAAATTCAGATCTTTCCATCCTACAGCTATTCAAGTCTTTTAACCATGCAAGAAAGTAGCTTGCTTTCACTTCCCAAAAGATAGTTATGACTGGCATTGCTGGAAATGCTCACACCCTATATGTGAATAAGAAGAAATATGGCATATTTACCAAAAATATATTTGGGTAATATTAGCCTCCCCTCTGATTGATATGGGCTCACAGCATCAAATTATCCATTACTTTTCACAAAACAAGTTTTTGTTTAAAGCTGATTTAAATGTTGTTGTATACAGACTGAGTAATTCACTGTTTTATTCTGATATAAAAGAGGAGGAAAATGCCTGTTAATAATCTTTCAAGAGACTCCCAATGTTGTCTAACTCCAAGTAGCCCTTGCTTTCCTTCTCTCTCCAGCTCCTCCCCCTTTCCAGTTTTTCCAACCAGTCTTACTATCTCCAACTACATTTTATCTCTGTACCACCCACTCCCCTGACATCAGTCTGGAGAAGGGTCTCGGCCTGAAACGTCACCCATTCCTTTTCCCCAGAGATGCTGCTTGTCCTGCTGAATTACTCCAGCTTTTTGTGTCTATCGTCAATGATTCTCTATTGTTTCTCTAATCTATTGTTAACTATCTGTTTACAATTCAGCACTAATGCACCAGAGGGTACCAGAATGGTTGGAATTTGTTGCCTTATGGTTGCCATGTGGAAATGGCTTCTTCAACTGCATCGTATACTTCTGGTTAAACAAGAGTTTCAGAAAAAAGTTCCAAGAAATGGGACAAAAGCTTTGCTGGTCCAAGTATTTTGTTGCCCAACATGCTCCAATTTCAAATGTTACGAAAGGAAAATATGTCACCAGAATTTGGAAATGCCATGGTGAAAACACTGCAAGAGTTTGCAGCATCTCATCTACTTGTGACTTGGTATCTTCTGGCAATGAAATAATTTTATTAAATGCATACTGAAGAATGACGAATGAAAATATGGAATTAGAATATTAAAAAGTCCATGGATGTGAATGAAACTATTAACAGAAGCATAATATTTATCATGCTCGATATAGCAAAAAGTTCTGTAGAGAAACTAGCTGGAGTGGAAAAAAATATTTAGGTGCAGTGTATATGTAATTGTTACCTAATCAATTGAAGCTGAAATTAAAGGATGTGCATTTGTGCTAATGGAATATTATTTTGGCTTGCATTTTGTAATGTGGATGTAATTTCTGTATGGATTGCGAAGAATTAGTGTGGTACAAGAATTTGTTTGAGTAATGTTGATTGTTTTTCAATATTTTGATCTTCTAATTGGCTGATTTAATAAATTTGTACTTGATAGTTTGTGCTGATTACTTTTTATTGTTTAATAAAAAACTGGTTACAAGTTGATAAAAAAGGAAATGTCATACTTATATTTTTAAGGTTTCATATTAGGATAGCTTAATGAAGAGAAATTGCCTTCTTCAAGGGGCAATAATCATAATTAAATACCTAGTGTTGGGGGACTGAGTATTGAATTAGAAAGAGGGAGAAGGCAAGGGTCTTAATAGAAGATTCGGCAGCAATTATACATTTCCAAGTGGGTAATTAACTATGCTTTAGCCGAGATTAAATTGACCAAACCAAAATGGCTGCCTACAGTAATGGCAATGCTTTTGTTAAACAAACCAGTACCATTCCAAATTGAATTAAAGTGAAAGTTATATGCAGAAGGAATTGGCACCAGATCTGCAGTGAGAACCTAAAACCCAGTAAAAGCATACAAATTCTGATTTATGAATGTTAATAATACTAATTTACAGTTTGCATTAAATAATGAAAAATGAGGAAGGCAATTCCAAAACTTGTTTTAAATTTCAATAATTGATGTTTTCAATTACTAAACCATCGGCTCTTTATTACAAGCTATTTTACTTTCTATTCTGATTTGTGCTAGAAACAGTTCAACTGCAATTACTCCAACTGAATACATTAAATGGTTATGATTTAGGATGGCTGGTCAGAACTGTCCAAGGGTGATCTATTGAATCAAGTTCAAAGATGATATACCTTAAGTATGCTTTGATTTTATTTCACAATGTAGAACCTTTGCAGTTTGCTTTTTATTTGATAAAACGTGACCAGTATTAGAGTGGTGTAGTTGAACTGATCACCAACTTCAATCATGTAAATTGGGTAAGTGTGGAATTTTTGATCTCCAAACTAAACATGCTATCATCATGGCTTAAGCCCATTTGCATCAGAACATCCAGTATGACAAGGGAAAGGTGGCTTACAAATCGAAAATCAATGTTGTTTTTCTTTAGAGCAGGTTGATTTAGTTAAGTTTTGGTCGATTTAATTCGTTTTGAAGAACTGATTTTCCTCAAGATGGGTTTGATTGAACAAAATCAATCTTTAAAGGATTTTAGTAGGAAAATGTCACCTTTTAAAATTTTTTTAATGTAATAGTTTTGGAAATAAGTGTATGTATGCTTGCCTGAAACTGAGTTTCCTTTTATTAAAAAGAAACATTGCTGATAATTGTAAATTCAAGATTAATTTCTTTCTCAGCTCCTGTACCTCTGACTAATATTTTGAATTGGTCTTGACATTATCAGTACTTTGCTCTGTTTATAAAAGCACTCAAGATCAAATTAACATCAGTTGATAAACTAATAGTTGGCTATTGGAACACATCCTGCAAATTCTTGACAAGGCGAACAAGCTATATTATGTTTAAGATATTTAATGATGAGGTCTTGATGAGCACGTGAACTAGCAATTGAAACAAAGATGCAACTGTTACACAAACTGATCATTTATCAGTAGAAAATCTGGGGAATAAATATTTCAATATTCTTAAATGTTTTTGTGGGGCAAGAGATAAAATTGATGTTTAGCACTTTGGGACCGTGTTGCTACTTGATTCTGCTATTTGTTTTGTTCAGTAGTTTTATTCCTCTGTGCATTATTTAGGATTTGTTTGCGAATATCAACAAACCTGTAAACAATGTCAACTTAGGTGCTGTCAAAATTGTGGTAATAAACCTGAATTAATATATCTGAAAATAAAGCTATGATGCCTCAAACTATGCTTGTCCATAAAGTTATTGAATCCTTTTCTCTACTAATCCCTTGCCTCCTACAAAAAATATTCCTTGGTGTAGAGACATAGAGCACAGAAACTGGCCCTCCAGCCCACCATGCTCATGCCAACTATTTATGCTAATCCCTTTCTCCAGATCTCGGTTGTAGCTGAAAGTACATCTGTTTCTTTCACAGGATCAAAGCAGTGTATAGAGAAGAACTCTTAAATTTCCCTTGTAATAATCTTGTCTTCTAGAAGCTTAGTTGTCATGTCATGAAACAGGCCCTTCGGCCCAACTCGCCCACACTGGCCAACAATGTCCCAGCTACACTAGTCCCACTTGCCTGTCCTTGGTCCATATCCCTCCAAATCTGTCCCATCCATGTACCTGTCTAACTCTTTCTTAAACAATGGGATAGTCCAAGCCTCAACTACCTCCTCTGGCAGCTTGTTCCATACTCCCACCACCCTTTGTGTGAAAAAGTTACCCCTCGGATTCCTATTAAATATTTTCCCCTTCACCTTGAACCTATGTCCTCTGGTCCTCGATCCCCTACTCTGGGCAAAAGACTCTGTGTATCTACCCGATCTATTGCTCTCATGATTTTGTATACCTCTAAGATCTCCCCTCATCATCCTGTGCTCCATGGAATAGAGACCCAGCCTACTCAACCTCTCTCTATAGCTCGCACCTAGTCCTGGTAACATCATTGTAAATCTTTCTGAACCCTTTCAAGCTTGACAATATCTTTCCTATAACATGGTCCCCAAAACTGAACACTATTCTAAATGTGGTCTCACCAATGTCTTATACAACTGCAACATGACCTCCCAACTTCTATGCTCAATACTCTGACTGATGAAGGACAAAGTGCCAAAAGCCTTTTTGACCACCTTATCTACCTGTGACTCGATCTTCAAGGAACCATGCACTTGTACTCCTAAATCCCTCTGCTGAACAACACTACCGAGAGGCTTACCATTCACTGTGTAGGTCCTGCCCTTGTTCGACGTCCCAAAATACAACCCCTCATACTTCCCTGTATTAAATTCCATCAACCATTCCTCTGCCCACCTGGCCAATCGATCTAGTTCCTTCACTATCTGCAAAACCACTAACTTTTGTACCATCAGCAAACTTGCTAATCTTGCCCTGTATGTTCTCATCCAAATCATTGATGTAGATGACAAACAGTAACGGGCCCAGCACTAAACCCTGAGGCACACCACTAGTCACAGGCATCCAGTCTGAGAAGCAACCTTCCACCATTACCCTCTGCTTCCTTTCTTAAACAATGGGATAGTCCAAGCCTCAACTACCTCCTCTGGCAGCTTGTTCCATACTCCCACCACCCTTTGTGTGAAAAAGTTACCCCTCGGATTCCTATTAAATATTTTCCCCTTCACCTTGAACCTATGCTTCCTTCCATGGTGCCAATTTGCTATCCACTCAGCTATCTCTCCTTGGATCTCTCCTTGGATCCCATGCGATCTAACCTTTCAGAGCAGCCTACCATGTGGAACCTTGTCAAGCACCTTACTCAAGTCCATGTACACAACATCTACAGCTCTGCCCTCATCAACCTTTTTGGACACGTCTTCAAAAAAAATCAATCAGATATGTGAGACACAACCTCCCACGTACAAAACCATGCTAACTGTCCCTAATCAGCCCTTGCCCCATCCAAATGCCTGTATATCTTATCCCTCGGAATACTCTCCAGCCACTTACCAACTACAGATGTTAAGCTCACCGACCTATAGTTCCCAGCATTTTCCCTGCAGCCCTTCTTGAAAAGAGGCACAACATTTGCCACTCTCCGGTCTTCCGGCATGTCTCCTGTATTGTTCCATTTTAATATGTAACTTGAACATATTGGGTCTGAAGAAGGGTCTCGACCAGAAACATCACCCTCTCCATCTGCGATGCTGTCTGACCTGCTGAGTTTCTCCAGCTTTTGTCTATCTTGAACTTTTTTCATCCATGCATCCTGACTTTGATATCCCAATATATGGTTGTTAATGGAAAATGAATTTTTCTCCCTCCAATATTTATAGTCATCTTCCCCCACTTTTCCTGATTCTAACTATTAAGCTGCCATTATGTCAACGTGCATCAGTTATTTAAAATGTGAGGATGAGGTGCCTCTAATTGATTCAAAGTATCTGATAACATCTATATAATTAAGTCTTATCTTGACCACTTCCTGTCTGCGCTATATATTGATTTTAGAAAAAACGCTACCCAATATCGCTATGATTTTTGGCTATCTTACAGTCCTCCACCGCTGAGCAGGCTCCGAGGATTTTTCCCATCGATGAAAAATAAAAAAGTTATGTGTTTTTTTTTTAAACGTTGAGATCCTCTCGCCTGTCAATCTCCGTGATGAAGGTAACGCCCATTCGGGGAGGGGGGACAGGACTATAAAACCCCGGATGCTTGGACATGACTCAGTCACTCTGCAAGATTGCGAGGGAGAGGCCACGACTCTCATTCTAAGCTGTGAATCAACTGAACTGTGAGTCTGCAATGTACTTGCAGTAAATGATTTGTTAGCCCAATGAAAATGAAATGAGTTGTTTGGACTGCCCTGTGTTTGAAACTGCAATGGCAATGGAAGAGAAATGAAAATGCAATCGGCTGTTTGGCCTGCCCTGTGCTTGAAACTGCAATGGCAATGGAAGTGAAATGAAAATGCAATCAGCTGTTTGGCCTGCCCTGTGCTTGAAACTGCAATGGCATTGGAAGCGAAATGAAAATTTAATCAGCCGTTCGGCCTGCCCTGTGCTTGAAACTGCAATGGCAATGGAAGCGAAATGAAGATGCAATAAGCCATTCGGCCTGCCCTGTGCTTGAAACTGCAATGGCAATGGAAGCGAAATGAAAATGCAATCAGCCATTCGGCCTGCCGTGTGCTTGAAACTGCAATGGCAATGGAAGCGAAATGAAAATGCAATCAGCTGTTCGGCCTGCCCTGTGCTTGAAACTGCAATGGCAATGGAAGCAAAATGAAAATGCAATCAGCTGTTCGGCCTGCCCTGTGCTTGAAACTGCAATGGCAATGGAAGCAAAATGAAAATGCAATCAGCTGTTCGGCCTGTCCTGTGCTTGAAATGGAAATGGAAATGAAATGAAATGTTATTTGGCCTGCCTGAAACCACTAATTTCGGTCCACAAGGGTCCTATTAGCCGAGAAACCAGTCCCTTTTGCCCAAAATACCCGTATTAGCCCAGGAGGAGCATTTTGGCCCAAAAGGCCTATGCCATGACAGGCCAGGAAAAGTCCAGAAAAAATTGCCTTTCACTGAGATTTCACTCAGATTTTTTTTTTAAAGAGCCCATTCGGCCCATCAGGAGGAGTCCCTTCGGCCCATCAGTAAGTATTCCCCCTGCAAGTATTAAACCTCACCCCAGTATTTTTCTCCCTCCCTTCTTTGGCTCCCTGTGAGATACAGGCCATGATAGACTTTCCTCCTTCATTGCCGTGATCTGCAGAAAGAGGTGAAAAATGTCTAAAATTGATTCTCCACCCTCTCCCACTTCTCTCCCACAGAATCTCTCACCTGTTTTGGGCAGAATTTCTGACAGTTTCTGGGCTGCCAGCCCACCAGGCCTGAGTGAGTTGCCAGCCCACCAGGCCTGAGTGACTGAGCTGCCAGCCCACCAGGTCTGAGTGACTGAGCTGCCAGCCTACCAGGCCTGAGTGGCGGAGCTGCCAGCCCACCAGGCCTGAGTGCCTGAGCTGCCAGCCCAAGAATCCATTCGCCACACAATGTCCATACTAGCCCTCTGTAAACCAGTCGCTTCGGCCCACAACACCCATACTAGCTCTTCAGAAAGCCCCCCCCCCCCCCACTGGCCACCAATATTGGAATTGGTGAAGAGGTGGAATATTGCGTTGGGGGACCAGCCCTCTCGTGTGAACATGGGACCCAACGGTTCCCACTTAGTCTAGTCAGATACTAAAGACCACTTTTCTCCTTGTATTGGGTGCAATTAACATGGGGGGATCATTGAAACATGTTTGTCTCTCACTGAAAATACGATATAATTCACAAACATTGGAAGGTCCTGCAAAATCACTTTATTGTAATCATTTTAAAATTAGTTAAGCAATATTTTTTTGCTGATGTAATTGATTATCAAATCTACAGAATTATACAGTAGGTCGCTTCTTGCTCTTGAATTGATTCTGATTTGCAATATTCTACAATGTCAGTGGTTATCTACATACATAGTCTTGATAACTTTGTAACTTGGATTAAACATTTTTTTCACAATCTTGGTAAAAAAAAAACGGACTTTTTTTAGATAGTAGATAGAATATCTTAATTAACTTCAATTTCTGGATTCAATACCCATATCAAAATTTCCAGTGGAATGTTGAACTCAGTTCTGTTGCCATCATTAGTGGGGAAGGAACTCCCAGAGTGCTATTAGTTTGGAATTTCCAAGGTTTTGACTTGGTGATGACGGACATAAGCTAGTAGATTTTCATATCAGACTGCATGCAGTTTAGAGGGGCATTTTGCAAGTTTAATTTAGTTTAGAGATACAGCGCTGAAACAGGCCCTTCGGCCCATTGAGTCCGCACCGACCAGCGATCTCCACACACTTACATGACCATACACATGTTAGGGATAATTTTACATTTACATTTATACCAAGCCAATTAACCTACTGTCTTCGGAGTGTGGGAGTAAACCGAAGATTTTGGAAAAACCTACGCAGGTCACGGAGAGAACGTTCAAGCTCTGTACAGACAAGCACCTGTAGTCAGGATCGAACCCGGGTCTCTGGTGCTGTATCTAACTATCTATATTAAATCCATTTGCTTGCATTCATATTTAATATCCCTCCACAGCCTGCTCATTCAAATACCTGTTAAGGTGTCTCTTAAATGTTAATCTTACTGCCTCCCTCACCACTTCTGGCTACCCATTCTCGATACCAATTACTCTTTTCATGAAAGATACACCGCTCGGACCTCTTTAAACCTCTTCTCTGTGCCCTCTAGTTTTGGGCTTCTCCTATCATACTGTCCATTCACCCTATTTATGCTTCATAATGTTATGTACTTCTAATATGTCACCTCTCTGTCTTTGCTCCAGGGAAACAGACCTGGCTAATCTAATCTCTATGGATAACTCGAGCTCTCCAATCCAGGCAATATTCTTGCTAATCTTTTCTCTCTCTAGTTTAATCATATCCTTCCTATGTTGTGGTGACTAGAAGTGCACAGGATGCACCAAGTGTGTCCTAACCAACACTTTGTTTGGCTGTAACATGTCCTCGTTCTTGTATTGATTGCAGTTATTCATGAATCTTGTACATGAATGCTACTTGATTTATTAAGGCATGATTGAATGTGGCTCACATCTTGGTCAAAGAGAGGTCCTTTGGCCCACTGAGTCTTTGAGCATCAACTTCCCTTTTACATTACATTACCCATCTATATCAATCCTTTTTCATTATCCCCACCTTCCTTTCAACACCCCTTGTCTCTGACACCCACCTACATATTAGTGGCAATTTGCAATGACCAATTAACTTTCCAGCATGCATGTCTGATTTGAGAGGAAACTGGAGACTTGGAGGTTATCCCCACAGTCACGGGGAGAAGGTTAAAAACACCACATAGACTGCACCGCATAGACTGCACATAGACTGAGGGTAAGATTGGCATGGGGCTGGGTGGATCAGCCGTAATCACATAAAATGTTACGGCATGCACAAGGGGCTAGGTAGTTTACTCTGGAACATATTTCTGGTGTCTTTGTGCGTTCTTGAAGGCAAGCACTATAAAGTCCAGGCAAGCACAATGTTGGAATCACTCAATTTCTCCTGATATATTTTTTCAAAAGCATGCTTCTGTTCTTCTGTGAAATGTTCCTTCCAGTCTCCAACCACTCCTAAATAACACAAAATGATGAAAACATATCATGATGAGGCCAAGGGGAATTGGAGCTTTCTGGTTTGAGTCCTTGTATTTCCACTAACCTTTCCTCATGAATTTTCCTCTTTGTTGATCCATAATTTCATTGGGAACGAGTGTGTAGTTGATCATGTTGTTTTCTTTCATATTTGCAAAAGTGCAGTGCCGTACAATTGTGTCTATAGCTTCTGGTGATAGAGGATGCTCCAAGAAATTGCATAATTTTATGACAGATTTTCTCAGATCCTGTTGGAAGTAATAGATGAGAGTAAAACACCAATATTTGTATCAATTATTTAAATACATTTTCATATTTTTGTGAATTTCTCTAACTCTTTCTCAAATGTTTGGATTAGGTTCCAGGTGCAATGTAACATTTTCAAGACCCTATTGGTCTGAGCTACAGTACAGTGACTAGTGCTTTGTTAGGGTGCAATTGAAAACTGTTCTTTTTCTGAAGTTGCACCTGGTAATGACCACTACTTGATCACTTCCCTTCACTTAATGCTCATATGATTTCCCTGAGCACAAACTTGGTTCGTGTCATTTGGTGACGTCATTCAAAGCTCCTGCGGGTGTGTGTGTGTCTGCGGGGGGGTGCAGGAGTGTGTCTGCGGGGGGGTGTCAGCGTGTGTGTCTGTGCGGGTGCATGTCTGTGTGTGGGTGTTTGTGAGGGTGTGTGTGTGTGTGCGGGTGTGTGTCTGTGTGCGGGTGTGTGTGTGCGGGTGTGTGTGTCTGTGCGGGTCTGTGTGTCTGTGCGGGTGTTTGTGCGGGTGTGTGTGTGCGGGTGGCTGTGTGCGGGTGTGTGTGGGTGTGTGCGTGTGTGCGGGTGTGTGTGTGCATGTGTGTGTGTGGGTGCGGGTGTCTGTGCGGGTGTCTGTGTGCAGGTGTGTGTGTGCCTGCGGGTGTGTGTATGCGGGTGCATGTCTGTGCGGGTGTGGGTGTCTGCGGGTGTGTGTCTGTGCAGGCCTGCCAGTCTGCGCCGGCGTATCGGTCTGTGTCTTGGAGGGACTTGGATCACATTTGTCACACTTCCTGCCATTAGGCACCTGGGACATGATATTCCCAGCATAACCCCAGGTTAGGATGCCAACCATGTAAGTAAATGACTGCCTTTTGGCTCTCAACATCCACCTCTCACTCTCCTCTTATGTCATGTGTGTCCAAGTACCAACCCTGTGATCTTGTTTGAGTGGCAATATTTCTCATTTCAAAAGCCCTGTTGGAGCAATGCAAGATCAAGAAGTTTGTTATGATTTCCTATAAAAACTGACCACAGTAAAACTAGGTTGAAGGGCTGGATTATAGTAAGATTAAACGAGAACTTACCAAGTTTGAAGTTTGATCTTTATTTTATGAGGAGTAACGTTGAGGGATTACGTGAAGAAGACCCCGTCCAGCCGCACACGCGTCAATCTTTCAAAGCAGCGGAGTGACAATCACAGACGATAATTACTGAAGTATGATAGTAAGATGCATAAAGACTTAGAACTACCAGCTTGATCCTTTTATGAGGGTGGGAGCGGAGGGCACGTAATCCCTCAACGTTACTCCTCATAAAATAAAGATCAAACTTCAAACTTGGTAAGTTCTCGTTTAATCTTACTATTTTACTTCGGAGTCACGTGAGTGACTACGTGAAGATTTCAAAGCTCTGTGATTTCACACCGTGGATTCAAATCCAGGTGTTCACTGCATCGATTGACTCTATTTGAATAAGCACAATCAACAATGCATAACCACAACATTTGAATGTAATCAGTTAATGGTTTTATTTATTTTAATAAAAATAACACAAATTAGGCCCATTTATAATGGGGGATTTAATACTGTATCCAGCACGGCATCACCAAACCCTCTGAGATCTTTAATCTCCTTGTGGTAATACTTGTGAAACATCTGTTCACTTGCCCATCCTGCGGCCGCGAGAATAAGGTCTATTGGCACGCTGAATCCCTGGCCGCTGATGTTGATGCCGCCCTCGTGGAATGAGATTTAAATTTATCAGTATCAATACCTTAAATATCTCAACACCTGTTTCAACCATCGTGAAATTGTTTGTGTTGATACTTTCTTATGAGGCTTTTTATGACTAATAAAAAATGCCAATTCGGCGCCTCTTAAAACTTTTGTTGTTTCTATGTAACATTTCACATATGTTACTACACACAGTCGTGAATCTGTAGGATATGCTAAAAATTCCAACTTGCATCCTGTGGACCCAGGTCTACTTTGCTTCAGTAAATCATAGACATAGAATGTCACGGCATTTTGCCCTACTTTCATTCTATCAATTCTGAGTTTCTGTAATGTTTGAACTCTCTGCGCTGAAACTAATGCCATGAGCATAACCAATTTCATGGTAATTTTGGATAATGACAGGGTTTCAACTGGATTCCAACTCCTTAGGAACATCAGTACATCTTTTACATTCCAAATTTCTGTATACCTGGGTCTGGGAGGATTAGAGTTGAAAATTCCTTTCATAAACCTACAGACCCAAGGATGTGCACCAATTGGAGTTTGTTCTGATTCACTGCTTAAATATGCAGAGAGTGCACATCGTGCAGTATTAATTGCACTATAACTTAATTTCAACTCATAGTGTAGAGTTGAAAGAAACTCTATTACATCTGAAATTTCCACTGTGTTATATGCAATATTCTTTCCTGAACAAAACACCTCCCATTTCTTTATATAGGAAATGTACTGCTTCTGGGTACTATTCCTCCAGGCTGCTGTCATAACATCTGTCTGTCTGATAATCCTTTTCCAAGATATGCCTTCTTAGAATCTGCAAATCAACAAACCAATACGATTATGTAAAGGATGTGATTCATTAGTCACAGGGTGTACAAGCAGTTTAATCTGCTTTGGAATAACCATAAGGGTTTTTTTGATCATTTTTAACACCAGTGGGTACCATACCTGTGTAGGCCAATCTGGTACTACCAAAATCCCTGAGGCTGAATCTTGATTAATTTTCTGTATGCATTTGTGGATTAAACAAAATGGTGGAAAAGCATACAGAAACATACCACCCCAATGTAGCGAGAAAGCATCCACCACTACTGCTCCAGGATCAGGTTCCCATGACACATACTTAGTCAACTGGTGGTTCAATCTTGATGCAACCAGATCAATTTCTGGCATTCCAAATTGTGTGATAATTTGTGTGAACATTTTCCGATTTAACATCCATTCTGTATTTTCATTAAATTTACGTGATCTTTTGTCTGCAATTGTATTAATTTTTACCTGGTAAATATATTGCTGACAGCCAAATTTTTCTGGCAATACCCCAGGTCCAAATTTCATTTGCCAATTTATCACATGATTCTGATTTTATACCACCCATGTGATTTACGTATGCTACAGCTGTAGTATTGTCAACCTGTACCTGAACATGCACAGTTCCCATATCAGTGCAATAAGCTCTAAGGCCGTAAAATGCGCCTAATAGCTCTAGATAATTGATTCCCAGATTTTCCAGCAAAGGTACTTCATTCACATTCCACCTACCTCCACAGCTGGAAATCATGTTAGTAGCGCCCAACTCAGCACACTTACATCAGTCTGTAGAGTGACGGAAGGTGTTTCTACCAGAACTTTTCTGGAAGCATTAGAAACATTGTTAATCCACCATTCTATTTCTGTAATGGATTGAATTGTTAATTTCATGGGCCTATCAAAATGCCCTCTATTCATTTTTAACGCTTGTACCGTAGCCCTCTGTAAACATTGATAATGCAATGGACCAAACGTGACCGCTGGAAACCCTGCAATTAATTTGCCTAGCAAGCTTGCCACTTCTCTAATTGAAGGTGTGTCCTCGTTAATGGGTTTTATGCAACCTTCAATTAACTGCAGCATTTTATCTTTTGGCAAAGTGATTACCATGTGTTCGGAGTTAATTGTGAACCCTAGGTAATCAATCTTTTTGCTTGGTAACAATTTAGATTTTTGTAGGTGAATAATGAAACCTAATTTCTCAAAATGTATTTGACTCTGGATACTGACAATTTTGCAGCAGCCAAAGTGTCCCCTACAATGAGGATATCATCTAAATAAGCCATTAATACATGGCCCTCAGCTCCTAACAGAGCTAAAATTTGGTTTGAGCAATTTAGTGAATAATCTTGGTCTGAAATCAGACCATTGGGCAATGCTTTAAATTGCCATAACTGACTCATCCATCTAAATTTCAAATATCTTTGATCATTACCATGCATTGCCACAGAATAATATGCATTTTGCAGATCTATGCTTGCCTTGTAGCAATTCTTTGTGACTAGCTAAATGGCATTAGTAAATGTTTCCATTTTGAAATGTTTCTATTGTACATAAAGGTTAAGATTTGTCAGATTGGAAATTATTCTATGTCCACCATCCCTTTTCTAGGATAATATTCCTAGGAGAATATTTGACACAAACTGATGGTGTTGTTCTCCTGACATTTATATCATCCTTTTCTGCATAAAGTTTTTCAATTCTCCTTTGATCAACCCATTCTCTTCCTTTGAGAAAAATCCGTGACCAGTTTGAATTATGCTGAATTGGAGGATCCAAACGTGGAGAGAACTCAATTTTGAATCCTACAATGCTACATAGAATAAATGAACCATTTGTTATTGATTGCCATTCTTTTAGGAAGAATCGTAACCTTCCCCCTATTTGTGAGTGTGAAACATTTGTTGTGTTTCTTACCAGACCAAGCCCCCTAACCTCGGGGTTTGCCACCGGCAGTTGTTGTCCCCTTCTAGTAGGCACATTGTAACCTCCACATATCCTCGGTGCAGCACGTCAACGTGTATACGAGAATGATAGGATTGTTCCTTCTCCAGCACCACATTTCGCCTGTAGGGATACTGCCTTCTCACCGCTCTGCTCAGCATAGGTGATCCTTTAGTTTCTTTGCTAGATTTTCTCCAAAACTGATTTAGGCATTTGTATATTGCATGGTTTGCAGAGCCTGCATACTTAGGATGAATATTTGGTCTTATTGCATTTTTATGAATACAATTTATTTCAAAGTGCGCACTACACCTTCATCCAAACCACTGACCCCAGAAATTTCAGCACTTGTGTAATTTCAATTCTTGTGAGCGTAAACCACTGCTCCAATTTCCCGGGTCTCATATTTTTTGATAGTCTCATCCATGGTTAATTCCTGGACTGATGGGAGAGTAGATAATTTATAGTCATAGCTATTTCCTCTCTCAAAGGTTCCCCTGTTACTCTGGGAACAGCAAAGTTTTGTGCCAGCCTTGGAACATTTTTGGCTCTGATAATGGGCTCTGGTCCTTATTTAAATCATCATCTAAATCTAGATATTCATTTTTATGTTGGGTAATTTCTGGCTCCCCTGTTTCAGGTAAGTCTCTGCCAGATTCCCCCTGCGCGGGCTCTCTTGTAGGCCCACGGACAGGCAGCCCTGCTTCAGGTGCTGCTGGCGCTGGCTCAATTCTAGGCCAACGCTTCATTATTTTTACTCTTTATATTTGTCGGTGCTGGCACATTTATCATTGCACGTTTGTGCTGCCTTTTGTTCAGGCATTTCTAGTACTGGCTCTCCAATAGGCCAACACATAACTTGCCTTTTTTCTGGCATTTTGGGCACTGGCTCTCCTGTAGGCCAACCTCTTTAATGTTTCTGCACAGGCACTGATGGCTCTCCTGTAGGCCACCCTTGTGCCTGTTCCAAGGCACCTCCTGTGCTATACTTCATTGGCCAACACCGACTTAAATCCTCCTGTGGGGGTTCTTTACAAATCATCTGCGCCATAAGGAGTTTAAAAAGTTCTTGACCCTTGCAGTGTAATACTCTTTCCTGCCTGAGGAGGGCATACCTCCGGGTCTGACTCATCCGAGTCTACAGGTCGGGCCGATTTATTATTATTTTTTTTTTCTCAGCCTTGCGCCCGCCCGCGGCGGTTTAACGCACATTCGACCACAACGGGAGTTAATGGCTTCGCTGCCACTGACTCCCCTGACTGACGCCCGCTACCCTTAGGATCTGGGGTTTTACTACGGTGCGTCCCTGGCCGCCTCTCCTTCCCCTTTCTCCATAATAAACTTGTGTGGAGCTCCACCAACAAGTCTAAACGGGAAGGAAACGCTCCTGTAAGTGAAAAGTAACTCCACTTACCTTCCGACTTTTGTTTTACTTTTGTTTTACTCACCGCTGGAGGAGCTCCTGCTCCTCCACCACGGTCATGAACGCTATGCGTCTGATCGATAATGACGCGTGTGCGGCTGGACGGGGCTTCTTCACGTAGTCACTCACGTGACTCCGAAGTAAAATGGTAGACTGCTGTCAGACTTTTGAGAGGGAGAGTTTGTTTAAAAAGTGCAGAACTCTGCCGTTTTCATCTTTAAGTTGAATATTTCTATTTGAGGCTGGAAACTATTCAAATGCTGTAAAAATATATTTTCAAATAATCAAATTGTGTAATAAAAGCAAAACAATGTTCAAATACTACCTTTATGAGCTCCTCATAAGTGATAAATAGGAAGTTGAGTTCATCCCCGTGATTCATCCATTCTTTGATATGTTCGAACCATGATCCATAATTCACTGAAAATAAAAGTAGCAGGTTTGGATTTAATGTTTTGAACCTTCTTGAAGCTTATGAAGCGTATGAAGCAGAACTTTATTGTATCTATAATAGTCGCAGAGCTGTACAGTACAGAAACAGGCCCCTTGCCCTACCTTGGACCCGCTCATCAAGATGGCACATGGCTTAGTCCATTGCCTTGACATTGACATTTGGCTCATAGACCTCAAAACCCTTCTACATGCATACCTTTCCTAATGTCTTAAGTTGTAATTCCATTCATTTCTTTAGCTTCTTCTGGCAGCTGTTTCAAGATACGAACTACCCTCCGAGTGGAATAAGTTCCCCCTAATGTGCCTCTTAAATCTCTCCCCTCTTGCCTTAAGCTCATGCCCTCTAGTTACCTAAACAAACATGTCTAATCCTTCATTAGATAAGCAGCACTGTCAGTATAGCATTTCTGCACAGCTATAGTTCGGTGTACTAAATTTACATGCTGGAATCAACGGATAAATGTTCTCATAATTTCCCTTCTATCTTTCCTCCCAATTGTTTATATTGTTGGAGAGTGTTTGGAATTTAGCTGTGGCTTTTGGATTGCAGCATTAAGATACATAAACCACAGATTCTCTTCTTGTTATTTAGGTGACTACGCACTTCTTTTGAGTATCTCTCACTAAATATAAAATTACATAATTTGATTTGTGAATGCTCATTCTCATCAGTAAATGAAACTAATGTAGCTGCACAACCCTATTGGGCCAAAAAAATACATTTCAAATGTTTTGAGATTAGTCAAATTTATAATTGTGCAAAAATATTGAAGTGAGTATTATTTCCACGGACATCAGGAAATGTGAAGTTCATCATTACTGGGCAAGAATTAATGACATTTGCAATGGATGGGATTTTTTTTTTCTTGACAGAAACAATTTTCCAGCATGGGTCAAAGGTTGAAGTGCCTACTTTTGAAATCATATCTGGTATTTTGCAAATAAATAGGATCAAAGTACATACCTTCTCCAGTTACAAATTTCTCCAGAAATTCCCCAAAGGTTCCTGGCTCGGGTAGGAAGTTTGCCATTTTATGAAAATGATAAAATGAAACAATGATGTCCTTTGGATTTCTTGCGACATAAATCACCTGCGTAAATGGGCAATGTTAAATGTTCACCAAACAATGATGTTTATTTGTTACAACGGACAAAAGCATTGACAAAAGTTAAGACATTGGTGAAGCCACATTTAGAGTATTGTGTTCGGTTTTGATCACCATGTCAGAGGAAAGATGTCAAGCAAGCAGAGAAGATTTATGAGGATGTTGACAGGACTCGAGGGTCTGAGCTATAGGGAAAGGTTGTGCAGACTAGGACTTTATTCCTTGGAGTGCAGGAGGATGAGAAGTGGTCATAGAGCTGTACAAAATCATGAGAGGAATAGATTGGGTAAACGCACAGTCTTTTGCCTGAGTAGGTGAATCGAGAACCAGAGGACATAGGTTTAAGCTGAGGGTGGAAAGATTTAATAGGAATCTGTGGGGTAACTTTTTTTCACAATGGGTGATGGGTGTATGGAACGAGCTGCCAGAGGAGGTAGTTGAGGCAGGTATTATCGCAAACTTTAAGAAGCATTTAGACAGGTACATGGATAGGATAGGTTTAATGAAGAATATGGGTCAAATGCAGGCAGGTGGGACTAGTGTAGATAGGGCATGTCAGTTGGGGTGGGCAAACTGGGCCGAAGAGCCTGTTTCTGTGCTGTATGACGTGATGACTCAATAAGAAATGGTGGGGGGTAAATAAACCCTGTATTTTTACAAATGGAAAAAAAAGAATCGCATCCAAAAGGATGGATCACTTATTGACCCAATCAAGTACAGCCCAACCTGATGTGTAGAATCTCTCTCCTTGTTCAACATTGAAAAGCGCTATATAAATAAAATGTATTATTATTATTATTATTAACTGGATTGTTTGTAAAGTTCCACTGTAGCTACTGTTGCAAATAGTTCACAGTATAAGCTAGTACTAAATTACTTGGGAGGTTGTGTTAGAAGTTCGGGGGAGAATGCAGTAGTCCAGGAAGTGTAGTAGTTCTGATATTAGAAAGTGAACGTTAGCAGTGAACAGGTATACATGACATGGGAATAACGTTTAGTGCAAGGTAAAGCCAGCAATGTCTGATATCATAGTTAAAGTAAGAAACATTGCTGTAGGAATAGAAATTTATGTGTGTGGAGCAAATGTATTATGTGATTGTAGGATTCATTATCTGCACAGTAGCTGAGAGGTTAACTGTATAACTTAAGACCCTGTCCCACTTTCCCGAGTTACTCACAAATTCTCCCGAGTTTTCCCCTTGATTCGAACTCGGAGACTTACGGTAATAGCCAGCCGTAGGTACTCGGTGCTATTTGTTTTACTCGTGGACATTTTTCAACATGTTGAAAAAACGTCCCGACTTACCCGATGCCCCGAGTTCCTACGGCTGGCATTACGAGCCGCTACGAAACATTTACGGACTCACACGGCCTCCTACGGACTCGCTACCGACATTACCCGACATTCCCCGAGTTCGAATCAAGGGGAAAACTCAGGAAAGTGGGACAGGGCCTTTCGTTGTAAAGAAAATTCAGTAAAGGTCAACAACACTGAGTGGAGTGATGTTTAAAGCCTGGTTTTGTTCTCAATCAAGCCTGTCTGGTTCTCCATGAAATGGTTTCTCTTGGAACCAGTATGTGTTGGAAACAGCGTGCACTATTTCCGCAGTAAAGCCACTAAAGTGATAATGAGGCAAGATGATGTGCCTTGGAGTGATTCATGCTGAGTTCATCGAGATTAATTTTCAAACACAAATTAATAATTGTGTTAAAGAATAGAGTGGCAAAACAGTATTTTTCACCAAGTTTACCTCAACATGATCAAACTTCAACTCACAACTTCATTTTGTAAAGCACCTTTAACTGAAATAAGAATGTTCAAAGATGCTGTAAGGAGCTTTATCAAACAGAATATTGATACCTAACCACAAGGAGAGATAATAATAATAATAATAATAATACATTTATTTTATATAGCGCTTTTCAGGGCTTGATTGAGAGGGCAGGTTTTGGAGAGCAATTTGACAGGAGGGGGTGCAACAGAGAAAGGAAATGATGTCACCGCCGATCAACAGCACTCTGACAACTTCCATCCATTTTCCAGACACACTATTTACTCGTGCACAATGAGAGCAGCAAGTCTCAGTTACTGCACTACTCTGAAAATCGAATCAGAACGGTCAACTTTTTATACAGATTTTGACCCTTGAAATTGTGTGGACTTTCTAATTTCTTTTCATCAATAACAATACGTTCTCAAAGCATTAATATAAAAATGCAATAACACTAATACAAGTAAACCTACATGCTATTTAATCCTTTATTTAATTCTCAATGTCAAGAACCTTGTAGTGTGCGTCAAGGAATAGCCATCCCAAAACATTGGTGTAAGTCAATGAATACCTATCAGGAGCATTGATGTGCGTCAATGAAAGTCCAAAGGATGTTGTGCTGTTGGGGACAAAGGACAATGTGGACCCGGCGTGGGGGAACTGCTGTGGTGGGGGGAGGGGGGACAAAAGGGGGAGCCGGCGTGCTTTGTCAGCGCCGTAGGTGCCTGCTATTTGTATACATTGTGTATGCAAGCAAAGAATCTCACTGCCTAGTCACATGTGACAATAAAGTATTTCTATTCCTATTCCTAACCTTTGCCACACTGCAGCTTCCACAATGTGCTGCTGTACAGCTACCTTAACCTGTGCCATACTGCAGCTTCCACAATGGCATTAGGAGAGGGCTCAGACCTTGTCGTCTGAAAGCATAGCTGACAGTGGTAGTGAGCTTTAGATTTGGGAATGTTCAAGAGGCCAGAATTAAAAGTGCAGAATTAATCGTCAGGGATTGTAGGGTTGACAGAGGTTAGAAAGAGTTACAAAATTACTGGTTTTGAAACTTGTAATTGAAGGAATTAAAATGCAGAACCACAAGGCAAAATGTTGGTCCCAGTGTCATCATGTGTGACCCTTTCAGCAGAAGTTCAGCAAACCACTGACTTGGTTGTGACAGTCCAAGAATGTAAGGGCAATTTCACTTTCAGGGCGATCATTTTTAAGTTGACAATTTCTGAATAATTGTCTTTTGGGCAGTAATGCAGGAATATTGGGCTCATTCAAGCACACAAAACAAAAACAAACTGCTGGAGGGACTCAGTGGGCCAAGCAGCATCAGTGGGGGTGGAGTGATAGTTGACATTTCAGGTTGGGACAGCGTATTAGGACTGAGTGTTGAGGAAAGAGAGCCAGTGTAAAGAAGTCAGAGGGGAAAGGGATGGGGCAGGGGCTGGCAACAATGGATGGAATCAATAAAGAGACAAATGCTGGACGACCAGGTAAGGAGAAAGGAGATAGACACAAAAAGCTGGAGTAACTCAGCGGGTCAGGCTGCATCTCTGGAGAGAAGGAATGGGTGACGTTTCGGGTGGAGAAAGGAGGGTGCATGTAGAGAGAGGATGGATGAAAGGAGCTGTAGATTCCAGAATCAGATGAATGAAGGTAACAAGTGGAACCAGATAAGGGAGGGGTGATGGGGAGATGGAATCGGGTGGGGGGGAGAGGAGCAAGAAACTGGGGAACAGGTAAACACTCTCCCCAGCCCCCAATAACCCATTTTCTTTCCTCTTCCACCAAGTTTCATCTGCCCATCCATCCTCCCATATCCAGCCCCACATCTCACCGTCCCCATCAGATTCTAGTATCTGCAACCCTTCTTTCACCCATCACCTTCCAGCCTCTGTCTCTGCCTCCACCCTCCCCTCCTCTTACCTGGCCCCTTCATCTCCTCACCCCCCCTCACCTGCTTCAACCTATCGCTTGCCAGCCTCCGCACTTAAGGTCATAAGGAATAGGAGTAGAATTAGGCCATTCGGCCCATCAAGTATACCTCCATTCAATCATGGCTGATCTATTTCTCCCTCCTAACCCCATTCTCCTGCCTTCTCTCCATAACCCCTGACACCCATACTAATCAAGAATCTATCTATCTCTGCCTTAAAAATATCCACTGACTTGACCTCAGCCTTCCATGGCAAAGAATTCCACAGATTCACCACCCACTGACTAAATACATTTCTCCTCATCTCCTTCCCAAAAGAAAGTCCTTTTATTCTGAAAACTCTTCATACTGGTTACCTCCTCTCAATACTCTCAGTCCTGATGCAAGCTGGGTCTCAAGCCAAAATGTTGCCCATTCTTTTACCGTCTCCACTGCCTGACTCCAAAACGTCACTCCAGAGATGCTGCCTGTCCCGCTGAGTTACTCCAGCATTTTGTGTCTATCCACTGCCTGACCTGCTGAGTTCCTCCAACAATTTATTACCCTATCCTGTTGCACCTGGCAAAAAAAGATAATTCAGCCAATCTCAATACTAGCATCTGCAGCCTCTTGTGTCTACATCATCACGCTAGTTACTGAGTTTGCCTACCTTTGCATTGGACTGTTTGAGAGACTTGGCGAGGAAGTGATAGGGAAGGTGTGTGGTGAGGATTCGTTGATGCAGCATGTTCATCACAACATTCTCACAGTAATAATGTTCAATCCAGGGCGTCCGAAGCCAGTTTGGGGTTGTGTTAGCAAGCTGTGGGTTCCCATCATTGTAAATAATCGTGAGAATCTCCTGCATCCATGTGGTGCCTGCGGAAAAGTAATTTGCGTTAATCATTGTAGTTTCCTTTATTGTCACGTGTACTGAGGTACAGTGAAAAGCTTTTGTTGCGTGCTAACCAGTCAATGAATAGACGAGATATAATTACGATCATATCACCCACTGTGTGCAGGTGAAGGATAATGGGTACAATATTTAGTGAAAGATAAAGTTTGACTAATGATAATTCAAAGGTCTCCAATGAGGTAGATGGAAGAGGACTGTTCAGTTGCCTGATAACAGCTGGGAAGAAACTGTCCCTGAATCTGGAGGTGTGCGTTTTCCTGATGCAAGAGGCGAGAAGAGGGAGTGACCAAGTCCTTGATTATGCTGCTGGCCTTGCTATGGCAGCGTGTAGTGTAGATGGAGTCAATGGAAGGGAGGTTCGTTTTGGCGATGGTCTGGGGTGCGTCTACAATTTTTCTGCAATTTCTTGCAGTTTTGGATGGAGTTGTTCCCAAACCTTGCTGTGATGCATCCCAATAAAATACTTTCTACGGCATCTGTAGAAGTTGTGGAGAGTTGCTGGGGACATGCCAAACTTCCTAAGTATAGGCATTGATGTGCTTTCATGGTCATAGGTTCGATGCGGCTGGACCAGGACAAATTGATGGTGATATTTAATCCAAAGAACTTTTTGATTTAGACTATAGGAGCAAAGAGGTCCTTCTGCAGTTGTACAGAGCCCTAGTGAGACCGCACCTGGAGTATTGTGTGCAGTTTTGGTCCCCTAATTTGAGGAAGGACATTCTTGCTATTGAGGGAGTGCAGCGTAGGTTGGCGGGAAGACGGGACTGACATATGCTGAGAGAATGGAGCAGCTGGGCTTGTACACTCTGGAGTTTAGAAGGATGAGAGGGTATCTCATTGAAACATATAAGATTGTTAAGGGTTTGGACACGCTAGAGGCAGGAAACATGTTTCCGATGTTGGGGGAGTCCAGGGGCCACAGTTTAAGAATAAGGAGTAAGCCATTTAAAACGGAGACGAGGAAACACTTTTTCTCCCAGAGAGTTGTGAATCTGTGGAATTCTCTGCCTCAGAGGTGGAGGCAGGTTCTCTGGATGCTTTCAAGAGAGAGCTAGATAGGGCTCTTAAAAATAGCGGGGTCAGGGGATATGGGGAGAAGGCAGGAACGGGGTATTAATTGGGGATGATCAGCCATGATCACATTGAATGGCGGTGCTGGCTCGAAGGGCCGAATGGCCTACTCCTGCACCTATTGTCTATTGGCTATCTCTATTTAATGCCATCAACATGTGTGCAGCTTTGCTTCCTGAAGTCAATCACAATCTCCTTTGTCTTGCGAACATTGAGGTAGAGGTTGTTATCTTGGCACCAGGTTACGAGGTTCTCATTCTCCTTCCTGTACTGTACCTCGACATTATTTGATACATAACATAGAAACATAGAAACATAGAAAATAGGTGCAGGAGTAGGCCATTCGGCCCTTCGAGCCTGCACCGCCATTCAATATGATCATGGCTGATCATCCAACTCAGTATCCTGTACCTGCCTTCTCTCCATACCCCCTGATCCCTTTAGCCACAAGGGCCACATCTAACTCCCTCTTAAATATAGCCAATGAACTGGCCTCAACTACCTTCTGTGGCAGAGAGTTCCAGAGATTCACCACTCTCTGTGTGAAAAATGTTTTTCTCATCTCGGTCCTAAAGGATTTCCCCTTAACCCTTAAACTGTGACCCCTTGTCCTGGACTTCCCCAACATCGGGAACAATCTTCCTGCATCTAGCCTGTCCAACCCCTTAAGAATTTTGTAAGTTTCTATAAGATCCCCCCTCAATCTTCTAAATTCTAGCGAGTACAAGCCGAGTCTATCCAGTCTTTCTTCATATGAAAGTCCTGACATCCCAGGAACCAATCTGGTGAACCTTCTCTGTACTCCCTCTATGTCAAGAATGTCTTTCCTCAGATTTGGAGACCAAAACTGTACGCAATTCTCCAGGTGTGGTCTCACCAAGACCCTGTACAACTGCAGTAGAACCTCCCTGCTCCTATACTCAAATCCTTTTGCTATGAATTCTAACATACCATTCGCTTTCTTCACTGCCTGCTGCACCTGCATGCCTACTTTCAATGACTGGTGTACAATGACACCCAGGTCTCGTTGCATCTCCCCTTTTCCTAATCGGCCACCATTTAAATAATAGTCTACTTTCCTGTTTTTGCCACCAAAGTGGACAACCTCACATTTATCCACATTATACTGCATCTTCCATGCATTTGCCCACTCACCCAGCCTATCCAAGTCACCTTGCAGCCTCCTAGCATCCTCCTCACAGCTAACACTGCCCCCCAGCTTCGTGTCATCCGCAAACTTGGAGATGTTGCATTCAATTCCCTCGTCCAAATCATTAATATATATTGTAAATAGCTGGGGTCCCAGCACTGAGCCTTGCGGTACCCCACTAGTCACTGCCTGCCATTCTGAAAAGGACCCGTTTACTCCTACTCTTTGCTTCCTGTTTGCCAGCCAGTTCCCTATCCACATCAATACTGAACCCCCAATACCGTGTGCTTTAAGTTTGTATACTAATCTCTTATGTGGGACATTGTCAAAAGCCTTCTGAAAGTCCGGATATAACACATCCACTGGTTCTCCCTTATCCACTCTACTAGTTACATCCTCGAAAAATTCTATAAGATTCATCAGACATGATTTACCTTTCGTAAATCCATGCTGACTATGTCCAATGATTTCACCACTTTCCAAATGTGCTGCTATCCCATCTTTAATAACTGACTCTAGCAGTTTCCCCACTACCGATGTTAGACTAACTGGTCTGTAATTCCCCGTTTTCTCTCTCCCTCCCTTTTTAAAAAGGGGGGTTACATTAGCTACCCTCCAATCCTCAGGAACTACTCCAGAATCTAAGGAGTTTTGAAAAATGATCACTAATGCATCCACTGTTTCTGGGGCTACTTCCTTAAGTACTCTGGGATGCAGCCTATCTGGCCCTGGGGATTTATCGGCCTTTAATCCATTCAATTTACCTAACACCACTTCCTGGCTAACCTGGATTTCACTCAGTTCCTCTATCTCATTTGACCCGCAGTCCCCTGCTATTTCCGGCAGATTATTTATGTCTTCCTTAGTGAAGACAGAACCAAAGTAGTTATACAATTGGTCTGCCATGTCCTTGTTCCCCATCATCAATTCACCTGTTTCTGACTGCAAGGGACCTACATTTGTTTTAACTAATCTCTTTCTCTTCACATATCTATAAAAACTTTTGCAGTCAGTTTTTATGTTCCCTGCCAGTTTTCTTTCATAATCTATTTTCCCTTTCCTAATTAAGCCCTTTGTCCTCCTCTGCTGGACTCTGAATTTCTCCCAGTCCTCTGGTAGGCTGCTTTTTCTGGCTAATTTGTACGCTTCATCTTTTGTTTTGATACTATGCCTGATTTCCCTTGTTATCCACGGATGCACTACCTTCCCTGATTTATTCTTTTGCCAAACTGGGATGAACAATTTTTGTAAGTCATCCATGCTGTCTTTAAATGCCTTCCATTGCATATCCACCGTCAACCCTTTAAGAATCAATTGCCAGTCAATCTTGGCCAATTCACGTTTCATACCCTCAAAGTTACCTTTCTTTAAGTTCAGAACCCTTGTTTCTGAATTAACAATGTCACTCTCCATCCTAATGAAGAACATCACACAATGTAACCCACAATGGTAGTGTTGCAGAGGCGGAGGTACTATCCAATTTAAGGTGCTCGGGACATGTCGGGAGCCCTGCTTAAAAGTTACATTTGACACAGTGGAATACTTAGAACTGGCTACTTTGCAATTAGATTTTTAATTCCAGGTCAGGACAAATTGTTTCATGTTTAATGTGTCATTCCTAACTGTCACGGTATGTCATGTTGTCACTTGCGGGCGGAGCACCAAGGCAAATTCCTAGTATGTGAATATACCTAGCCAATAAACGTTTTCATTCATTCATTCATGATGCACATTGCTATGAGGGTGTTGGTGGAGAATCACAGAAGTATCGCCCGGTGCACAGGAGGCCATTCGGCCCTTTGGCCCTTCGAGCCAGCACCGCCATTCATTGTGATCATGGCTGATCGTCCCCAATCAATAACCCGTGCCTGCCTTCTCCCAATATCCCTTGATTCCACTAGCCCCTAGAGCTCTATCTAACTCTCTCTTAAATCCATCTAGTGATTTGGCCTCCACTTCCCTTGATTTGGCCTCCACTGCCAAACATTTCGGGTCGAGACGCTTCTTCAGATTCTTTCATTTCTATCCTATTTTGACTCCTGTATTTATTGGTCCAATAAGTCTGACATGATTGAGAACTCATTTGTCATCTAGGTATTGTACAGCCCCTGAGACTCAACATGTTTTGACACAATCTCATGAGATCTACAGTTCCCATTAATTTAGATAGTGGCGGTGGTGTCAATTATGCTTTTGGACAATGACTTAATGAATTGTTCCACAGCTCATAGCCAGGTTAAACTGCAATCTATTAGCATCTACACGTAACCCATTCTATTCCTCTCAGAAAACTACATTCAGAGCCTTTTGAAATACTTGTACTCAAACAATGAGAAATTGTCAAGAACATGCATTGACACTAACATAGTAAATACTGGAAAGGAACTGCATAAGATGAAACAAGTATGAAAACGTATGTAACATTATCTGAAATTCCCTTGTTCACAAGTTGCATGTCTTGCCCAACTCCCTCTTGACATTTGCCAGCGATGTTTATACCTTTGACAAATCATGAATAGTGTTTAGGAGAGGTATCTGACACACAGGTGCTCTTACCTGATTTGGGATAAGTAACGATCAGTGCGTCGGTGTCATGAAACTTGAACTTCTGGGCGGATTCTAAAGATTTCAGCGAGTGCAGGTGCCCCGGAAAGTCAATGCCTGAATACCGAACTGTCACATCAAGGTTAGCCATGGCTGGTGCAGCTTGCAGTGAGTGAACTTCTTCCGACGGCTCTGAGACAGGTTTTTTATGCCCCAGTAACAGGAAACCAGTTGCCATTCCCTGCACCGGCCCCTCCCTCCATGAGGAGGAAGTTGTGGTTTTTTTTGGCTCTTGCATTTTTTGTTCAAATCCCCCACACAATGAGTTCCTCACTGAAAATTAACTGCAGGTTTCCCCAAATATTTTGGTGTCAGCCTTCAGTGGTTGCAAGCTGGTGTATGACATGGAACCCATAACAGCAGAGTGCAGCCTTATCCCATTGAGTTCTGCAGGAGATATTAAAAACCGCATTTCCCCAGCTATCTCAGCTTCTGCTCGCAATAGTTTGTGGTCGGGGTAACTTCAGTCAATGTTCAGTCAATGGCATTCCATTGTTGTCAATGGAAAGTCATCTTGACCTGGAATAATATTCAATCATAGGCAATTAGACAATCGCAGTCTGAAGAAGGGTCGCAACCCGCAACATCAATAGAAATTTTGTCAAGTCAATAGATATTTTTAAAGCAGAAATAGATAGATTCTTGAACAGTACAGATGTCAGGGGATATGGGGAGAAGGCATGAGAATGGGATTAGGAGGGAGAGATAGATCAGCCATAATTGAATGTCGAAGTAGACTTGATGGGCCAAATGGCCTAATTCAGCTGCTATCACTTATGACCTTATAATGTCACCTATCCATGTTCTCCAGAGATACTACTTGACCTGCTGAGTTACTCCAGCACTTTGAATCCCAGTAGACTATTTCAAATACATTACCTTAAAGCTGAAACGAACTGTTCTGAAAAATGTTTTCATTTTCATTTGGGATATTTTTTGCGCAAGTATATTGGTGCTAGGAGTCTCTGTGGCTGTTGTCACCATGACTTGTGAGGAAGTGCAACTTGGTGCTCGCCAGGTAAGGCCTGCTTCTGCTTGCCTTTTCAAACCCAGATTCTCCATTTGATGTAATGAAACACTTTGAGCAGCTGTTGTTTGTTTATGAGTTACTCATCTGGAAACACAGAAATGACTTAACAAAATTGAGAAACTGAATCACAATTAATTAAAATTTTAAGTTCAATGCTTTAGTGTCCAAAAAAATGCAGGACAAAAGAACATTGCCATCATTCTTTCTATTGAAATGATTAAAAAGACATCCCTTATTCCAATCTGTACTGCATCATGCAGCATGTGTGATGGAGGTTCAACCAAGGACATCAAAGATTATGAGGAGAAGGCAGGAGAATGGGGTTGAGTGGGAAAAAATGGTCAGCCATGATTGAATAGCAGAGAAGACTCGATGGGCTGAATGGCCTAATTCTGAATTCCAGAGGTGAGGTGGGAGTGACTGCGCTTGATAACAAGACAATATTTGACTGAGTGTGGGGTCAGGGAACACGGGTAAAACTGTTGAGCATCAAGACCAAAGCATTCCAGTGGCTGGAGTCACCGCCAAGGTTGATTATCCCATCCCCAGGACATTACGGCAAGAGCTCCTCAAGGTCATGTCCCAGCTGCTTCATCAATGACCTATCTCCCATCAGAAGGCCAAGTATGGGGATGTTCACTAATGATTCCCAATGTTCAATTCCATTTACGGCTCTAGCAAATGTAACAGCCCATGTCTACGTGCGACAAGATATAAACAGTATTGAAACATGGGCTGACTTGTAAATAACCATTGCCCCACAAAGGAAACAGGCAGTGACCATTTCTGGTGGGAGAACGTAACTATTTATATTTGATATGCAGTGATGTTGCCGTCACCTAAACACCAACACCATCCCCCACCCGTGACATTCACTTGCTTCCCCACCAGCTCACACTAGCTGCAGTTTGTACTATGTACAAAATGCAGTGTAATTACTCCCTGGGCTACTCTAACAGCACCTCCTGCTAGCAATCTCTCCCATCAAGAAGGGCACCACCACCGACATGTTCCCGTTTAAGTCATTTGCCCAGCATGGAAATGTATGTTTTTCACTTTATCATCATTGTTACAAAAAGCTGGAACTTGCAACCCAAGAGCAAGTGAGAATACGTTCACCAGAAAGATTGCAGCAGTTCACGAATGTAGCTCACTACTACCTTTCAAAAAACAACTAATGATCAACAGTAAATTTATGCAACATTTTCAGAAACATCCCAATAAAAGGGGGTAAAGTTGGGGACTCTTGTAGTGTTGGGAAGATGTTGCCTGGGAACCCCCCAATTACACTGTACAACCAAGGGGCTGTCAAAACTGTGGAAGCGGCAACCACAAAAACACTTCCAATACTTGCTGGACCTTTGCTCACTTACAATGTCCCTCCCACCCCATAATATGTGTATTATAATATCATAATATTATAAAAGGACTGGACAAGTTAGATGCAGGAAACATGTTCCCAATGTTGGGCGAGTCCAGAACCAGGGGCCACAGTCTTAGAATAAAGGGGAGGCCATTTAAAACAGAGGTGAGAAAAAACGTTTTCAGCCAGAGAGTTGTGAATTTGTAGAATTCCCTACCATGGAGGGCAGTGGAGGCCAAATCACTGGATGGATTTAAGAGAGAGTTAGATAGAGCTCTAGGGGCTAGTGGAATCAAGGGATATGGAGAGAAGGCAGGCACGGGTTATTGTTTGGGGACGATCAGCCATGATCACAATGAATGGCGGTGCTGGCTCGAAGGGCCGAATGGCCTCCTCCTGCACCTATTTTCTTTGTTTCTATACCAGTGACCATTAATCTTGAGGTCACCCCCAAACTCAATGACCTGAAATATGAAGTCTGTGCCTCTCAAAATTCAATTATCAGTCAATGAATAATAGCATTTACAGACAGTTACAGCCAGTATTCATTTTTCACAAAAGAACTAAAATTCTCCAATAAGCTTTGTTTCCTACATCAGAAAGACCTGAATATTTATTTTCAAATAACATATCCTTCCAACTTACATGTGAAGTTCATGTTATAGCAGCAGAATTAGGCCATTCAGCCCATCAAGTCTACTCCACCATTCAATCATGGCTGATCTATCTCTTCCCCCTAACCCCATTCTCCTGCCTTCTCCCCATAACCCCTGACACCCATACTAATCAAGAATCTATCTCTCTCTGGCTTAAAAATGTCTATTGACTTTGCCTCCAAAGCCATCTGTTGCAAAGAATTCCATAGATTCATCGCCCTCCGATTAAAGACATTTCTCCTCATCTCCTTCCTAAAGGAATGTCCTTTAATTCTGAGTTAATTTCCACCGGGAGGCGCCGAGATGGCAGCCTCGCCAGAAGCCTGTGCGTTATTTCGACTTTTTTTGTTATTTTTTGTGTGTCTAAAATGTATGTTTCAATGTTTCTCGGTATGTTTTTATGTGGGGGTGGGGGGGGGGGGGAAATAGGGGGAAACCGTTTTCAGTCATTTACCTCGATGGAGATGTGATCTTTCTCAGTCCCCCCTTTGCGGCCTAACAACTTGGATTGGTGCGGCCTTTCCTGGAGACCGGCCCGTTTCTTCAAGCCGCAAGCGCAGCGCGGATTTACCATCGCGGAGCGAGCGATCCTTTGCCGAGGATCACTGTGGAAGTGCTCCGACCGCGGGGCCTGTGGACTTTAACACCGTGAAGCCGTAAGAAAAGGCCGACTCGGGAGCTCCATGTTCCGATCCGTCCCGACGCCAGAGTTTCCATCATCCCGACGAGAGGGCTTGAACAGCGAACCGTCGGCAACGGCCCCATTCAAAGGACCCGACCAGGGGTGAACAAAGGAGGAAGATGACTGAACTTTATTGCCTTCCATCACAGTGAGGAATGTTGATTCCACTGTGGTGGATGTTTATGTTAAATTTACTGTGTATTGCGTTCTTTTTACTTGCATGACTGTATAGTAACTCAAATATCACTGTGCCTTAATTGCTGCATGTGACAATAAATGTGAACCTGAACCTGAACCTGAACCTCTGGTCCTACTTAGATCTCCCACTAGTGGAAACATCCTCTCCACATCCATTCTATCCCTTTCACTAGTCGAAAGCCCTCTATAGTTATGTCACCAAAAGTCACGCACATTTTTCTGTATTTCTGCTCACAGAGTAAAACTAAGATATTATGGACCCAACATAAACGTCTTCGGCAAGATTTCAAATCCAGTCGATTTTACCTACACTATGCTACCACAACCTCACATTAAATATAGTACAATAAGAGTATATTGATTTCTATGAGGTTTATGGAATATCTTTAACTTTTAATCAATTTTAAATCAACTTTAGGGGTGGCACGGTGGCGCAGCAGTAGAGTTGCTGCCTTACAGCTCTTGCAGTGCCGGAGACCCGGGTTCGATCCCGACTACAGGAGATGTCTGTACGGAGTTTGTACGTTCTCCCCGTGACCACGTGGGTTTTCTCCGAGATCTTCGGTTTCCTCCCACATTGGTACAAGTGTAAATTGTCCCTAGTGTGCGTAGGCTTGTGTTAATGTGCGGGGATCGGTGCGGACTCGGCGTGTGCCGAAGTGCCTATTTCCGCGCTGTATCTCTAAACTAAACTAAACTAAAATGAAATGTTTACTTGCGCAGAAATTTTGGCCCAGATATAAGCCAGTGTGAGCATAGGTAACTTTCCAAACTATGACATGAATATGAAAGTCTTGAACTTCCCGGCTACGTTCCACCTACGATTCCCCATTGTGCCTCCAGATGGAGTCTAACCATGAAATAGAAGCTCATTAAGAACCTAACCCCCTACCAGTGTTGATGCTGAACTATCTGCTCTCAGATCCTGCACAAAGTCTTTAACAGGATGGTGAGCCTCATTCATTCCAAGGGTCATGGTGGGGAATTGGGGAAAAAAGAATATTTAAAGAATATGTAAAATAAAGTATTGTATTTTATTAAAGGTAGACAAAAATGCTGGGGAAACTCAGCGGGTGAGGCAGCATCTATGGATATCTATGCTCCATAGATGCTGCCTCACCTGCTGAGTTTCTCTTTTGTCTACCTTCGATTTTTCCAGCATCTGCAGTTCTTTCTCAAACATTGTGTTTTAAGTTTTTATTTTAATTTTCAACATTTTATGTCACCCAATGTCACTATTGGGGGACGGGACGGATGTGTGTAGACTAGACGAGTTGTGGTCGGCCGACGTCATCAAAACATTGCAACATCGTGGGGCCCACTGCGATGGGACATGGTGAATCAGCGCAGGTGAGATCCTGGAAATAGGGAACATGGGCAGCAAGTGTGGGCGGCAGGCCCCACTCAATAACTGTGACCAGGAACTAGCACTTAGAAGCTCGCAGGCAAAAGATCCGCTTTTACTGACCACATGCCTCACAATAAAATACCTCCTTTGTTTCATCAAAGAAAGATGTTCAGTATAAAGATGCAAAGATTGGAGTTCAGTGGGGCAAAACATACTTTGTGCTAAGATTTTCAAATTTACATCAGGTAGAAATATGGACTTTGGTAGTTTCCTTCAGGATTGGGGGGGGGGGGCATTTTCTGTGCCTGTGTAATGTTAAATTCATCATGTGTGGAAATGTTGCCAGGTCTGTACTTTCTTTGTGGTTACTCCATGGGAACCTTCTAAAGCAGCAGGTCTCACACAAATAGTCACTTCTAGCTGAATGACGTTTCACTCTGTGCCCAGCAACCTATGTGCGGCCACTTCCACAAAGAACAACGTTCAACAGATGCCTTACCTTTCCTAGATACTTCCTCCCTTATCTGAGTCCATTTATCATCAAAGATCGACACAAAAATGCTGGAGTAACCCAGCGGGACAGGCAGCATCTCTGGAGAGAAGGAATGGTTGACGTTTCGGGTCGAGACCCTTCTTCAGACTGAGGGTCAGGGGAGCGGGAAACTAGGGATATGGAAGGGTAAGGTGTGAAAAGGACAGACAAAACACCCTCTCTCGCTGTTACATTTCATCCATTTATCATCACCCAGTGGCAGTCCTATTCCCCCCACCTGACTCCATCCTCCGATTTGTTTTATTATATCTGTTTCCACCTATCACCTACCAATCAACTGATGGGTGGCATGGTGGCACAGTGGTAGAGCTACTGCCTTACAGCGCCAGAGACCTGGTTCGATCCCGACTAGGGGTGCTGTCTGTATGGAGTTTGTATGTTCTCCCCGTGACCACATGGGTTTTCTCCTAGGTCTTTGGTTTCCTCCCACACTCCAAAGACGTACAGCTTTGTAGGTTAATTGGCTTGGTGTATGTGTAAATTGTCCCTAGTGTGTCGGGTGGTGTTAGTTTGCGGGGATCGCTGGTCGGTGCGGACTCGGTGGGCCGAAGAGCCTGTATCCATGCTGCATCTCCAAACTAATAAACTAAACTAACCCCCCACCTGACTGTATTTGCTCATAATCTCCCTCTGACCTTGTTCCACTTATTGCTATCAACCCCTCTCACACCCTTCCTTGATACTGCCTAACTTCGCTCTACACTTTCAGCTCTCAATACTGACGCGTGTCTCAACCTGAAATGTAGACCATCCCTTTGCTTCCAGAGATGCTGGCTGGCTTATTTTGCAGTTCATCATTTAAACCAGTCTCCTCTGCCTACACCCCACATCCCACCCACTTCACATGGTAGCATTGTATTATTGAATATGCATAGTTGGTGTAAAGGTCTGTGAACCAAATGTAAAAACATTGTCCTCCAATTTATGAACCACAAAAGGTAGGTATGTTACCATATAACCATATATAACCATATAACCATTACAGTACTTTTTTTTTCTTCTTTCTTTCTTCTTTCTTCCCCCTAGTCCCATCTACCTGCACTCAGACCATAACCCTCCATTCCTTTCCCGTCCATATACCCATCCAATCTATTTTTAAAGGATAAAATCGATCCTGCCTCCACCACTTACACTGGAAGCTCATTCCACACATCTATAACTCTCTGAGTAAAGAAGTTCCCCCTAATGTTACCCCTAAACATCTGTCCCTTAATTCTCAAGTCATGTCCCCTTGTTTGAATCTTCTCTACTCTCAATGGGAAAAGCTTATCCACGTCAACTCTGTCTAACCCGCTCATCATTTTAAAGACCTCTATCAAGTCCCCCCTTAACCTTCTGCGCTCCAAAGAATAAAGACCTAACTTGTTCAACCTTCCTCTGTAACTTAGTTGCTGAAACCCAGGCAACATTCTAGTAAATCTCCTCTGTACTCTCTCTATTTTGTTGACATCCTTCCTATAATTAGGCGACCAAAATTGTACTCCATACTCCAGAATTGGCCTCAACAATGCCTTGTACAATTTTAACATTACATCCCAACTTCTATATTCAATGCTCTGATTTATAAAGGCCAGCACACCAAAAGCTTTCTTTACCACCCTATCTACATGAGATTCCACCTTCAGGGAACTATACACAGTTATTCCTAGATCCCTCTGTTCAACTGCATTCCTCAATTCGCTACCATTTACCATGTACGTCCTATTTTGATTTGTCCTGCCAAGATGTTACAAAACTTACCTTCAGCGGCGCTGCAGTTCTATCACTGGCCGTGTGCGCGACTTTGGCGCCTTTGAGGGGGGGGGGCGGGGTTAAAATGCGGTATTTTTCCTACCTGGTCCTGGATATATTTTCTCGGAGTGCAAGCTTTTGCAGAAGAATTGTTCCGACGACCGTTCTGTGAATTTCTTTTTTTAATCGCCCGACAAGTTCAGCGCTGGAGTAATTTAAAAATCAGTTTCTAAAGCCGTCAACGCCGACAACGGGGACGGATTTCACGTACGGGACAGGTAAAGGAAAGCCGTTCATTTTATGTATAAAAGTGCTTCTTAAGATGCCTTTAATCTACATTTTATGTTGCGAAACAGTGACTTAGGACCCATACGAACCGGCAGTATTTTTCCTGCCGATATGGGGTTTAAATTCACCGCAACCGCAACGTTCCAAACCAGCGCGTTCTTCAAAATCCCACTCGCAAGATGATTTAAATGGCCATTAATTTACGGGAATTAAATACTAAATTCCTTCCATTTGGCCTATAAATTCATGACAATGAGATTTAAAAATCATGTTATATTGTGAATTCTTGTGTGAATGTTATTTGGACACTTAGGCTATTTTAAAATGTTGATCTTTTCTTAAGAAATGGATAGATGTTTAGATTTAGTAATTGAATTTTGTAATTAGCTACAATTGGGTAACTAACTAATTATATGCTTTAATTTCAGGTCATCCAAGTAAGATTTTTTAATATTAGTTTCAGAATGCTTCAATCTATAATAACTGAAAATTTCTTTCAGTTCTCTTAATTTTTAAGAAAGTTATGGGCTTTTGACTGTCCTTGATCGCAGCTTTTGTGTTAAGTCAATGGAAAAGCAATAGGGAACAAGATGCTAATTTCCGAGTAAGAAATGGCCATAACTTTTTTTATACTGAAGATATGAAAGTGAATTAGGTGTCAAATTAAACTTCTTTTTATGCTTTATCCGATGGGATAAATTGCAGACTTGATTTTTTAAATCTCAACATTTTGTAACTTTGCTACAAAAGGGCTGCACGGAGGTGCAGCGGTAGAGTTGCTGCCTTTAAATGGACTAAATAGCTGATATTGGTTGGTCACTTGTCAGCCTACTCCCTATAAAACCCAGGCATTCTGGCCGGAGGGGATAAGGGAAAGGAAGAAAAAGGAGGAAAAAGAAAAAAAGAGAAAAAAAGAAAAAAAGTGGCTGCCTGTAGATTAACCATATTAGCCTGCCTTTATTATATCTATCACCACACATGTTATGCATGCTGCACATTCCATATGTAGTGCAGTCCGGATCTTCATCCCTGCCCCGGACTATTGATAACAGAACTTCACCATCTCATGGTCGGACTTGATGCTGACCCCGGAGATGATTGCATGTAATGTTTCCTCCGCTTGTGTTACAATAAAGACTCTGAGTTGTTACTCCTGTGTATGGGTCTCATTACACAACATGGTGTCAGAAGTGGGAGAGTGTGGTCGTTTAATGGCAGTGTTTAAATCTTTAGGATTGATACAAATCCGTATTTCTTCCTTGTTCTTTTTGGTTGCTACGTCCATGGTTGAGACCCAGTCCGATGGATCAGCAACAGGAGCAATCACACCTAGAGTCATGGGGAATCCGGTGGGCAGGACGGACAACTGGCATGACCTCTGGGTCAGTCGTGATTGTGCACTTGATGGGAAGCTTGCCAAGCTTGTCGTCGAAGAGATCTCCATATTGTGAGAGAAACTGTTGAGAGGAGCCATGTGCGAGAGACAGTTGATGAACTGCTGTACCAAAAGGTGACCAAGCCTAGGTCATTGCAGGCATCAATGCCTAACAGAGAAGTCACTTTCTCTTGGACAATAAAGAAGCTCGGATTGTATACATGTGACGCTAAATGGCACTGTAACTCGACTCTTCCAACAGGGTGCACTGCTCCCCCCCAAAATGGAGTAACGTAGCAGTAGTTTGTTTGATGACTTCAGCATTCCGAATCCTGTGGAATTCAGATGTTAGGACATTGCAACGAGCTCCTGTATCGAGTTTAGCAATAACATTCGCTCCGTTAACGAGGAGGGTGACCATGGGACCTTGGCGTTTACAAGACAATTCCGACAAGGAATGTATGTTGATACTCAGTCCATCGATAGCAGGCAGCACATCCTCGTTAGGCAGAGAGAGAGAGAGATTAGAGATTCCTTTATTTGTCATTCAGACCTTTCGGTCTGAACGAAATTTCGTTGCCTGCAGTCATACATATAATAATAAATGACAAAACACACAATAAACACAAATTAACATCCACCACAGTGAGTTCACCAGGCACCTCCTCACTGTGATGGAGGCAAAAGTCTTAAAGTCTCTGTCTCTTCCCGCTTTCTTCTCCCTCTGCGCTGAGGCGATCCAGGCTTCTGATGCTGTGGCCCCGCCGAGCGACGGTAAGCCAGTCCAGCGGCCGAATCCATGCTCCGCAACGGGCCGGCTCAAACTCCGCGGCCCGGGGTGGTCGAAGCTGCCGAAGCTGCCGCCCTCCAGTCCAGCGGACGCAGCTGTAGTTGCGTGAGCCCCAGAAATACAGGTCACCAACCTGTGACCTGCGCGCTCCCGACGATGTCATCCACTGGGCCTGCGGCCGAGCCTCCGGATTCAGGTCGCCACCAGTGTCCTCGGTCGCCACCGCCGGAACGCCACCGCAGCCCCGAAGCCGGCCAGCCTCGCGCTCCTGAAGATGTCGTCCACCGGGCCCGCGGCCGAGCCTCCGGATTCAGGTCGCCACCAGTGTCCTCGGTCGCCACCGCCGGAACGCCACCGCCACCGCCGGAACGCCACCGCAGCCCCGAAGTTGGCCAGCCTCGCGCTGGTAAGTCCTGGCTCTGCCTCCGGAGCCTCGAGGTCGGTCGGTCGCTCGCAGTTGGAGTTGGAGGCCGGCAGCTCCGCCATTTTGGCCTCAGCGCAGACGGAGGCAGAGAAGGGGGATACGACAAGAAAAAGTCGCATTCCCCCGAAGGAAGAGACAAAAGTCATGTTTCACCCCCCCCACCCCACACATACACAACCCAATAAACTAAAATTTAGCTGAAACAGGATAAAAGAAAACAACAACAAAAGTAAAAACAGACGGACTACAGGCGAGCCGCTGCTGTACGACAGCGCCGCCACTTCCAGAGGGATTGCTCTTGGAGTTATGTGGGAAGGTTCTGGGTGTAGCAGGTGCACAGATTGCTTTGTCTCAACTCTGTTCCCACGCGAGCGACAGCAATGGATGGAGTGATTTCTGCATTAACAGTAATGGCGAATTTTTCCATATGCACGAATACCAACATGTGAACATCCACAGTTCCCACATTTATTGATAAATCTGATTTGCTGGGCACTTCTGAAGGCTGGTGCTGGGCCTGGTAAAACGTGCTGGCAACATTTACATCATAAGCAGAGTGAGGACCCGGTCCCAGAGATTTAGTCTCGAGATTTATTGTCCGAGAGAAAGTGTTAGGCATTGATGTCTGCAATGACCTAGGCTTGGTCACCTTTGGCACAGAGGTTCATCAACTGTCTCTCGCACAAGGCTCCACTCAACAGTTTCTCTCACAATACGGAGATGTCTTCTACGGCACGCTTGGCAAGCTTCCCATCAAGTGCACAATCACGACTGATCCAGAGGTCATGCCAGCTGTCCGCCCTGCGGGATTGCGTACAAAATGAACTCGACAGGACGGAGACTAGGTGTGATAGCTCCTGTTCAACCACCGATCTCATCTCCAGTGAAGGGAGGAAATGCAGGATTGTAGCGTACACGTGCAGGTCGCACCTGGAAGCCTAACCTAATGTACCAGGATTACGGTTGAACTGCCTTTGGTGTTATTCCCTTCAGCATATTTATACTTACCACATGTAATCAGTGACACATAGATTTTGCATTTGATTATCATATCTATTTTATTATGGGTTCATTCCTTAAGAGGAAGGGTGTAGATTAACCATATTAGCCTGCCTTTACTATATCTATCACCACACATATTATGCATGCTGCACATTCCATATGTAGTCCAGTCCGGATCTTCATCCCTACCCCAGACTATTGATAACAGAACTTCACGATCTCACGGTTAGACTTGATGCTGACTACGGAGACGATAGCGTGCTGCTCCTCCAATTTACAGTGGGACTCTCTCTGGCCATGGAGGAGGCCCAGGACAGAAAGGTCGGATACGGAATGGGAGGGGGAGTTGAAGTGCTGAGCCACCGGGAGATCAGGTTGGTTATTGCGAACAGAGCGGAGGTGTTGGGCGAGATGCCTGAACCTCTTCCTGTCCACAGACAACAAGGGACTATGCCAACACCCACAGAGGCAAAGACTGAGATGCCAGGATAATCCAGAGACTGCCAGTGTCGCCTCTTCAAGCCCAAAGCTGAGCCGCCAGGGAGAAACCTGAGACTGCGAGCAAGGCAAGACTTTTTTAATTCGTTTTTTTTTAATCCCCATATCAAAAATATTTATTCGAATATTAAAATGATATATACAGTACAGTAAAACGCAAAACAGAACCCACCACCATAATACAGGACAAACGATAAACTACTGTTACACTCCTTGTCAAGGATGCATTCAACCACATGCGGTGCCCAGCGGTCCCGGAAATCCCCCAGGGTGCCCGTGGACAGCGCGTTGTCCTTCTCTAACACCACCCGGGCACGGACGTAACCCCGGAAAAGGGGCAGGCAGCCGGCTCGGGCAGGCAAGACTCTCTCGGCAAGGGTGAACTGCAGGAAGAAGGCTGAATTTGATCCTGAGACTCATCATTCAAAGACTAGGACTAAGCTGCTGGGACAAGCCCGAGATCACCAGCGCCACCGCACATGCACCCTGATGGTGAGGGACAGCTATGTAGTTCTGGGCTTGTTTACCACTGTAAATAAAATATCTCATGTGAGTTCACCCTACTCCTAGTGTTGGTCTGGTCACTGCCGAACTCAGTATCTTCCCCGACGCCACATCCTGGCAAGATGTACTATCCTGTTTGTATAAATTTGCAAAAGCATTCTGTTAGGTTTGGATGAAACCATGACACACTCACCTGCAGGAGAGATGTTTGAGATTCTGCAGAGGAAAGTTGAGCCTGACTTGCAGCTGTTAGATGAGGCATGCTGAAGCTGCCCCACCACACACAAACGTGTCAGGAAGGAGTGCCCACCCTCCTCACTGCTGGGCACTTTGTATTGCCCTCTATTCAATTCGATACGATATGATACTACTTTATTTATCCCAGAGGAAAATTAGTCTGCCACCAGTCGAAAGATAGTTACAAGGCGTTGAAAGTGCCGTGTGCATTATAATAATAATGAAATTTAAGCGACCAGTTGTTGCACAGCGCATATGTAATATTGCACAAACATGAAATTAATTTATTGAGTGGAAATGTCCAGGATGTGGGATGTGCAAGGGGGAGGGAGGGGGAGTGAGGGGGAGTCTGTCTACCCCATGACAAAAGTGGGAGGAGTTGTACAGTTTGATAGTCACAGGGAAAAAAGGACCTGTGGCGTCCTGTTCCGCAACTTGGTGGAACCAGTCTGTTGCTGAAGGTGCTCCTCAGGCTGACCAGTGTGTCACGGAGGGGGCGAGCTGTATTGTCCAGGATGCTCTGCAGTTTGAGGAGCGTCCTCCCCTCCAAGACCACCTCCCATGAATCCAACTCCACCCCCAGGACGGAGCCAGCCTTCTTGATGAGCTTGTTGCGTCTGTTGCCGTCCGCGGCCTTCGCCCTGCTGCCCGTTCCCTTGACGTTCTCTCTGCCCCTGATCAAGGCTGAGGGTGTGAGAACAATATGTTTACAGGAGACGCTCAGTCCCTGAAGATGTTGAGGTGTTTTGGTGGGAGAGGGGGTTTAGTAATTTTTTGGGTTGGTGGAGAGGTGGGTAGAACTGTTGCAGGCAGTGCCACCATCAGTTGGGAATAGCCCAGCTGCAGTATATTTGGCTGCTGCTACTGCTCACAAAGGATAGAGTGTTGTTTCAGCTGTCTCTGCTGTCAATGGCATCTTCCAAACACACTGAAGGCAAAATTGCACATGTACTGTACGTCAATGGCACTCATCACTTCTCAACTGTAATGTTCTTCAATGAATCTTTACTTTCAGTCATCTCCATCCAATGCAACTAATTTCATCCTTTTGCCAACCAGTGTTTCAAGTTAAACTAGACGTTTAATTTAACAAAGAATTGCAGATGCTGGAAAAATCGAAGGTAGACGAAATGCTGGAGAAACTCAGCAGGTGATGCAGCATCTATAGAACGAAGGAATAGGTGACGTTTTGGGTTGAGACCCTTCTTCAGACTGATGTGGGGGTGGGAGGGGGGGGGGGCTATTATCAAGTTAAACCAGACTATTTATTCCATTCCAAGCTAACTTTCTGAACCTGAATCTCCCTTCAATGCAGATTATGACTAGCTCATTAATAGAAGTCATAGAGTGATACAGTGGGGAAACAGGTCCTTCGGCCCAACTTGCCCACACCGGCCAACATGTCCCAGCTACACTAGTCCCACCTGCCCGTATTTGGCTCATATTCCTCCAAGTCCGTCCTATCCAGGTACCTGTCTAACTGTTTCTTAAACTTCGGGATAGTCCCAGCCTCAAAGACCTCCTCTGGCAGCTTGTTCCATACACCCACCACCCTCTGTGTGAAAAAGTTACCCCCCAGATTCCTATTAAATCTTTTCCCCTTCACCTTAAACCTATGTCCTCCGGTCCTCGATTCACCTACTCTGGGCAAAAGACTGTGCAATTAATCTCAGATCAGCATTCTCCACCGACAATTTCTTCACCACCGTTCATTATACCCAGAATTACATGAACCATTTGGTATTCATACAAGATGCAGACTGCAGTTGGACATGGATTTAATATGTTTGTTACAAATGTTTAAAAGCAAGAAGTATTATGTCTTAAGAATGGTCTCGATGCAAAACGTCACCCATTCCATCTCTCCAGAGATGCTGCCTGTCCTGCTGAATTACTCCTGCATTTTGTGTCTATCTTCGGTTTAAACCACCTTCTGCAGTTCCTTCCTACACTAGAAGGAACTCTCATTTCAAGAGTTAGATATAGCTCTTAGGGCTAACAAAATCAAGGGATATGGGGAGAAAGCAGGAACGGGGTACTGATTTAGGATGATCAGCCATGGTCATATTGAATGGCCGTGCTGGCTTGAAGAGCCGAAACCTATTTTCGATGTTTCTATGTAAGTATTATCAGTTGTTTTATTAACATGTACAAGTCCACATTGTACAAATCCACATTCGCTGACTGGTTAGCACGCAACAAAGCTTTTCACTGTAAAAGGGTCTGAAGAAGGGTTTGGGCCCGGAACGTTGTTTATTCCCTTCGCTCCATAGATGCTGCCACACCCGCTGAGTTTCTCCAGCAATTTTGTCTACCTTAGCTTTTCACTGTACCTCGGTACACGTGACAATAAATGAAACTGAACTGAACTGATGTACCTTGATTACATTTTCGGGGGATTTCTTAAAGCACGTAATTGTTGCCAGTCAGGCACCAGTCCTTCCAAGTGGGACAGGTGCGTAATGCTGCCAAGCCTGTCGCACACTGAAGATGCACCCGTCTAACTGTTACTCAATACTGATGCGGTATAGAGTAATACAGTGTGGAAACAGGCCGACGGGCCTGTTTCCACACTGTATTACTCTATACCGCATCGGTATCGAGCAGCCCAGGAACCATTGGTGTGGGAGGAGCGGCGTCCGGGCAGTGAGTATAACCCTCGACCGCGGGGCTTGTTTTACAGAGGCCCAGGAACCGTTGGTGTGGGAGGAGCGGTGTCCGGGCAGTGAGTATAACCCTCGACCGCGGGGCTTGTTTTACAGAGGCCCAGGAACCGTTGGTGTGGGAGGAGGAACCCAAATCTGTAACGTTCCAACGTTCCACAGTTCAAAACAAGTGGGCTTGAGGAAGCCGCTGATTGGTGGAAGCGGACTAGAGGAAGCAGCTGATTGGGTGTCAGATCCCTGCGGATTTCTTCCAGCAGTTTGTATTGTATTGTACTTGTATTGTATTGCACTTTGTATTGTATTGTATTGCACTTTGTATTGTATCCAGGGTAAGGGAGGAGTATGAGGGCCAGAGCAGTTTACTGTTCTGGATGTCAGATGTGGGAAGTCATGGAGTCTGATAGCCCTCCAGACGTCCACATCTGCGCCAGGTGCGTCGAGATGGGGCTCCTAAGGGACCGTGTTAGGAACCTGGAGCAGCAGCTCGATGACCTCCGTCTGGTCAGGGAGAGTGAGGAGGTCATAGAGAGGAGTTATAGAGAGGTGGTCACTCCAAAACCACGGGAGACAGACAAGTGGGTCACAGTTAGGAGGGGCAAGGGGCAGAGGCAGGGACTAGAGAGTACCCTTGACAATAAGTACTCCTGTTTGAGTACTGTTGGGGGGGGAAAGTCTACCTGGGGGTAGCGACAGCGGCCGGGCCTCCGGTGCAGAGACCGGCCCTGTTGCTCAGAGGGGTAAGGAAAAGAAGAGGAGGGCAGTAGTAATAGGGGACTCTATAATTAGGGGGTCAGACAGGCGATTCTGTGGACGCAGTCAGGAGACCCGGATGGTAGTTTGCCTCCCTGGTGCCAGGGTCTGGGATGTGTCTAAACGTGTCCAAGATATCCTGAAATGGGAGAGAGAGGAGCCCGAGGTCGTGGTACATATAGGTACCAATGACATAGGTAGAAAAAGGGAAGAGGTCCTGAAAGGAGAATTTAGGGAGTTAGGAAGAGAGTTAAGGAAAAGGACCGCAAAGGTAACAATCTCAGGATTACTGCCTGTGCCACGCGACAGTGAGAGTAGGAATGGAGCGAGGTGGAGGATAAATGCGTGGCTGAAGGACTGGTGCAGAGGGCAGGGATTCAAGTTTCTGGATCATTGGAACCTCTTTTGGGGAAGGTGTGACCTGTACAAAAAGGACGGGTTGCACTTGAACCCGAGGGGGACCAATATCCTGGTGGGGAGATTTGCAAAGGCTACTGGGGAGACTTTAAACTAGAACGGTTGGGGGGAGGGACTCAAATAGAGAAAACTAGTAGACAGTGTGTGAGGCAGGAGGCAGAGAAGGGAAGCACTCAGACCCAACATGTAGGGGGGAAAGAAGAAAAAGATAATAAACAGACCTTTGTGACCTCAATGTATTGTAACAAATATGTCTTAATACAGAGACAAGGATCATTTGGATATGCTGCTAGCACATAGTAATCAGATTTGGAATGCCAGACATCGACTTATTCGCATCTAGACTAAATCATCAACTATCTAGATATGTGTCATGGGAACCAGATCCAGGAGCAGTAGCGATTGATGCTTTCTCGCTACATTGGGGTGGTATGTTTTATATGCATTTCCACCTTTCTGCCTCATAAGCCGGTGTTTGCTTAAAATCAGGCAAAATACTGCTTCAGGGGTACTAGTGGTACCAGATTAGCCTACACAGCCATGGTTTCCTTTAATATTAGAATTAATGACACAGCCTTTGATGAAAGTCCCAAAAAGAAGGGATCTACTGCTGGGACCACAGGTCACTCAAATGACTAAGCAGGTAGGTGGACATGGTTCTCATGGGAAGAACCCCGCCAGTGCACCTGCGCGTCAATCTTCAAAGCAGCGGTGTGAAATCACAAAAAACAAGAAACTAAGTAATATAGTAACATAATAAAACGAGTAATTCAAGAACTTCCATCTGACCTTTATGATAGAGGGTTGGGCCGTGGTGGGCACGTAATCACCAACGTAACTCCTCATAAAATAAAGATCAAACTTCAAACTGGTAAGTTCTCGTTTAATCTTACTATTTTACTTCGGAGTCACGTGAGTGACCACGTGAAGATTTTAAAGCTTTGTGATTTCATGCCGCAGATACAAATCGTGGCTTCTCACTGCATTGATTGACTCGGAACGAGAAATCATCAATAATGCATTAATAACAACATTTGTATCACAAATGCAGTAATTCATTTATTTTAATAATGAAAATTAATAAGATCCCCTTTAAACCAGAGGAATTTATACAGAACTTAAAATAGTTTCTGCAAACAATCCCGCAGAGAGACAGAGGGGTGTAAAATGAGGGTAGAAGCAATAGGTAGCAAGGTGAAAAGTAAAAGTGGTAGGCAGACAAATCCAGGGCAAAATTCAAAAAGGGCCATTTTTCAACATAATTGTATAAGGGGTAAGAGTGTTGTAAAAACAAGCCTGAAGGCTGTGTGTCTCAATGCAAGGAGCATTCGTAATAAGGTGGATGAGTTGAATGTGCAGATAGCTATTAATGACTATGATATAGTTGGGATCATGGAGACATGGCTCCAGGGTGACCAAGGCTGGGAGCTGAACATCCACGGATATTCAATATTCAGGAGGGATAGACAGAAAGGAAAAGGAGGTGGGGTAGCGTTGCTGGTTAGAGAGGAGATTAACGCAATAGAAAGGAAGGACATTAGCTTGGAGGATGTGGAATCGATATGGGTAGACCTGCGAAACACTAAGGGGCAGAAAACGCTAGTGGGAGTTGTGTACAGGCCACCTAACAGCAGTAGTGGAGTTGGGGATGGCATCAAACAGGAAATTAGAAATGCGTGCAACAAAGGTAAAACAGTTATAATGGGTGACTTCAATCTACATATAGATTGGGTGAATCAAATTGGCAGGGGTGCTGAGGAAGAGGATTTCTTGGAATGTATGCGGGATAGCTTTCTAAATCAACATGTAGAGGAACCAACGAGAGAGCAGGCTATTCTAGACTGGGTATTGAGTAATGAGGGAGGGTTAGTTAGCAGTCTTGTTGTGCATGGCCCCTTGGGCAAGAGTGACCATAATATGGTTGAGTTCTTCATAATTAATTCAGAAACAAGGGTTCTGAACTTAAAGAAAGGTAACTTTGAGGGTATGAGACGTGAATTGGCCAAGATAGACTGGCAATTGATTCTTAAAGGATTGATGGTGGATATGCAATGGAAGGCATTTAAAGGCTGCATGGGTAAACTACAACAATTGTTCATCCCAGTTTGGCAAAAGAATAAATCCGGGAAGGTAGTGCATCCGTGGATAACAAGGGAAATCAGGGATAGTATCAAAACAAAAGATGAAGCATACAAATTAGCCAGAAAAAGCAGCCTACCAGAGGACTGGGAGAAATTCAGAGTCCAGCAGAGGAGGACAAATGGTTTAATTAGGAAAGGGAAAATAGATTATGAAAGAAAACTGGCAGGGAACATAAAAACTGACTGCAAAGGTTTTTATAGATATGTGAAGAGAAAAAGATTAGTTAAAACAAATGTAGGTCCCTTGCAATCAGAAACAGGTAAATTGATCATCGGGAACAAGGACATGGCAGACCAATTGAATAACTACTTTGGTTCTGTCTTCACTAAGGAAGACTTAATTAATCTGCCGGAAATAGCAGGGGACCGGGGCTCAAATGAGATGGAGGAACTGAGTGAAATCCTGGTTAGCCGGGAAGTGGTGTTAGGTAAATTGAATGGATTAAAGGCCGATAAATCCTCAGGGCCAGATATGCTGCATCCCAGAGTACTTAAGGAAGTAGCACCAGAAATAGTGGATGCATGTGATAATTTTTCAAAACTCTTTAGATTCTGGAGTAGTTCCTGATGATTGGAGGGTAGCTAATGTAACCCCACTTTTTAAAAAGGGAGCGAGAGAGAAAACGGGGAATTACAGACCAGTTAGTCTAACATCGGTAGTGGGGAAACTGCTAGAGTCAGTTATTAAAGATGGGATAGCAGCACATTTGGAAAATGGTGATATCATTGGACAAAGTCAGCATGGATTTATGAAAGGTAAATCATGTCTGACGAATCTTATAGAATTTTTCGAGGATGTAACTAGTAGAGTGGATAAGGGAGAACCAGTGGATGTGTTATATCTGGACTTTCAGAAGGTTTTCGACAAGGTCCCACATAAGAGATGAATATACAAACTTAAAGCATACGGTATTGGGGGTTCAGTATTGATGTGGATAGAGAACTGGCTGGCAGACAGGAAGCAAAGAGTAGGAGTAAACAGGTCCTTTCCAGAATGACAGGTAGTGACTAGTGGGGTACCACAAGGCTCAGTGCTGGGACCCCAGCTATATACAATATATATTAATGATTTGGACGAGGGAATTGAATGCAACATCTCCAAGTTTGCGGATGACAGAAAGCTGGGGGGCAGTGTTAGCTGTGAGGAGGGTGCTAGGAGGCTGCAAGATGACTTGGATAGGCTGGTTGAGTGGGAAAATGCATGGCAGATGCAGTATAATGTGGATAAATGTGAGGTTATCCACTTTGGTGGCAAAAACAGGAAAGTAGACTATTACCTGAATGGTGGCCGATTAGGAAAAGGGGTGATGCAACGAGACCTGGGTGTCATGGTACACCAGTCATTGAAAGTAGGCATGCAGGTGCAGCAGGCAGTGAAGAAAGTGAATGGTATGTTAGCATTCATAGCAAAAGGATATGAGTATAGGAGCAGGGAGGTTCTACTGCAGTTGTACAGGGTCTTGGTGAGACCACACCTGGAGTATTGCGTACAGTTTTGGTCTCCTAATCCGAGGAAGGAAATTCTTGCCATAGAGGGAGTACAGAGAAGGTCCACCAGACTGATTCCTGGGATGGCAGGACTTTCATATGAAGAAAGACTGGATAGACTCGGCTTGTACTCGCTAGAATTTAGAAGATTGAGGGGGGATCTTCTAGAAACTTACAAAATTCTTAAGGGGTTGGACAGGCTAGATGCAGGAAGGTTGTTCCCGATGTTGGGGAAGTCCTGAACAAGGGGTCACAGTTTAAGGATAAAGGGGAAATCTTTTAGGACTGAGATGAGAAAAACATTTTTTACACAGAGAGTGGTGAATCTCTGGAATTCTCTGCCACAGAATGTAGTTGAGGCCGGTTCATTGGCTATATTTAAGAGGGAGTTGGATGTGGCCCTTGTGGCTAGGGGGAATCAGGGGGTATGGAGAGAAAGCGGGTACAGGATACTGAGTTGGATGATCAGCCATGATCATATTGAATTGCGGTGCCGGCTCGAAGGGCCGAATGGCCTACTCCTGCACCTATGTTTCCATGTTTCTATGTTTCATTGCTTCATAATCCAGTGATGTTGATTTGTAAAACCATATGTGTTTCAAACATTAGTCTGTGGAATACCTCCACAAAATTCACATATTCCAAGGACCCCTCTGCAAATTTTGACACTCTCTCAGAAAGCTGGTAAAATTACTAAGTGGTAATATTATTAAGTGGTAATATTACTAAGTGGTAATATTACTAAGTGGTAATATTGAAAAACTAATCACGGTTTTTCCAGGAATTCACTGAGAATATTGGTGCATTTCCTACTTGAATTATTTCACCATGACTTCCGGTGGCGCCATGTTGGACTAACAGACGTGCACCTAGCTCCTCTCCCGAAAAATTTCACGATTTATCGTGTAAAACGGGTCCAAAAATCGGGATTGTTTTTAAAAACCTTACCGGAGCTTCTGGTCGCCGCGCTGATGACGTCATCACTAAGCGCGATGTTTTAAACGGTGGTTTGAAGCCCTTTAAATGAGTAAACTGTCTCCAGCTGTGAGCCCTCAGAGAGCAGTGAAAAAGCTGCTGAAAGACCAGAAGAAGTCTGAAGCAGAAGTTACCTCTGAAGTCTCTGAAGTCTCTGAAGTGGCTGCAGAAATGGATACAAGATCTAAGAAAGAGTTTGATGACTTGAAGAAATCAGTGAAAAATATGAAAGATGAGATATTGGACGAAAATAAAATTATGATGGAAAATATGAAGGAAAATATGAAGGAAGATAAAAAGGAAATGAAGGAAAATATGAAGGAAGATAAGAAGGAAATGAAGGAAAATATGGCAAAAATGATGGAAGGAATGGAGAAGATGATGAGGGAATTAAATGCTGGTAACCAGAAGAATATGATTGATTCACTGGACATTATGAATAAACGAATTGATGAGGTGAAAGATGGACTATCAGAGAGAATGGACAAGATGGATGAAACTACTACGGATAAGTTCACGGCTGTGCTTGAAACAGTAGCTGCAAGTATGCGCACAATTACGGAATTGGAGAAAAACACGGCTCGAATGGTTGAAGACATGGCGAAAATGAGGCAAGAACATGAGCAAATGAGGCGAGAAAACGAACAAACTTCACTACAGATGGTGACTCAACTGGAGAAAGTCCCAGTCAAATGCCTGGACCTGGAAGCTCGCTCTAGACGCCAGAATTTGAGAATTCTTGGAGTTTCAGAGGGAGCCGAAGGGGAGGATGTACGTGAGTTTGCCATGGGCTTGCTTAAACAACTGCTGAATCTTTCCAAACAACCGAAAATCGAAGTGGCTCATCGTGTCCCAAGATTTAAACAAAGATCTGGTGCGGGAAAAACTTATCCACGACATATTATTGTGAAATTTCGGGACATTTTAGAACTGGAAGATGTTATGAGTAAAATCAAATACGGTGTGCAACTGCGGCTGGACAATGACACTGTTAAGATATTCAGGGACTACCCGTATGAAATTGTGCAAAAAAGAAATAAATTTGAGAAGGTTAAAGATCTTTTAAGAGGGAGAGAAGGGATCAGATTTGGGATTTTTTATCCCGCGAAAATGCGTATTTCCTTTAAGGGTCTTGAAAAGTCATTTGTTAAGCCTGAAGAAGCGTTTAAATATGCTCAAACTATCGTTGAAAAATAGAAAGGAAAGGGAGGTTTGGCAGATCTGAACCATTTTAAGCAATGCTTTGTCTGGGGATAGTTACACTGTTATCTTCGGAATTTTGAATCAAGGACACTTTCTGTTCAAAACGAGTAAACAACTGAACAGATGGCAATGGTATATACCAGAAAGCATATAATTGCTTATTAGATTATAATATTATAACCAATTGTAAGAACTTATCCTATTAACAACTTAATAAGTTATGCATGTTAGATTAGAATACTAATAAAAACAAAAATAAAAAATAACGAACTAACATACTAATATGAATTTTTAATAAACTGAAACCTTATCTATAAGTGGGAGGAGGGGATGAGAAACGAGCAACTGGCTTAGGTCCAGGGCACGTCTCGTTAACCCCTTCAACCATCAGTTGATTCTTATTGAAGTCAAAAGTATCGGTTTAATAATCAGTAGTTAAATTTCCGATATATATATATGTCATAATGAAACATACAGGGTAAAATTGTATTATATATCTGAATGTGAGGCCCCGTTTTAATATTATAATATGTTATGATTAACCAAGAGAGCGGAGCTATTTGTGTAACAACGCAATGGAAGTCAAAACAAGGTTTTTTCCCACCTACAGGTGGGTCACTCGCTACAGTGCCGACTATATCAGACACTGTATCTTCACTTTTTTAGTTTTTTTTTAATCACATAAAATCACTTGTTTGTGTTTTGTGTTTAGTGATAAGCGTAAAATGGACATACCAGCAAAACCTAAAAACTCAAAAGCTCCCCCAATACCTAAAGACCTGGGATTTGGATGCACCACAAGATTTAAAGGTACTATAATTATTCAAAATGCATGACACCACACAAAAGAACCTAGGAGGAATCTAATTTTGTAGTTGGAATATAAGAGGTATTAACGAACCTATTAAAAGGGGTAAGATACTAGCTCAGCTGAAATTGTACAACTCCGACATTACCTTCCTACAAGAAACACACCTAAAATCTCAGGATCAAGTTAGGTTGAGGGCGAAATGGATAGGTCAAACATACCATTCTTCATTTACTTCAAAATCTAGAGGCACGTCAATCATCATAAGAAAAGGTATACCATTTAAAGCAAAGAATATTATAACAGATATAGAAGGGAGATACCTAATAGTTAATGGAGAAATCCATGATACTCCACTTACTTTGGTAAATATATATGCCCCTAACTTTGATAACCCCCACTTTTTCAATAAAATTTTCAACATAATTGCAGAGTCAAACTATCAAAATGTTATAATAGGAGGAGACTTTAACTGTGTTTTAGATCCGTACTTAGATAAATCAAGTCAAAAACAGAGAGGGAATATGAAATCGAAAACTGGGGAACTTCTCAATACCTACATAAACAACTCTAATATAGCAGATGTTTGGAGAATTGTTAATCCAACTGGCAGGGAATACTCGTTTTACTCAATGGTACATAAGACATACTCACGTATAGACTACTTTCTGCTGGATACAAAATTAATCCCCCAAACATCTAATGCAATATACCACACAAACTCGATTTCAGACCATTCTCCACTAACTTTCTTTTTAAAACTGGAAGGATTGTCTAAGAATAAATCGTTTTGGAGATTTAATTCTCAAATTCTAAAGGATCCACAAGCGAGTATATATTTAAAAGAACAAATGGAGGTCTTTTTTCAAATAAATGATACTCCAGATATATCGCATACTGTATTATGGGAATCTTTTAAAGCATACATTAGGGGTATTATAATTTCATATCAAGCTTTTCAAAATAAAAAGAATAAGAATGAACAAAGACAGTTAGAAGAACTTATTAGACAAATGGATATAGATAATGCTAAAGATCCATCAATAGATAAACATAATAAAATAATAATTTTGAAATTTAAATTAAATAAATTATTATCTGCCAAACTTATAAGACTTTTTCAAATTACAAAACAAGAGCACTTTGAATTTGGGGATAAACCGCATAAACTTTTGGCTCGCCAGCTAAAAAAACGAGAAAAGGAACATACTATACCAAAGATCAAATCAGATAAAGGGGAATTATTAACAACACCAAAGGATATTAATAATAGATGTGCGCAATTTTATGAGAATTTGTATACATCTAAAACGACAATTGATTCCAATAATATCACAAAGTTCTTGGATACCTGTAATCTTCCAAAGTTAGAACTGAAGGAACAAGAGGAACTGGGTGCACAAATCTCAATTAAGGAATTAGAAGATACAATAAACTCACTAAAGAATGGAAAAACACCAGGCCCTGACGGATTTACTAATGAATTTTATAAAAGCTTTTACGATAAAATAATACCAAGATTACAAAAAATGTACCAATATGCTTTTAAAAAACAAATACTACCTGATACATTAGCGGAATCAACGATTACATTAATACCTAAGAAAAATAAAGACTTAGAAGAACCTGGTACATATAGAGCTATAGCATTGTTAAACACAGATCAAAAAATATTAGCGAAAACATTAGCTAGAAGATTAAGTAAATACATTTGTAAATTAATAAACCCAGATCAGACGGGGTTTATCCCTAAGAGATACTCATCTAACAATATGAGACGTCTACTCAACATAATGCACTCACACAAATCTGAAGATCAAGAATTATCAATTATCTCGCTGGATGCTGAAAAAGCATTTGATCAAGTAGAATGGAATTATATGGACAAAGTATTACAAAAATTCCAACTGGGGGATAATTTTATTCTATGGATCAAGTTACTATATAACAAACCTACAGCTAGAATACTAACTAATAACATATTATCCTCGAAATTCCAACTATCAAGCGGAAATAGACAAGGATGCTCATTATCACCACAGCTGTTTGCTCTCATTATTGAACCGCTAGCAGAAAAAATTAGAATACACCCTGATATCCATGGATATAATACTAAAGATTCATATAATAAAATATCTTTATACGCGGATGATATATTACTGTACATTACAAAACCTCAAATCACTATACCAAATATATTAAATTTAATTGAAGATTTTGGATCTTTTTCTGGATATAGAATAAATTGGAATAAAAGTGAAACTATGTCAATAAAACCGAAAGATTCAACACATCTTTTAAAATTCCCTTTTAAAATAGCTACAGAAAAATTTAAATATTTGGGAATCGAAATTACCAGATCATATCAAGGTATGTTTAGGGCATATTTTGACCCCTTACTTAATAAATTAAACACACTAATTAAATTCTGGAAAACGCTCCCGATGTCTTTAATAGGCCGAAAAAACGCAATAAAAATGATCTTTTTACCACAAATTTTATACCTATTTCAATCAATTCCTATATACTTACCAAAGAAGTTTTTTAAAAAACTCGACTCAGATATCACTAATTTTATATGGGACTATAAATCACATAGAATACAAAAAACTCATCTGAATAAACCTAAAGTATTAGGGGGTTTAGCACTACCTAATTTTATGTATTATTATTGGTCAGTAAATATTAAAAATATGATTCAACTGATGGATAACTCCGCCCAGCAAGTGGACTGGATTGTAATGGAGAAAGAGGATTGCTCCTCTAGAAACATTGGAGCGATCCTCCTCTCTCCAATGAAATTGAATAACATAAATTATAATAAGAACCCAATTATTCATAGTACAATCCGAATTTGGAAACAAATAAAACAAAATTTAAAATTAAGAAATTTATCACTTTTATTACCTATAGTCAATAACCCTTCGTTTAATCATTCTATTATAGATAAAGCTTATACACAATGGGATAGATTAGGAATTAAAACGCTTGGTGACTTGTATGAAACTGGAAAATTACTTTCATTTCAACAATTACAAATAAAATATAAACTCGGAAATAATCAATATTTTAAATATTTTCAAATATGTGACTATTTGAAAAAATATACAAAACATCATCATAATAACCCAGCAGATGTACTGGATGAGGCAATGCAGATAAAAGCGGAATCAGCAAACTTAATATCATATTTGTATAATATTATCTTAAATGTACAAATACCATCTACGGAGGGTATCAGAAGAGACTGGGAACAAGAGTTAGCTATTAAAATTTCAAAGGAAAGTTGGAATGAATACTTATTAAACGTGCATAAATGCTCGATTAATGTAAGACACACTTTAATACAATTTAAAATTTTACATAGATTATATTATTCGAAAACTAAAATTCATAAAATTTTCCCAAATGTATCATCTATTTGTGATAAATGTCAATCCCAAGAAGCTACCATAGCGCACTCATTCGTTTCTTGTACAAAAATTCAAAAATTTTGGAATGAAATTTTTGAAATCTTTACAAAGTTATTTAAAACAAGACTGATACCCAAAGTAGAATGGATTATCTTCGGTATAACGGAAGATGGTCCAGAACTAAATGTGTTTCAAAAGAAACTAATGGACTATGGGTTAATAACTGGAAAAAAGCTAATTCTAAAATTTTGGAAGAAGGCTCCAATACCAACTATAAATATGTGGATTTCAAATATGTTTGAAACATTACACCTAGAAGAGATAAGACTCCTAGCAGGTAAACCAGATCACTTCCACCTAACGTGGTCTGCATTTATAGAATTATTACAAACATAGGGTGCAAAAGTACTTAAAAAAAAAATTGAGGTCAGGTAAGGGGGGATGATAGTTGAAGAGTTGGTATGTCCCATTTACGTAATGCTCATAAAAATATTTGTTTCTCTCTTTTTCCTCTTTCTCTCTCTCTTTCTTTCCTAGGGTCTATTTCTTAACTCTTTTTCTTTTGTTTTTAATTTTGCTCTTATAGGGTCTTCGTCCTTTTTTGTTGTCACATTTCCTACACTTTCACTTTTTCCTTCACTTTCTTCTTTCTTTCACTCTTTTCCTTTTCAAGTGTAAAAAATAAATGGAGTACATTAATTGTAAGAAGATATAAATGACAGGTACTAATGTATGTGGTTGTAATGTAATGTACTTCTAATAAAATAAAAATTAAAAAAAAAAAAAAAAAAAATTATTTCACCATTATATGCTCCACATAATTGTGATTCCCATTTATTAATAAAAAGCAGGGAATCCAGCAGACCACCGATTACTGGCCTAATGGAGACACAAGGGACGACAGATGCTGGAATCATGAGCCAAACACAAAATGCTGGAGAAACTCAATGGGAGGAATGAACAGATGACGTTTTGGGTAGGGACCCTTGTTCAGACTGATTACCTACCTAATATGATTTTGCCTATTTTACATTATCAGCCAAAAGATAAAATTACTTACAATTGCTATAGAATAAAATACATAGGGGATATGATGAGAAGGCAGGAACGGGGTACGGAATGTGGATGATCAGCCATGATCACAGTGAATGATGGTGCTGGCTCGAAGGGGTGAATGGCCTATTCCTGCACCTATTGTCTATTGTCGTGTCATAAGGGATAGGAGCAGAATTAGGCCATTCGGCCCATCTGGTCACTCGTTGGTGATCTATCTTTCACTCCTAATCCCATTTTCCTGCCTTCTCTCCATAAGCCCTGACACCCGTACTAATCAATACCTGATATTGCTTCTGATATTTTAGTTGTCAACTCTGAGTTGATCAATCTAAGCTTTATAATAGACAAGGTAAGCTCAGACTGAGCCTGCAGTTTTAACACAGGGGAGGATTCTGTGGGAGTAATGGGACTGGGAAACTATTCAGAATCTGGCGAGTTCTAGGACAGCAAAGTGGAGTCCTTATAAAAGTTATCATGTACAGTATTATCACCAAGGCTACAATGAAAACCATGACCTCAGAGTTACTGACTATCTAAAATTATTTTGTCTCTATTGTAACAGCTGAGCATCGGGTAAAATGCACACCAGAGAAAATCTTATGACATGTGACTTTGAATCTGGAAGTTGCATCTATTCAGTGAGAGCTATTTTAGTTGTTGCTTTGAGATTGAGTGGTTGCGTGGAGACGTGGCCAGTGACATGATCAGTACTCATCTGGTGAAGTCTTCAGTTTCAGCTGATGCAGCTTTTAACATTTCACTAATTCTGGTGGTCATCACAGATCAATGGTTCAAATCATTCACAGGTTTAAAATTTGTTACCAGTCTCAGAGGTAATTTATAAAAGGTCTTTTTGAGAGGTATACTTCATGATGGCTGCATTTCTGTGGAGTTAGCAATGTCGTATTCAGGTTATTCATAGGCAGTGATGTTGGGAGTTGTGCTTACTTGCCTTCCTCTGCTGCACCTTGATATTTTCATTCAAATAAACAAATACCTTATAAGCTCTTTCAAATGAGGGGGAAGAGATAATTGAAACAGCTCGCAACAAAATACAAAAAAATGGCTAAGGTTTGTAAGTCTCGTGTGGGAAGGAACTGCAGATGCTGGTTATACACTGAAGATAGACACAACATGCTGGAGTAACTCAGCGGGACAGGCAGCGTCTCTGGAGAGAAGGAATGGGTGACATTTCGGATCAAGACACTCCTTCAGTCTGTGACTTGTGACAATAAAAACACCATTGAATCATTGCTGCTTGTCTAGCTGTTACTGTCATCTTCATCTGAGAGGTCAGCCTCCAACAGTATCCAAAGCATTATACTTACATTTTAAATAGGGAGAAAGAAAGTGGTCTCGTAATCATGCGTGGTCCGAGAAGGGCCCTCCAGCTAACGTTCAGTAAGACATCAGAGACATAAGCAGCAACAACTTGAGACCACCTTTTGCCAAGTTATGGGCCTGTCAACAACCTACATCACCTGTCAACAACCGACTACATCCTGGCGACACCCTACGACATCCTGCCGACTGCCTACATTGACCTGGTGACAACCTACGACAGCACCTACGTCAAGCTACATTAACCTGGTGACAAGCTACGCTCATTTGGCGTCAAACCCAAGGTTGCCACTGTCGCCGAAAACATTTTTCGGCGACCATAAAGACGCTACGACTCTTTCGGCGACTGAAGAGACTACTCACAACAGGCCCATTAGTTCCTCTTATCAAATACTGCCTGGGATTTGTCAAATAGTTACTAAAACGTGCAAAGATGTGTTGTGTAATGTGTTTAAGCTAAGTAGTGAGTAATAATAGGGCCAAAGAGTATAATTGAGTTGAGTCATTCTTTGGTCTGAGGAGATCCACCCATGTACAAAGTGCCAAAATGACACCATAGGTTTATGAAATAAAGGCTTTAGGCAGCACGGGTGGCACAGCGGTAGAGCTGCTGCCTTACAGCGCTTGCAGCGCCAGAGACTCGGGTTCGATCCCGACTATGGGTGCTGTTTGTATGGAGTTTGTACGTTCTCCCCGTGACCTGCGTGGGTTTTCTCCGAGATCTTTGGTTTCCTTCCACACTCCAAAGACGTACAGGTTTGTAGGTTAATTGGCTTGGTAAAATGTAAAAATTGTCCCTTGTGCGTGTAGGATAGTGTTAATGTGTGGGGATCGCAGGTCGGCGCGTTCTCGGTGCGCCGAAGGGCCTGTTTCCGCGCTGTATCCCTAAACTAAACTAAACTTTGAAAAAAAATAGTGTAATTGTGAAGATAAAATCTCCTAATGTATCTACAAGAGGCAAAGCAGAGGGCCAATCTGCACTTCACGCTGCCTTGGAAAAGCAGCCGACATAAGCAAAGACTTAAGATAGACACGAAATGCTGGTGTAATTTCTGCAGGACAGGCAGCATCTCTGGAGAGAAGGAATGGATAATAAAGACTTGTCCCACAATTTCATTCTTTCTTCTGCTCACTCTTGTTGGGCATATGATGCAGAAATCTGAAAGAACGCACCATTAGACTCAGGAGCAGCTTCTTCCCCACCTGTCGTCAGGTTTATGAATAGTGTTTCCATGAGCTGGGGTGCTGTTCACTGAATTTACAATTCACCTGTTCCCATTTGCGGATATTGGACTTTGTCTTTGTCACAGCTATAAAGCTGTGAATTATATTCTGCATTCTGTATCTTCCGCTTTGCTCTACCTATTATATTTGAGTTTGATTATATTTATGTATAGTTTTACCTGATCTGATTACATAGCATGCAAAACAAAGCTTTTCACTGTGCCTCGGTACTTGTGACAACCATAAACCTCAATCTCAAACACTGCATGGCGTGTATTAGCTGCAGGGAATAAGCTGCTTTTGAAGGTAGACAAAAATGCTGGAGAAACTCAGCGGGTGAGGCAGCATCTATGGAGCGAAGGAAATAGGCAACGTTTCGGGTCGAAACCCTTCTTCAGACTTTTGGATTTTCTTTCTCTCCCTGAGAATATGTCTGTTATCTTCCCAATGCCTCGTGCCCGGGTAAAACTGAGGAAACAATATATAAAGAAAGACCAACAATTTGCTGCCTTCCTCGCACTTCATTGTGTAGCATGCATATGCCCCACCTACAGTATCAAGGTTGTTTAGTTTAGATTAGTTTAGAGATACAGTGTGGAAACTGGCCCTCCGTATATGTGCCACCAACAATCACCCCGTACACTAATTCTATCCTGCACTCTGGGAGCGATTTACAAAAGCCTATTAACCTGCAAAACCGCATGTCTTCGGAAGGTGGGAGGAAACCGGAGCACCTGGAGAAAACCCACGCAGTCACAGAGAGAACGTGAAAACCCCATATGGACAGCACCCGCCGTCAGGATCGAACCCGGGTCCCTGGCATGCTAAGGCAGCAACTCTACCGCTGCACCATTGTATTAAATACAAAAAGTGCAGTGTGCTTTGAAGATACGAGAAGTGCTTTGAAGACAAGAGATTGCAAGTGCAGGAATCGTGAGCATAAAACAAACTGCCAAGGAACACAATGGGCTTTCTGAAATAGGGGGCTGACCCAAAACATCATCTGACCATTACTCTATGTGAATACAGTGATATCAAATTTGAATTAATGCCAAGGTGTGTATAATATTTTCATGTTTATCATAACATGGATCAATCATCATAACTTTGACAGGGTAAATTAGAAAGTTATCAGCGTTTCCGATGGAATTTGTATTATATTATGGATGCCATGGCAACCTGGATCATATAATTTGCTGATTAGAGACTCCTGCTACTGAGATGATCCGTAAAGATAACAGTACTTCAAACGATACCCACCCAACCTAGTCCCAATTTAACCGCTTGCTCGTGCTTTGTTGTGTGCATATGAACCATAAATCTATCTTATGTTTGCCTGGCAATATATATGGATTAAAGATTGCTGAAAGCTCCCTTGTTCCTTTACAAAACTAGCATGAGACACTGAATGTCCAGAAGGGAGAGTAGACTTGAGCTTAGTTCAACACTTTATTCAAAAGAGAGCTTCTTTGACCGTGCAGTATACAAATAATGCTGGAGAAACTCAGCGGGTGAGGCAGCATCTATGGAGAGAAGGCATAGGCGACGTTTCGGGTCGAGACCCTTCTTCAGACTAATGTTCGGATGGGCAGGAAAAAGAAAGGAAGTAGGAGGAGACAGTAGGACAAGGGGGTGACTGAGAAGGGGGAGGGGAAGGAGGGAGAAAGCAAGGGCTATCTACAATTAGAGAAGTCAATGTTCATACCGCTGGGGTGCAAAATACCCAAAGAAAATATGAGGTGCTGTTCCTTCAATTTGTGCTGAGCCTCACTCTGACAACAGAGGAGGCCCAGGACAGAAAGGTCAGATTGGGAATGGGAGGGGGAGTTGAAGTGCTGAGCCACCTAGGTAGGTTAAGACGGTCTGAGCGGAGGTGTTCAGCGAAACGATCGCCGAGCCTGCGCTCGGTCTCACCGATATAGAGGAGTTGACACCTGGAACAGCGGATGCAGTAGATGAGGTTGGAGGAGGTGCAGGTGAACCTCTGCCTCACCTGGAAAGACTGATTAGGTCCTTCGATGGAGTCGAGGGGGGAGGTAAAGCGACAGGTGTAGCATTTCCTGCGGTTACAAGGGAATGTGCCAGGAGAGGGGGCGGTTTGGGTGAGAAGGGACGAATTGCCCAGGGTGTTACGGTGGGAACGGTCTCTGAGGAAAGCAGAAAGGGTAGGAGCTGGGAAGATGTGGCCAGTGGTGGGTCCCGTTGGAGGTGGCGCATATGTCGGAGGATTATATGCTGCATGCGATGGCTGATGGGGTGGAAGGTGAGGCCGACGGGGGCTCTGCCCTTGTTACAAATAGGGGGCGGGGGAGTAAGAGCGGAGCTGCTGGATATAGAGGAGACGTCACCTAGTTCTTTTCTCCAGAGATGCTGCCTGACCTGCCGAGTTACTCCAGCCTTTTGTGCCTGTCTTTGGTTTAAACCAACATCTGCAGTTTCTCCTTACACTCCCTCCGACTGCAGTGTCTTCGATTCCTCCAACATCTCAGACTTGCTGGTTGTTGAGGTGAAGACAGACAAATCATGGGTGGAGGTTATCGGCACATGAGAGTATGGCTGACATTAGTGGACTGCTGACATTTTGTGACATAAGAAAATATGATGCAAAAAAAAGTTATTTTGCTTCATTCCTGAAAATGTCAGATAGTAAGGTTTTGAATACGAGAGATGTCTCAAGCCCAGAAATCATCAGTCCCAACACCATGGTGTCAGGAGAATCAGTCCCGAGTCTCCACTTCTGGCCCTGCCAGGAGAACATTTAGATTTGGGATTTTCCCTCATTAGTGACTCACCTCAATGCCACCTGTTTAATTGACTGGCCATTTCTATACTGACGTCCCTGACACTCACCAGTATCTATGGCTTGGAACAAGGCAGGCTCGCACAAGGCCCCAGCTGTCTAGTTTAGTTTACTGCAGAAACAGGCCCTTCCGCTCACTGAGTCCATGCCGACCAGCGATCCACGCACACTAACCCTATCCAACACACTAGGGACAATTCACAATTTTACCTGAGCCAATTAACCTACAAACCTGTAAATCTTTCGAGTGTGGGAGGAAACTGGAACACCCAGAGAAAACCCACACAGGTCACGAGGAGAATGTACAAACTCCATACAGACAGCACCCATGGTCAGGATCAAACCGGGTCTCTGGTGCTGTAAGGCAGCAACTCTACCGCAGCGCCACCGTGCCACCCTCTGATAAGAGGCCTGAAACATTGTTTTCGGCCATTCTCTTCACTCCTGGCTGCAGGATGCCCTCAGGAGTAGTCAGTGAAGGCCATGACTGACCTTCCGGGGTCTGTCTTATTCTCCAGGACTAACTCCATAGTGCTTAATTTGCAATGCACATCAGCTGACTACAATTCACAAACTCAGGCTTTTCCAAACTTTGCATTTACCTGGTGTGGTGTTACCTGTGCAAAATGTAACCTTATGCCTACAGCTGCTGACTCTTACTCAGTGGAAGGATTAATCAGAGCTGCCAACTCTCACGCGTTGAGCGTGAGACTCATGCATTTCGCCCAATTCTCACGCTCTCACGCTGATCACAAATTTCTCACGCTCTTTCGTGAGAAATTCTGTGATCAACGAGAATTTCAAAACTAATATCAAATGCTTGTGTGCGCGTCTGTTGACAAGACAGCAGCATTCTTATTTTCTGTTATTCTCACTCTGTTATTCTCACACACCTCCAAAGCACGTCCCCATGCAAATTTACATTGAAAGACAAGGACCGGGCAGTGAATGAGTGTCACCCAGCACAGCAAGTAAGGCCATGTCCTTCTCCCGGCAGCAGTCGGAATTTAAGGATTTGCGGGAAGCGGCTGACATGAGCGAGGCCGGCGAGCAGCAGGAGAGAGGTACATGGGCCGTGGAACCGGGGGGGGGGGGGGGCGGCTGTAGCCGGCCCCCACTTTTTTGGCTAGACATGCTTCAATGTCTCCGGCTTTGGACAAGGCGCTGCTGTGCTCTGAGCAACCTGGTCGTGGATGTTGGCGAGCCGGGGCGGAGGCAGGGATGGAAGCAGAAGCAGCGGCGGGGGCAGATGCGGACGGGGAGCCGGGGCTGGAGAGTGTTTGCCGGGCTGGCGAGTCGCTCGCTGCAGCTCCAGCCATGGAGCAGCCTCAGTGCAAGAGTCCCGGGCCGTCGGAGGCATCGGAAGCGTTGCGCCGCGGCCGAGAGAGTCTCTGTGCAGAATTCGCCCAGGTGACCGGCATGGACCACGCTGCGGCTCGGTGCATCCTGGAAGACAACCAATGGCTGTTGGAAATAGGTACCAAGCACTGTGTAGAAGCGGTGGATGATAGTGGACTTCAAATGGGAGTAGTTGGAGAAAGCATCCTGCTTGCCTGCTAGATTTTCACTTACTGTAACTGCAGGAAAAATGTTCCCGATCTTGGGGGAGTTCAGAACCAGGGGTCACAGTTTAAGAATAAGGGGTAGGCCATTTAGGACTGAGATGAGGACAAACGTTCTTCACGCAGAGAGTTGTGAATCTGTGGAATTGTCTGCACAGAAGGCAGTGGAGGCCAATTCACTGGGTTTTCAAGAGAGAGTTACATTTAGCTCTTGGGGCTAGCGAAATCAAGGGATATGGGGAAAAAAACAGGAATTTTAGATGAACAGCCATGATCATATTGAATGGCAGTGCTGACTCGAAGGGCCGAATGGCCTATTCCTGCACATGTTTTCTATGTTTCTTGCTTGAGTATATGGCAATAAAACTCGACCACTTGATTTTTAATCTTTCATGCATGGTGGAGGTATAATGTAGTCATAGAGTGATACAGTGTGAAAACAGGCCCTTCGGCCCAACTTGCCCACACCCGCCAACATGTCCCAGCTATACTACCTGCTTTTGGATCATATCCCTCCAAACCTGTCCTATCCATGTATCAGTCTAACTGTTTCTTAAATGTTGGGATAGTCCCTGCCTCAACTATCTCCTCTGGCAGCTTGTTCCAAAAACCACCGCCCTTTGTGTGGAAAAAGTTACCCCTTAAAAAGTTACCTCTTAAAAATACTTTAAACAAAAAACATTGAAATCATACTTCTACAATGCACTAAAACATGATTTCAATACATCAAATTTCCAAAAGTCCCTACCATGGGAGGGGGGGGAGGGCACCTCCCTTCCACACCCACCCCCCACTCGGTTGCTCCACTGCCTCGCTGGGTACCCCCAAGGCCAGTGATTATTGATCGTTCAGCCCCCCCCCCACTTTCAAAAACGCTCCGCGGCCCCTGGTTCAGACGGAGAGCACTGCCAGATGTGAGCAGGCAACTGAGGCCAGTTGTCCGTGATGCCTGGATCCCAATGCTCAGCCCTTCGTGTTTCGGAGTTGGCTAATGTTATTGATTTGTAATTAGCCTGATTTGTAATTAGTTGACATAACCTTAATTTATTAATCTGGAATATCCAGGGGCATGGATTAAGTGTAATATTAAAATTACATGCGAGGTGTCAGGCTGTCTGTCACAACATACAGCCCCGATAACCCATTATTTCCTTCAGTTAAATATTGGGAAGGTAGCACTATTGTCATTTGTCACTCAACTATTATGGTTGTTTACCTCACTGACTATTTCTAACCCCCCCCCCCCCCAAATTCCTTTGACAGGAATAGAAATGTCCCCAATCTCGTTGTTTTATTAATTGAACACGTAGATGAACATCCTCAAGGAGTGTAATCAGATGGAAACTGATTCAGATGCGATGTTTAAGAGCTTGTTCAAAGAAGACGTATATTTTAAAGGAATGACAGAGATACTTGCAGGGGAATGTGTGAGGAGATTTTTTATTTGTCTTGAGTTTTAGTTTAAACCAGGACATCGAAAGATTCAAAGTTTAATATAGTAATTGTGCTGATACTGACTCCAACCAACCACGTAATGAATATCATCCATTCCGGAGGTTCTATTTTTCTGATGCCATTTAAACTTCACTTGAATTTCAATCACTTCAATGTAAAAGTAATTGGGAATGGGGAGCATTGGAACAAAAATTTGCCCTCGGTACATATTAACTGTAATAGAATAATGTATGCATGTTGGTAGGTGCAATCAAAACAAAGATCTTTTTATCATTGTTGTGTTATATTACAGAAAATATTATATACTCTCAAGGTCACATTAAATAGAATATTATTGCATAAATATATATTGTTATTGGACTTTGCATTTCGGAAAAGTCCCAGCTGAGAGGAAGACAGCAAAATACTGAAGATATTGGGGGTGAAAATGACTTCAGGACAGTTTGTTAGGAAAATGAAGGAAATGGTAAAGGGGCGACCTAATTGGCGAGTTTAGAAGAGTTTAGGAGAGTTTGAAAAAATGTCATGTTGAAGACCTCCTTCGACTATGTAGAAGACCTCATTCGACCTTCTTCGACTATGTTGAAGACTAGCTTCGACCAGCTTCGACTAGCTTCGGGAAAATTGGACACCGAATAGTGGAGAGTGAAGAAGACCTCCTTCGATCTCCTTCGACCTCCCTTCGACTATGTTGAAGACTATCTACGACTACCTTTGACTACCTTCGATTACCTTAGACTACCCTCGATTACCTATGAATAACATGCCGACCTACTACGACCTACTTCGACTAAACCTACAAGTATAAAAAGTATCGATTTTTTCCATGGCGCCCTTTCTTTTCTCGGGGGCATTTTTCAACATGTGACCTAGCTGAGGCCTCGAGTACGCGAGGACTACTCTCGAGCATGAGGGAGAGTTACAAAGACCTCCTAGGACCTTGTGTCGACCATGCTGCGAGTATGAGTCAAGGGCAAACTCGCCTGAACTCGCGGATTAGGTCGCCGCAGTGGGACAGCCCCTTAACAGAATACTTATACAGGTGAGTGAGTATAATTTTATGGATGAGAAATTGTGTTCAAGCAATTGATGACTTCTTTGACAAAGTAACCAGCATGTTAGATAACAAGGAAGCCAATGGATGTAGCAAATTTTGCTATACAAAAGATAACCCCATAAAAGATTACCGCATTAGATAAGCACCTGTTCAAGTTCAAGTACAAGTGAGTTTATTGTCATGTGTCCCTGATAGGACAATGAAATTCTTGCTTTGCTTCAGCACAACAGAACATAGAAGGCATTGACTACAAAACAGATCAGTGTGTCCATATACCATTATATAAATATATACACACATGAATCAATATATACTGATAAAGTGCAAATAACAGTTCAGTGTTTTCTCCGAGCCAGGTTTAATAGCCTGATGGCTGTGGGGAAGTAGCTATTCCTGAACCTGGTCGTTGTAGTCTTCAGGCTCCTGTACCTTCTACCTAAAGGTAGTAGGGAGATGAGTGTGGTCAGGATGGTGTGGGTCCTCTCTCCAATAAATTTGAATAATAAAAATTATAATAAAAATCCAATTATATATAGCACTATTAGAACATGGAAGCAAATAAAACAGAATCTAAAATTAAGAAACCTATCTCTCTTAATACCAATAGTCAATAACCCATCGTTTAAACCTTCAATCATAGATAAAGCATTTATACAATGGGAAAGAATGGGAATCAAAACGCTCGAAGATCTGTATGAATTAGAAAAATTACTATCATTCCAACAACTACAACTGAAATATAATTTGAAAAATAATCAATATTTTAAATATCTACAAATCTGTGACTATTTGAAAACACACACAAAAGATTATTATAATATGCCTTCCGACTTACTAGATGAAGCAATGAAGACAAAGGCGGAATCAGTTAATTTAATATCATACTTATATAATATCATCTTAAATATAGAAATACCCACAACAGATGGAATTAGAAGAGATTGGGAACAAGATCTAGGTATAAAAATTTCAAAAGAGAGTTGGGATAATCATTTATTACAGGTGCATAAATGCTCGATCAACGTACGACATACGCTTATCCAATTTAAAACATTACATAGATTATATTATTCAAAAACCAAACTAAATAAAATCTTTCCTAACGTCTCACCAATCTGTGATAAATGTATATGTCAAGAAGCTACCATAGCACATTCTTTTGTTTTTTGTACAAAAATCCAAAAATTCTGGTTTGAAATATTTGATATTTTTTCAAAATTAATCAAAACAAAACTGGTACCAAAACCAGAATGGATTATTTTTGGAATATCGGAAGGTATTCCTGAATTAAACGTGTATCAGAAGAATTTACTCAATTATGGGCTAATAATGGGAAAAAAGCTTATACTTAAATTCTGGAAAAATGCGCCCACACCAACAATAAAAATGTGGACATCAAATATGTTGGAAACATTACATCTGGAAGAGATGAGATTCCTCCTAGTAGGCAAAGTAGACCAATTTCAAAAGACGTGGTCTACGTTTTTGGACCTATTACAAGCATGAGGTGCAATAGTAATTTAGAAAAACAAATAAATAAATAAAAGGTATCTGGACCTGGTAATGGGAGGTAAAATAAAAACAGACTTGGTTGGTAGTTCCTTCTCTATGAAGTATGGTATAAGAGTTATAATAGAGCGATTGTTCCTTCTTTCTTTCTCTTTTTTTTTCTAGGGTCTATTTTCTAACTTTACTTCCTTCTCTAACTTCTTTTCTAAGGGGCTTTCTTTTCCCAACACTCTTTTGCACTTCACAACCTTTGCGCACTTTCTTCACTTTTCTTACTTCTTTCTTTTTCTTTCTTAAAGTTTAAAAAAGTGAAGCGGTACAAAAAATGTATTAATATATACGTGTTGTACATTACTGTAATCTACCGTACTTCTAAAAAATAAAATAAAAAAAAAATAAAAATAAAAAAAAGGATGGTGTGGGTCCTTGATGATACTGCCAGCCTTTTTGAGGCAGCGACTGTGATAGATCCCCTCGATGGAAGGGAGGTCAAAGCCGATGATGAACTGGGCAGTGTTTACTACTTTTTGTAGTCTTTTCCTTTCCAGGGCGCTCAAGTTGCCGAACCAAGCCATGATGCAACCGGTCAGCATGCTCTCTACTGTGCACCTGTAGAAGTTAGAGAGAATCCTCCTTGACAAACCGACTCTCCGTAATCTTCTCAGGAAGTAGAGGCGCTGATGTGCTTTTTTAATAATGGCATCAGTGTGCTCGGACCAGGAAAGATCTTCAGAGATGTGCACGCCCAGGAATTTGAAGCTCTTGACCCTTTCAACCATAAACGGGACTGTGGATCCCCATCCTACTCCTTCCAAAGTCCACAATCAGTTCCTTGGTTTTGCTGGTGTTGAGGGCCAGGTTATTGTGCTGGCACCCAAGAGCGGAACTCGCTATCAAAACATGGAGGGGACAGGGGACACAATTTTTTTGGCAGCCAAGCGCGCATGCGCACACTCACACACACACGCGCGAGGTAGTATCTTTGCTTCGGAGGCTCAATCCAGCGCTAAATGCAGCTCCTCTGCCTGTCTCACCGGGATAAAGGCCTGTCTCACGAGTCTGCGGTCATTGGCGGCGAAACAGGAACTATCTACCGCTCCTGGGCCGCCAGAGACCGCGGGCCCGGTCAAACGCACAATTCCGGGGCCGTGCGGCGTTGTTCCCAACACCGCACGGTGCTAAAAAAAAAACAACACTGTCCAAAAATATGTTCCTACCGCACAACCGCCGCCAGTGAGGCACGAGCGCCGTGAGTCGAACCTGCACCGCCACAACCGCCGCCAGTGAGGCACGAGCGCCGTGAGTCGAACCTGCACCGCCACAGCCGCCGCCAGTGAGGCACGAGCGCCATGAGTCGAACCTGCACCGCCACAGCATCCGCCAGTGAGGCACGTGTGCGGCACGGCCGCCGCCACAGCCCCGCCAGTGAGGTATGTGTGTGGCACGGCCGCCGCCACAGCCCCGCGATCCGAAAGACGTCATCAGCCGAAACCGCAAGCTCGTTGAACCGGCCATACTTGGCCCCCCGCGCAGCATCCGTGCGCCGCTCTCGTGGTTGCCGTGCGGTCCCCTCTTCCGGCGACGCCACGCTTCACCGCCAACGACCGCAAACCCGTGGGACAGAGCCATTAACTACAGCCCTGTCTGGACTGACGGGATACCAGCGCTGCTTCTCCGCGCTGGCCATATTTCCCGCAAGTCCAGGAAGGCTGTAGGCTCACCTGGCGGGACAGGCAGAGTTGACCTGGTTTAGCGCTGCTTCTCTGCGCTGGCTGTGGGTCTGGGGGCACCACGCCCGTCTGACTACCGACCAAAGAACCTATAGCGGAGGATCTTTGCTGCCGACCTCTCTGGCCACTCGGGAGGGGACGGGACAGCGCGGGAGACCCGGCCAGGATCGATCCTGCCTGCGGATGAAGCGCAGGTCTATAGACATAGACATAGAAAATAGGTGCAGGAGTAGGCCATTCGGCTCTTCGAGCCTGCACCACCATTCAATATGATCATGGCTGATCATCCAACTCAGTATCCTGTACCTGCTTTCTCTCCGTACCCCCTGATCCCTTTAGCCACAAGGGCCACATCTAACTCCCTCTTAAATATAGCCAATAAACTGGCCTCAACTACATTCTGTGACAGAGAATTCCAGAGATTCACCACTCTCTGTGTAAAAAATGTTTTTCTCATCTCAGTCCTAAAAGACTTCCCCTTTATCCTTAAACTGTGACCCCTTGTTCTGGACTTTATGCCACGTCTCCCTCCTCCAATCGCCGTGCTCTATCCTCAGGCCCACCCCTCCTCGCTCCTCCAATCATCGCGCTGAATTATCATGCCCCGCCCCCATTGACTGCTGACCGACGTCTCTCTCGTCCAATCGGCGCCCTCGATCAGCAGTCCCACCCCTACTGTCTCGCGGAAAGCGGAGATTTCACCGGGTTTTAAAATACGGATCACAAAAACTTGGGTGGGATGTCCCCCACCTCTCAAAACATGGAGGGGACGTGTCCCCTCTGGCCCAACCGGGTTTTCCGCCCCTGCTGGCACCATATGGACAGTTGCTCGATCTCTCTTCTATACACTGACTCATCCCCATCAGTGATACGTCCCACAACAGTGGTGTCGTCAGCAAACTTGATGATGGAGTTCGCACTATGTCCGGCTACGCAGTCATGAGTATAGAGTGAGTACACGCAGCCTTGAGGTGCTCCCGTGCTGATTGTTATCGAGTCTGACACATTTCCACCAATACGAACAGACTGTGGTCTGATAGTGAGGAAGTCGAGGATCCAATTGCAGAGGGATGCGCAGAGACCCAGTTCTGCGAGTTTGGTAACCAGCTTGGAGGGGATGATTGTATTAAATGCCGAGCTGTAATCGATGAATAACAGCCTGAAAAATGAGTTTTTGTTGTCTAAGTGGTCCAGAGCGGAGTGGAGGGCCAGCGAGATCGCATCCACCGTTGATCTGTTGTGGCGGTAAGCGAACTGCAGTGGGTCCAGGTTTATGTCGAGGTAGGAGTTGATCTGCGCCATGATCTACCTCTCAAAGCACTTCATCACCACAGGCGTTAGTGCCACAGGTCGATAGTCACTGAGGCACGTCACCTTACTCTTCTTGGACACTGGTATAATTGATGCCCTTTTGAAGCAGGTGGGAACCTCAGACCTCAGAAGTGAGAGGTTGAAAATGTCCGTAGAAACTCCAGCCAGTTGGTCCGCACAGGTTTTTAGAACACGACCGGGTATACCATCAGGTCCAGGCGCTTTTCGAGGGTTCACCCCTCTGAAGGAATTCCTGACGTCGGCCTCTGTGACTGAGACTGAAATACCATCACAGCGAATGGGGGCTCGGGAAGGCACATCGGTGTTCTCCCGATCAAATCGTGCGTAAAACGCATTGAGCTCATCAGGGAGTGATGTTTCGCCGACATTCGAGCCTCCTGATTTCGACTTGTAAGAGGTGATTGCATTCAGGCCCTGCCACAGCCGCCGAACATCTGTCTCTTCCTCCAGTTTGGAGCAGAAGTCCCTTTTGGCCTTTTTGATGGCCTTACCAAGGTCGTATCTGGACTTCTTGTAGGCCACTGTATCATCAGACATGAATGCCCGGTGTCTGGACTTCAGAAGAGTGCGGATCTCAAAGTTCATCCAAGGTTTCTGATTGGGAAACGCTCGGAAGGTTTTGGTGGGGTGCAGTCCTCCACACACTTCTTAATGAAGTCTGTAACGACTGGCGTATTCGTTCAGGTCCGTTGCCGAGTCCTTGAACATTGCCCAGTCTACAGACTCCAAACAGTCCTGGAGTTGTTCCTCTGCCCCCCCCCCCTCCCCCCCCCCCCGACCAGCTCTGTACTGTCCTCACCTCTGGGGGTGCGCTCTTTAATTGCTGCCTGTAGGCAGGAAGAAGCAGCACCGCGGTATGGTTGGATTTACCGAAGTGAGGGCGAGGGATAGAACGATAGGCATTCTTGATGGTGGTGTAGCAGTGGTCGAGGGTGTTTGGTCCTCTGGTGCAGCAGGAGAAATGTTGGTGAAAGTTAGGGAGTGATTTCTTTAGGTTTGCCTTATTGAAGTCCCCGGCTACGGTGGTGAACGCCTCGGGGTAAGACGTCTGGTGTTTGTTGACCACAGCGTGCAGCTCCTCCAGTGCCAGACGGACGTCTGCCTGGGGTGGGATGTAGACCGCGGTCATGATGATGGAGGTGAATTCCCTTGGGAGGTAGAAGGGACAGCACTTCACCGCCAGATGTTCGAGGTGTGGAGAGCAGGAGTTGGACAGGACTGCCACGTCTGAGCACCACGCAGAGTTGACCATGAGGCAGACGCCCCCTCCTCTCTCTTTCCCAGATGCCAGTGTACGGTCCATACGGTGGATGGAGAAACCTTCAGGCTGGACCGCTGAGTCTGGGGAGCTGGGGGTGAGCCATGTCTCTGTGAAACAGAGCACAGAGCATTCCCTCAGCTCCCTTTGATAAAGCAGCCTTGCCCTTAACTCGTCCACTTTATTTTCAAGGGACTGTACGTTGGCCAGTAGGATAGTAGGGAGAGGGGGTCGAAGTCCCCTGCGCTTCAGTCTGACCTGAAGTCCTGCCTGTGGACTTGAACATAATAGGTTAAGTCCAGGGGGTCAGATATGGGGCTTTATGTGTGGGCCAGATATATTGTCAGTGCAGAGGGGCCAGGAGCAAGGCCAAGTGTGCATTCAGAGTCAAGGTCTGGAATAGTAATAGGTGTGCAGTCAAAGCTGGGACAATGGGAGTGTTCAGCACTGGGAACCTAAGCAGGTAAGCTGCTATGATCAGGGTAGAATAGAGGGCCAGGTGTAAGGCTGAACTCAGGGTCAGGAATGAGAGAAGGTATGCAACTGGAGTCAGGGTCAGGAGTAGTACCAGGTGTGCAGTGAGACCCAGGTTGGTCAACATGGGCCAAGTGTTTGATTATAATCTGATGTTCAAGAAGGAACTGCAGATGCTGGAAAATCGAAGGTAGACAAAGGTGCTGGAGAAACTCAGCAGGTGCGGCAGCATCTATTTAGCGAAGGAAATAGGTAACTTTACGAGCCGAAACCCTTTATAATCTGTTTTCCATACATGAATACACTGAGATCATTCATGTGCTGCACCTGTTGATCAGAGCCTGGCTCTACTGTGGAATGTAATTAGGAATGTAACTTAGCCTAACCTTATTCATAGATAAACTAATTTAAAGCATAAATATTGCATTCAAGTGTGAGTTAAAATACTCGCTACAGTATGCACCAGATTGCACAATTTCAAGCTGAAAAATACAAAAGCTCCGTAGCAGTGGGACACCCCCCTCCCACACCCTCCCCCCCACCTCGATCGCTAGGCTCCCTCGGCTTGTTCTCTCGCAATTTCTCACTCCCAAGTCTCACCCAATGTTGGCAGCCCTGACTTAATTATATGGGTTAGTTGCCATATTACAAGCAGGGCTCAAAACTTCCTGTACACATTATCTGAAACTTCCTGTACACATTATCTGAAACCAACTGATAATGTGCAATGTAGCTCAGTGAGCTTGCAAAGGTATCCTCCATCAAACCTTCTTAAGATTTCTTTATCTCTGTTTTTTAGGTTATAAAGTAGAGCTTCAATTCATTTCCTGTTACAATATTACAATGCCGGATATCCAGAAAATAGTTATATCCAGTTTAGTTTATTGTCACGTGTACCGAGGTACAGTGAAAAGCTTTTGTTGCCTGCAAACCAGTCAGCGGATATTTCCCCAGTTGGGCGGATCTAGAACCAGAGGGGTCAATGCCTTATGAGAAGTGGCTACATATTGAAGGCAATTGAGATGGACGCTCTCTCAGATGCCATTTCTCTTTGGACTTCTCTACTCAAGAGAGCTATGAAGATTGTGTCTGCATTCAAGGCTTAGGGTAATCAAGGGTTACTGGAATTGAAGGTAAAATGAAGGTAAGATCAGCTATGATCTTATAGAATTTTGGTCTCCTAATTTGAGGAAGGACATCCTTGTGATTGAGGCAGTGCAGTGTAGGTTCACAAGATTGATCCCTGGGATGGCTGGACTGTCATATGAGGAAAGATTGAAAAGACTAGGCTTGTATTTACTGGAGTTTAGAAGGATGAGGGGGAATCTTATGGCAACATATAAAATTATAAAAGGACTGGACAAGCTAGATGCAGGAAAAATGTTCCCAATGTTGGGCGATTCCAGAACCAGGGGCCACAGTCTTAAGGGCCTGTCCCACGGGCATGCGACTCCATGCGGCAAGCGCGACCTAACCGCAAGGGGGTGCCGTGCGGGAGCCGCGCGGAGGTCGAGTGATCCCCGTACAGGGCCGGTCCCACCAGCATGCGGCTGCATGCGGCAAGCGCTACCAAATCGGAAGCGGGTACCGCGCGGAGGTCGAGTGCCGTCAAGACGGTGCGTATGGCGGCAAAGCGGTGCGCACGGCTGTTGAGGCGTGTGCACGGCCGCGATGCGGCTGCGTCCGGCGTCGAGGCGGTGCGCACGGCCGTCGATGCGGCTGCGTCCGGCGTTGAGGCGGTGCACACGGCCGTCGATGCGGCTGCGGGGCGGCAGGCCGTTGCCGCACGGAATTTTTGAACAGTGTCAGCACAACTCCATGCGGCTCCCGCGATCGAAGTGGGACCGGCCCCGCGACCCCCGCGCGGCACCCGCACGGCCCCCGCTTGCGGTTAGGTCGCGCTTGCCGCATGGAGTTGCATGCCCGTGGGACAGGCCCTTTAGAATAAAGGGGAGGCCATTTAAGACTGAGGTGAGAAAAAACGTTTTCACCCAGAGAGTTGTGAATTTGTGGAATTCCCTGCCACAGAGGGCAGTGGAGGCCAAATCTCTGGATGGATTTAAGAGAGAGTTAGATAGAGCTCTAGGGGCTAGTGGAATCAAGGGATATGGGGAGAAGGCAGGCATGGGTTATTGATTGGGGACGATCAGCCATGATCGCAATGAATGGCGGTGCTGGCTCGAAGGGCTGAATGGCCTCCTCCTGCACCTATTTTCTATTTTTCTAGAATGGCAGAGCAGGCTCAAGGGGCCAAATGACCTACTCTTGTTTTCAGTACATATGCTCTTATACTTATAATTATACTTTGGTCAAGCCTGTATAACATCAGTTATATATCAGATTACCCCCCTGTGATTGTGTGTGTAGGAGCAAACGGAAAGGCCACGTGGAGTTGGTGTTCAAAGTAAAGTGTGATTTAGAAGGGTCTCGACCCAAATCGTCAGTCATTCCTTCTCTCCAGAGATGTTGCCTGTCCCGCTGAGTTACTCCAGCATTTTGTGTCTACGTGTAATTTATTAAAACTGGTGCGCACCAACCATGCCTGGCCTTTCCATTTTTTCCCCTCCAGTGTGAACCCAATAAATTGGGCCAAGAGGGACAACACTGAGTTGAACAGCTGAGAAGTCATTGCCTCTTACAAGATTTATTTTACAGTAAATGGTTTAAAATGAAGTAGCAAAGATCATGAATAGGGACTAAAGATCCCAACTGCGCACGTATTTTGCAAAATTATCCATTGCTAAGTGGAGTCCAAGTGCAGACTTGAAGATCGCACGTTTCCTCTTCAAGTCAACAAGGACATGGACATGGCCACAGAACAGAAGGAGGCAATGGTAGACAAACGTGCTGGAGAAGCTCAGCGGGTGCAGTAGCATCTATGGAGCGAAGGAAATAGGCAACGTTTTGGGTTTCGGCCCGAAACGTTGCCTATTTCCTTCGCTCCATAGATGCTGCTTCACCCGCTGAGTTTCTCCAGCACTTTTGTCTACCTTCGATTCTCCAGCATCTGCAGTTCCTTCTTAAACAGAAGGAGACAATGGTCTGGAGCCCATTTACCATCCTTACATGAAGTAGGTGCTTGGGATTAAGGATGTCCTTCAACCTCATTTGAACAACTCACTTCAGTCTATCTGACAGCTCCGTTACCTATGAGCAACTACACAAGATTTACTATCTCAGCAGCGTTTTGCAGAAGCAGTCATTTTTGGGGAAAGTACTTCTCTTTTACTTGCATATTTGTAATCATTTATGAGCAAAAGTCATCCCTGAAGATACGACCAAGTAAATGTTTGGTGATTGCTTCTCATTTGATCAGCTTCCATTGCACAGGGGGGGGGGTTGAGAACATTTCCAGTGTGCTCCTGCCATGTACGACGATGATTAAAATATTCTGATGCAATGGGTGGGAGCAAGCAGAAGTCATGACAAGTAAATATTATGAGTTTAAAGATAAACGCATGCCAGGAATTTATTTTATACTGTTTTAGTTGACCGTGGTAAACTTTCAGCAGTGCAGCAATGGCAATTATGATAGCAGTTTGCTGATCTATTGAAGGCAACTAAATTTGTGCTCTCAGCTGATGGGTTATCATGTCTGATAAGCTCTAGAGCTATTTACTGCAACTTCAAGTTTTTTTTCACACATTAAAAAAAAAAGCATCTTCTTTGGACTTTAAGACACAGATTTTTTATCTTTAATGCATCAGGGTTAAACGTTGAACATGAAATCTGGCAGATCAGTATCAGACATCATCTAATTTCCCTTTTCATTGGAACCAGAGGAACTGGGGCTCAATGGCACTTTCCAGGTCCTCTGGGCTACCTGCTCAGCTTGTCCTATCATTCTTCACAGAAATCCTTCACTGTTAAAGACATACGTGAGTCCCCATGTGCGCTTACGCAAGGTCTGAAGATGTGAATCAATAAAGGAATTCAATTATATTTTTATGCGCAGGAAGGAACTGCAGATGCTGGTTTAAACCGAAGATAGACACAAAAAGCTGGAGTAATTCATAAATTTCACCTAGTTCCCAGTTAACAATAGCCTGTTTCCTTTATCATCTTTACTTTCTTGCATATCTTTCATTAATTTCTTCCATATCTCTCTATATCAACATCTCTCGTTTCCCTTCGCAATGTGAAGAAGGGTCTCAACTCGAAACGTCACCTATTCCTTTTCTCCAGAAATGCTGTCTGACCCCGATGAGTTACTCAGATTTTTGTGTCTACCTCCGTCAGCGATTGCAGCACCGGAGTCCCAGGTTCTATCCCGACTACGGGTGTTGTCTGTATGGAGTTTGTACATTCTCCCCGTGACCTGCGTGGGTTTTCTCCAAGATCTTCGGTTTCCTCCAACACTCCAAAGACGTACAGATTTGTAGGTTAATTGGCTTGGTGAATATAAAAATTGTCCCTAGTGGGTGTAGGATAGTGTTAGTGCGGGGATCGCTGGTCGGCGCGGACCCGGTGGGCCGAAGGGCCTGTTTCCGCACTGTCTCTCTAAACATAGAAACAGACCCCTCAGCTCACCGGGTCCTTGCCGACCATAGCACCTCACACACACACACGCGAGGTAGTATCTTTGCTTCGGAGGCTCAATCCAGCGCTAAATGCAGCTCCTCTGCCTGTCTCACCGGGTTAAAGGCCTGTCTCACGAGTCTGCGGTCATTGGCGGCGAAACAGGAACTATCTACCGCTCCTGGGCTGCCAGAGACCGCGGGCTCGGTAAACGCACAATTCCGGGGCCGTGCGGCGTTGTTCCCAACACCGCACGGTGCTGAAAAAAAACCAACACTGTCCAAAAATATGTTCCTACCGCACAACCGCCGCCAGTGAGGCACAAGCGCCGTGAGTCGAACCTGCACCGCCACAGCCGCCGCCAGTGAGGCACGAGCGCCGTGAGTCGAACCTGCACCGCCACAGCTTCCGCCAGTGAGGCACGAGCGCCGTGAGTCGAACCTGCACCGCCACAGCCGCCGCCAGTGAGGCACGAGAGCCGTGAGTTACATAGATACATAGATACATAGAAATTAGGTGCAGGAGTAGGCCATTCGGCCCTTCGAGCCTGCACCGCCATTCAATACGATCATGGCTGATCATCCAACTCAGTATCCCGTACCTGCCTTCTCTCCATACCCCCTGATCCCTTTAGCCACAAGGGCCACATCTAATTCCCTCTTAAATATAGCCAATGAACTGGCCTCAACTACCCTCTGTGGCAGAGAGTTCCAGAGATTCACCACTCTCTGTGTGAAAAAGTTTTTCCTCATCTCGGTCTTAATGTGAAAAAGTTTTTCCTCATCTCGGTCTTAATGAGTTGAACCTGCACCGCCACAGCCTCCGCCAGTGAGGCACGTGTGCGGCACAGCCGCCGCCACAGCCCCGCCAGTGAGGTACGTGTGCGGCACGGCCGCCGCCACAGCCCCGCGATCCGAAAGACGTCATCAGCCGAAACTGCAAGCTCGTTGAACCGGCCATACTTGGCCCCCCGCGCAGCATCCGTGCGGCGCTCTCGTGGTTGCCGTGCGGTCCCCTCTTCCGGCGACGCCGCGCTTCACCACCAACGACCGCAAACCCGTGGGACAGAGCCATTAACTACAGCCCTGTCTGGACTGACAGGATACCAGCGCTGCTTCTCCGCGCTGGCCATATTTCCCGCAAGTCCAGGAAGGCTGTAGGCTCACCTGGCGGGACAGGCAGAGTTGACCGGGTTTAGCGCTGCTTCTCTGCGCTGGCTGTGGGTCTGGGGGCACCACGCCCGTCTGACTACCAACCAAAGATCCTATAGCGGAGGATCTTTGCTGCCGACCTCTCTGGCCACTCGGGAGGGGACGGGACAGCGCGGGAGACCCGGCCAGGATCGATCCTGCCTGCGGATGAAGCGCAGGTCTATAGACATAGACATAGAAAATAGGTGCAGGAGTAGGCCATTCGGCCCTTGGAGCCTACACCGCCATTCAATGTGATCATGGCTGATCATCCAACTCAGTATCCTGTACCTGCTTTCTCTCCGTACCCCCTGATCCCTTTAGCCACAAGGGCCACATCTAACTCCCTCTTAAATATAGCCAATGAACTGGCCTCAACTACATTCTGTGGCGGAGAATTCCAGAGATTCACCACTCTCTGTGTAAAAAATGTTTTTCTCATCTCAGTCCTAAAAGATTTCCCCTTTATCCTTAAACTGTGACCCCTTGTTCTGGACTTTATGCCACGTCTCCCTCCTCCAATCACCGCGCTCTATCCTCAGGCCCACCCCTCCTCGCTCCTCCAATCATCGCACTGAATTATCATGCCCCGCCCCCATTGACTGCTGACCGACGTCTCTCTCGTCCAATCGGCGCCCTCGATCAGCAGTCCCACCCCCACTGTCTCGCGGAAAGCGGAGATTTCACCGGGTTTTAAAATACGGATCACAAAAACTTGGGTGGGATGTCCCCCACCTCTCAAAACATGGATGGGACGTGTCCCCTCTGGCCCAACCGGGTTTTCCGCCCCTGCTGGCACCATATGGACAGTTGCTCGATCTCTCTTCTATACACTGACTCATCCCCATCAGTGATACGTCCCACAACAGTGGTGTCGTCAGCGAACTTGATGATGGAGTTCGCACTATGTCCGGCTACGCAGTCATGAGTATAGAGTGAGTACACGCAGCCTTGAGGTGCTCCCGTGCTGATTGTTATCGAGTCTGACACATTTCCACCAATACGAACAGACTGTGGTCTGTGAATGAGGAAGTCGAGGATCCAATTGCAGAGGGATGCGCAGAGACCCAGTTCTGCGAGTTTGGTAACCAGCTTGGAGGGGATGATTGTATTAAATGCCGAGCTGTAATCGATGAATAACAGCCTGACAAATGAGTTTTTGTTGTCCAAGTGGTCCAGAGCGGAGTGGAGGGCCAGCGAGATCGCATCCACCGTTGATCTGTTGTGGCGGTAAGCGAACTGCAGTGGGTCCAGGTTTATGTCGAGGTAGGAGTTGATCTGCGCCATGATCTACCTCTCAAAGCACTTCATCACCACAGGCGTTAGTGCCACAGGTCGATAGTCACTGAGGCACGTCACCTTACTCTTTTTGGGCACTGGTATAATTGATGCCCTTTTGAAGCAGGTGGGAACCTCAGACCTCAGAAGTGAGAGGTTGAATATATCCGTAGAAACTCCAGCCAGTTGGTCCGCACAGGTTTTTAGAACACGACCGGGTATACCATCAGGTCCAGGCGCTTTTCGAGGGTTCACCCCTCTGAAGGAATTCCTGACGTCGGCCTCTGTGACTGAGACTGAAATACCATCACAGCGAATGGGGGCTCGGGAAGGCACATCGGTGTTCTCCCTATCAAATCGTGCGTAAAACGCATTGAGCTCATCAGGGAGTGATGTTTCGCCAACATTCGAGCCTCCTGATTTCGACTTGTAAGAGGTGATTGCATTCAGGCCCTGCCACAGCTGCCGAACATCTGTCTCTTCCTCCAGTTTGGAGCAGAAGTCCCTTTTGGCCTTTTTGATGGCCTTACCAAGGTCGTATCTGGACTTCTTGTAGGCCACTGTATCATCAGACATAAATGCCCGGTGTCTGGACTTCAGAAGAGTGCGGATCTCAAAGTTCATCCAAGGTTTCTGATTGGGAAACGCTCGGAAGGTTTTGGTGGGGTGCAGTCCTCCACACACTTCTTAATGAAGTCTGTAACGACTGGCGTATTCGTTCAGGTCCGTTGCCGAGTCCTTGAACATTGCCCAGTCTACAGACTCCAAACAGTCCTGGAGTTGTTCCTCTGCCCCCCCCCCGACCAGCTCTGTACTGTCCTCACCTCTGGGGGTGCGCTCTTCAATTGCTGCCTGTAGGCAGGAAGAAGCAGCACCGCGGTATGGTTGGATTTACCGAAGTGAGGGCGAGGGATAGAACGATAGGCATTCTTGATGGTGGTGTAGCAGTGGTCGAGGGTGTTTGGTCCTCTGGTGCAGCAGGAGAAATGTTGGTGAAAGTTAGGGAGTGATTTCTTTAGGTTTGCCTTATTGAAGTCCCCGGCTACGGTGGTGAACGCCTCGGGGTAAGACGTCTGGTGTTTGTTGACCACGGCGTGCAGCTCCTCCAGTGCCAGACGGACATCTGCCTGGGGTGGGATGTAGACCGCGGTCAGGATGATGGAGGTGAATTCCCTCGGGAGGTAGAAGGGACGGCACTTCACCGGCAGATGTTCCAGGTGTGGAGAGCAGGAGTTGGACAGGACTGCCACGTCTGAGCACCACGCAGAGTTGGCCATGAGGCAGACGCCCCCTCCTCTCTCTTTCCCAGATGCCAGTGTACGGTCCATACGGTGGATGGAGAAACCTCCAGGCTGGACCACTGAGTCTAGGGAGCTGGGCGTGAGCCATGTCTCTGTGAAACAGAACACAGAGCATTCCCTCAGCTCCCTTTGATAAAGCAGCCTTGCCCTTAAGTCCTGCCTGTGGACTTGAACATAATAGGTTAAGTCCAGGGGGTCAGATATGGGGCTTTATGTGTGGGCCAGATATATTGTCAGTGCAGAGGGGCTAGGATCAAGGCCAAGTGTGCATTCAGAGTCAAGGTCTGGAATAGTAATAGGTGTGCAGTCAAAGCTGGGACAATGGGAGTGTTCAGCGCTGGGAACCTAAGCAGGTAAGCAGCTATGATCAGGGTAGAATAGAGGGCCAGGTGTAAGGCTGAACTCAGGGTCAGGAATGAGAGAAGGTATGCAACTGGAGTCAGGGTCAGGAGTAGTACCAGGTGTGCAGTGAGACCCAGGTTGGTCAACATGGGCCAAGTGTTTGATTATAATCTGATGTTCAAGAAGGAACTGCAGATGCTGGAAAATCGAAGGTAGACAAAGGTGCTGGAGAAACTCAGCGGGTGCGGCAGCATCTATTTAGCGAAGGAAATAGGTAACTTTACGAGCCGAAACCCTTTATAATCTGTTTTTCATACATGAATACACTAAGATCATTCATGTGCTGCACCAGTTGATCAGAGCCTGGCTCTACTGTGGAATGTAATTAGGGATGTAACTTAGCCTAACCTTATTCATAGATAAACGAAATTAAAGCATAAATATTGCATTCAAGTGTGAGTTAAAATACTCGCTACAGTATGCACCAGATTGCACAATTTCAAGCTGAAAAATACAAAAGCTCCGTAGCAGTGGGACACTCCCCTCCCACACCCTCCCCCCCCCCCCACCTCGGTCGCTAGGCTCCCTCGGCTTGTTCTCTCGCAATTTCTCACTCCCAAGTCTCACCCAATGTTGGCAGCCCTGACTTAATTATATGGGTTAGTTGCCACATTACAAGCAGGGCTCAAAACTTCCTGTACACATTATCTGAAACTTCCTGTACACATTATCTGAAACCAACTGATAATGTGCAATGTAGCTCAGTGAGCTTGCAAAGGTATCCTCCATCAAACCTTCTTAAGATTTCTTTATCTCTGTTTTCTAGGTTATAAAGTACAGCTTCAATTCATTTCCTGTTACAATATTACAATGCCGGATATCCAGAAAATAGTTATATCCAGTTTAGTTTATTGTCACGTGTACCGAGGTACAGTGAAAAGCTTTTGTTGCCTGCAAACCAGTCAGCGGATATTTCCCCTGTTGGGCGGATCTAGAACCAGAGGGGTCAATGCCTTATGAGAAGTGGCTACATATTGAAGGCAATTGAGAAGGACGCTCTCTCAGATGCCATTTCTCTTTGGACGTCTCTACTCAAGAGAGCTATGAAGATTGTGTCTGTGCATTCAAGGCTTAGGGTAATCAAGGGTTACTGGAATTGAAGGTAAAATGAAGGTAAGATCAGCTATGATCTTATAGAATTTTGGTCTCCTAATTTGAGGAAGGACATCCTTGTGATTGAGGCAGTGCAGTGTAGGTTCACAAGATTGATCCCTGGGATGGCGGGACTGTCATATGAGGAAAGATTGAAAAGACTAGGCTTGTATTTACTGGAGTTTAGAAGGATGAGGGGGAATCTTATTACAACATATAAAATTATAAAAGGACTGGACAAGCTAGATGCAGGAAAAATGTTCCCAATGTTGGGCGATTCCAGAACCAGGGGCCACAGTCTTAAGGGCCTGTCCCACGGGCATGCGACTCCATGCGGCAAGCGCGACCTAACCGCAAGGGGGAGCCGCGCGGAGGTCGAGTGATCCCCGTACAGGGCCGGTCCCACCAGCATGCAGCTGCATGCGGCAAGCGCTACCAAATCGGAAGCGGGGGCCGCGCGGAGGTCGAGTGCCGTCAAGACGGTGCGTACGGCGGCAAAGCGGTGCGCACGGCCGTTGAGGCGGTGTGCACGGCCGCGATACGGCTGCGTCCGGCGTCGAGGCGGTGCGCACGGCCGTCAATGCGGCTGCGTCCGGCGTTGAGGCGGTGCACACGGCCGTCGAGGCGGTGCGCATGGCCGTCGATGCGGCGCGCACAGCCTCGATGCGGCTGCGTGGCGGCAGGCCGTTGCCGCACGGAATTTTTGAACAGTGTCAGTTTTTCTGAGCCCCGCACGATGTCAGGACCAGCTCCGCACTACTCCATGCGGCTCCCGCGATCGAAGTGGGACCGGCCCCGCGACCTCCGCGCGGCACCCGCACGGCCCCCGCTTGCGGTTAGGTCGCGCTTGCCGCATGGAGTCGCATGCCCGTGGGACAGGCCCTTTAGAATAAAGGGGAGGCCATTCAAGACTGAGGTGAGAAAAAACTTTTTCACCCAGAGAGTTGTGAATTTGTGGAATTCCCTGCCACAGAGGGCAGTGGAGGCCAAATCTCTGGATGGATTTAAGAGAGAGTTAGATAGAGCTCTAGGGGCTAGTGGAATCAAGGGATATGGGGAGAAGGCAGGCATGGGTTATTGATTGGGGACGATCAGCCATGATCGCAATGAATGGCGGTGCTGGCTCGAAGGGCTGAATGGCCTCCTCCTGCACCTATTTTCTATGTTTCTAGAATGGCAGAGCAGGCTCAAGGGTCCAAAGACCTACTCTTGTTTTCAGTACATATGCTCTTATACTTCTAATTATACTTTGGTCAAGCCTGTATAACATCAGTTATAAATCAGATTACCCCCCTGTGATTGTGTGTGTAGGAGCAAACAGAAAGGCCACGTGGAGTTGGTGTTCGAAGTAAAGTGTGATTTAGATGTTGCCTGTCCCGCTGAGTTACTCCAGCATTTTGTGTCTACGTGTAATTTATTAAAACTGGTGCGCACCAACCATGCCTGGCCTTTCCATTTTTTCCCCTCCAGTGTGAACCCAATAAATTGGGCCAAGAGGGACAACACTGAGTTGAACAGCTGAGAAGTCATTGCCTCTTACAAGATTTATTTTACAGTAAATGGTTAAAAATGAAGCAGCAAAGATCATGAATAGGGACTAAAGATCCCAACTGCGCACGTATTTTGCAAAATTAAGCATTGCTAAGTGGAGTCCAAGTGCAGACTTGAAGATCGCACGTTTCCTCTTCAAGTCAACAAGGACATGGACATGGCCACAGAACAGAAGGAGGCAATGGTAGACAAACGTGCTGGAGAAGCTCAGCGGGTGCAGTAGCATCTATGGAGCGAAGGAAATAGGCAACGTTTCGGGTTTCGGCCCGAAACGTTGCCTATTTCCTTCGCTCCATAGATGCTGCTTCACCCGCTGAGTTTCTCCAGCACTTTTGTCTACCTTCGATTCCCCAGCATCTGCAGTTCCTTCTTAAACAGAAGGAGGCAATGGTCTGGAGCCCATTTACCATCCTTACATGAAGTAGGTGCTTGGGATTAAGGATGTCCTTCAACCTCATTTGAACAACTCACTTCAGTCTATCTGACAGCTCCATTACCTATGAGCAACTACACAAGATTTACTATTTCAGCAGCTTTTTGCAGAAGCAGTCATTTTTGGGGAAAGTACTTCTCTTTTACTTGCATATTTGAAATCATTTATGAGCAAAAGTCATCCCTGAAGATACGACCAAGTAAATGTTTGGTGATTGCTTCTCATTTGATCAGCTTCCATTGTACAGGGGGGGGGGGGGGGGTTGAGAACATTTCCAGTGTACTCCTGCCATGTACGACGATGATTAAAATATGCTGATGCAATGGGTGAGAGCAAGCAGAAGTCATGACAAGTAAATATTATGAGTTTAAGGATAAACGCATGCCAGGAATTTATTTTATACTGTTTTAGTTGACCGTGGTAAACTTTCAGCAGTGCAGCAATGGCAATTATGATAGCAGTTTGCTGATCTATTGAAGGCAACTGAATTTGTGCTCTCAGCTGATGGGTTATCATGTCTGATAAGCTCTAGAGCTATTTACTGCAACTTCAAGTTTTTTTCCACAAATTAAAAACAAAAAAATGCATGCTCTTTGGACTTTAAGACACAGATTTTTTATCTTTAATGCATTAGGGTTAAACATTGAACATGAAATCTGGCAAATCAGTATCAGACATCATCTAATTTCCCTTTTCATTCGAACCAGAGGAACTGGGGCTCAATGGCACTTTCCAGGTCCTCTGGGCTACCTGCTCAGCTTGTCCTATCATTCTTCACAGAAATCCTTCACTGTTAAAGACATACGTGAGTCCCCATGTGCGCTTACGCAAGGTCTGAAGATGTGAATCAATAAAGGAATTCAATTATATTTTTATGCGCAGGAAGGAACTGCAGATGCTGGTTTAAACCGAAGATAGACACAAAAAGCTGGAGTAATTCATAAATTTCACCTAGTTCCCAGTTAACAATAGCCTGTTTCCTTTATCATCTTTACTTTCTTGCATATCTTTCATTAATTTCTTCCATATCTCTCTATATCAACATCTCTCGTTTCCCTTCGCAATGTGAAGAAGGGTCTCAACTCGAAACATCACCTATTCCTTTTCTCCAGAAATGCTGTCTGACCCGATGAGTTACTCAGATTTTTGTGTCTACCTCCGTCAGCGATTGCAGCACCGGAGTCCCAGGTTCGATCCCGACTACGGGTGCTGTCTGTATGGAGTTTGTACATTCTCCCCGTGACCTGCGTGGGTTTTCTCCGAGATCTTCGGTTTCCTCCCACACTCCAAAGACGTACAGATTTGTAGGTTAATTGGCTTGGTGAATATAAAAATTGTCCCTAGTGGGTGTAGGATAGTGTTAGTGCAGGGATCGCTGGTCGGCGCGGACCCAGTGGGCCGAAGGGCCTGTCTCTCTAAACATAGAAACAGACCCCTCAGCTCACCGGGTCCTTGCCGACCATAGCACCTGTTGTTGGTTTTATGTTATCCCACTTTCTCATCCATTTCTTACAAACTGGAGGCAATTTTACAGACACCAATTAACCTACAAACCCATTGTGGGAGGAAAATTGAGCGTCCAAAGGAAACCCATATGGTCACAGACAAAGTGTGTAAACTCCACATAGATCGCACCCGTGGTCAGGATCAAACCTGGGGTGTCTGGCGCTGTGAGGCCACAGCTCTATTAGCTGTGCCACCATGCCGTCCAAAGGGTGTGACAGCTTTGTACATATCCCAAATGTTTCACTAACATTATCAATATTCCCACTGGCTTAATGATAGCCGGAGCTAAGCAAGGGGGGAGGACCACAGTCTAGGGTCCTTCCACTGCTCGAAATGGGGGGCAGGGTGTGGTGGAGACGCCCCTCAAAATAAGGGAAGGGATTCCACGCCAGTGGGCCACATGAGTGACAAGGGTGGGGGATAAACTTGTGAAAGTTGTGCAATGTGTGTAAACAGTATGGAATGTTTGTATAGTCTCCGAAAATGTCGGATGAATTGTTTTGCATGGTTCCTGTATTGTATAGATTTATTACTTGAATAAAGTCTATTTTGAAAATTTAAAATAAAAAATTTAAAAACAAAGGTCTCTGTCTAACAACAATAACGGTCACAAGGAATGCTGAGCCAATGCTGAAATGTTATGAAGGTTTTGAAGGATCAAGCTGGAGAGGGCACAGAGAAGATTTACGAGGATGTTGCCAGGTCTAGAGGGTCTGAGCTATTGACAGGCTAGATGCAGGAAGATTGTTCCCGATGTTGGGGAAGTCCAGGACAAGGGGTTACAGTTTAAGGATTAAGGGGAAATCCTTTAGGTTAGGACCGAGATGAGAAAAACATTTTTCACACAGAGAGTGGTGAATCTCTGGAACTCTCTGCCACAGAAGGTAGTTGAGGCCAGTTCATTGGCTATATTTAAGAGGGAGTTAGATGTGGCCCTTGTGGCTAAAGGGATCAGGGGGTATGGAGAGAAGGCAGGTACAGGATACTGAGTTGGATGATCAGCCATGATCATATTGAATGGCGGTGCAGGCTCGAAGGGCCAAATGGCCTACTCCTGCACCTATTTTCTATGTTTCTATGTTTCTATGTTTGAGAGGTTGAGCAGGCTGGGACTCTATTCCCTGGAGCGCAGGAGGATGAGGGGTGATCTTATGGAGGTGTATAAAATCATGAGAGGAATAGATTGGGTAGATGCACTCTTGCCCAGAGTAAGTGAATCGAGGACCAGAGGATAAAAGTTTAAGGTGAAGGGGAAAAGATTTAAAAGGCATCTGAGGGGCAACTTTTTCACAGAGTGGTGGAATTTTTGGGACAAGCTGCCAGATGAGGTAGTTGGGGCAGGGACTATCCCAACATTTAAGAAACAGTTAGACAGGTACATGGATAGGACAGGTTTGGAGAGATATGGACCAAACGCGGGCAGGTGGGACAAGTGTAGCTGGGACATGTTGGCTGGTGTGGGCAAGTTGGGCCGAAGGGCCTGTTTCCACACTGTATCACTCTATGACTCTATGTTTATTAACGTGATGTGGTTTGTGAAGACTTAAAGTTGTGAACTGATGGGTGGAGTGGTATGGGTGGAGGTTTAAGATGACCTATACCAGATTCAATAGTCTAAAAGACACAATCAAGGTAAGATTAGACAAGGTTTTCAAGTTGTGTGGGCTGTGGCTGCAGAAGAGTTTATAATTAAAAACAAAGATTTTGAAATATAATAATTAGTGGATGAGGGGATTTAGATCTGTTAGGCTAATGGCAATGAGAAAATAGGAATCCAAAAATAAACATAAAATTGTGGAAGTTCTCAGGTCGGGCAGGATCTATGGAGGCAAAATCAGATTTAATTAATGAGTTTTACTCACATAATTATCCTGCAACATGAACTATGTTTCTTTCTCCAGAGACGTTGCTACACTGTCTGAAGGAAGGTTTCCAGTGCTTATTACTCTATTTCAGATAAGCAACATCAAGAGTGGGTATACTGAAAATGCCTAATACCTGCCTTTAATCTTCAGACAAGACAATGCTGACATTTTCACCATGTGTGTTTTTAATATGTTAATGTATCTGTTAACTATTTCACACAAGCACATTCATATTGTTGCAGAATTTAGCACTGTGCTATTACATGCCAGCGTTGCCTCCTTGTAAATAAAACTGCTGCAAATAAATGGAAATAAATGAAAATGAGTTACTCCACTAAATGCTGGACTAACTCAGCGGGACAGGCAGCATCTGTGGAGAGAAGGAATGGGTGACGTTTCGGGTCAAGACCCTTCTTCAGACTGATGTTTTAGCTTTTTATGAGTTGAAGAATTAAACCCAAATCATGTCAGAAATACCAATTTATTTATTTATTCATTTATAAATTAAATCATGTAACTACCTGTGTGTTTTCTTGGTGTGTTTATAGCAGCCAGCTGTGGCCCACAACAAAATGTAGCAGGCAATAAGGAAGGGAAAACAGAATTTTATAGAAACTTACAGTATGTGCAGGAAGGAACTGCAGATGCTGGTTTACACCAACATAGAGACAAATGCTGGAGTAACTCAGTGGGACAGGCAGCATCTCTGGAGAGAAGGAATGGGCGAAGAAGGGTCTCGACCCGAAACGTCACCCATTCCTTCTCTCCAGAGATGCTGCCTGTCCCGCGGAGTTACTCCAGCATTTTGTGTCTACCTTGTATTGGAACTTAACCTTGCCACAGGGAACTGCCCCTTTTTGATAGAGAACATTAAACAGTAATATTAAATGGAAAATAATTATAGCAGAGAAGAAGGCTGTTCAGTCCTTCTTGCCAACACGGTTCTCCATGAGAGCAGCTCTTGTTTCAGCGGTCGGTCTATCCATATATATATTTAGTTTAGTTTAGTTTTTTTAGTTTAGAGATACAGCACGGAAACACGCCCTTTGGCCCACTGAGTCCACACCAACCAGCGATCCCCGCACGTTAACACTACCCTGCACACACTAGGGACAATTTACACTTACACCAAGCCAATTAACCTATAAGCCTTTACGTCTTTGGAGTGTGGGAGCTCTCGGAAAAAACCCACGCGGTCACAGGGAGAACGCACAAACTCTGTATAGACAGTAGTTGGGATTGAATCCGGGTCTCCCGCAAGCACTATAAGGCAGCAACTCTACCGCTGCGCCACTGTGCCGCCAATTTTTCACCAGTTATACTTCATACATTTTTTCCCAGTCATATATTTAACCAATTCCATTTGAATGTCACAGTGCAAACTGCCTCCAATGCATTTTCAACAGTGCATCCTATATTCCACCATGTGGAACGGTAACAATGCAACATACAGCAGTATATTCAATTGAATATATTCAAAGAATCAGCCTTCCTAGTTTTTTTAGGCAACACTGGGCGGTGGCGCAGTGGTGGAGTTGTTGCCTTACAGCGTCAGAGTCCCGGGTTCAATCCTGACAACAGGTGCTTGTCTGTACGGAGTTTGTACATTCACCCCATGACCGATGTGGGTTTTCTCCAAAATCTTTGGTTTCCTCCCACATTCTAAAGACATACAGGTTTGTAGATTAATTGGCTTGCTTTAACTAAACCTGCCTTTATACCTCCTCGCTCGCCCCCACTCCATCCAGGGACCCTGATAGTCCTTGCAGGTGAGACAAAGGCTCACGTGCACCTCCTCTCACCTCATCTACTACATACGGTATTCCTCAAATGGCCTCGTACCTCTGTGAGACCAAGCGTAGACTCGGCGACCGTTTCACGGAACACTTGCGCTCAGTCCGCCATGGCCTGCTGGATCTCCCGGCCTTTGTCCAACATTCTGCCTAGAAAACACTCCCCTCACCTGTATCCACCTATCACTTGCCAGACTTTGACCAACCTCTCTTCTAGCTTTCTCCTGCTAACCACAAACAGTCGGAAGAAGGGTCCCGACCTGAAACATCATCTATCCATGCTCTCCAGAGATCCCGCCTGACTCACTCCAGCACTGTGTGTCTTATTTTATAAACCAGTATCTGTAATTGCTTGTGTCTACGTTAACTATATACTGTCCCCTTACATTTGACCTCCCAAAGTGCAATGCTTCACTCTTGTTCTGATTAAACTCCATCTTCTGGAGCTCATCTTTATCCTGCTGTTTACTTTGACAGCCTTCCTCACTGTCCGCAGCTCAACCAATTTTGAAGTCTGCAAACTCACTAACCACCTCATCTACATTCACGGCCATGCCTGACCAACAACAGAGGGCCCAGCACAGATCATTGCAGAACTCCAGTGGTCACAGACCTCCGACCAGAATAATACCCTGACACCACAACGCTCTGCCTTCTATGAGTAAGTCAGTTCTGAATCCAAGTGACCAAGTCATCGTGGAACCCAAGCATCTTAATCTTCTGGATCAGCCTACCTTGTGGGATTTATCAAATGCCTTACTGAAATCCATGTAGACCACATCCACTGCTCTACCCTCATTCATCACCTTTGTCACATTCTCAAAAACCTATTAAACTCCTACTACAGTCTACATAATCTTAGAACACACAGACTTTTGCAGCCACCGTGATAACCTTCAGCTCAGCAACATTACACACACATTATGCTCCACTGCAGATAGAGGGTCATATTCTAGGTTGCTGTTTCTCTGCAGTGTGTGTGTTTGTGTGTTGTAGGGGTGGTGTGGAAGGGAAAAGAGAGACAGACTATTGAACAGGAATTAGTTACAAATAGACACAAAAAAGCTGCAGTAACTCAGCGGGACAGGCAGCATCTCTGGATAGAAGGAATGGGTGACGTTTCGGGTTGAGTCCCTTCTTCAGGATCTGAAGAATGGTCTTGACTCGAAACGTCACCCATTCCTTCTCTCCAGAGATGCTGCCTGCCCGGTGAGTTACTCCAGCTTTTTGTGTCTGTCTCCGGTTTAAACCAGCATCTGCAGTTCCTTCCTACAGATTCTGCGGATTTTGTTTTTGGATTGATGAGAAGCTGGCTTTAGCTTTGGTTTATCCCCCACAAGTGAAATCATCTTTATTTTACGTTACCTATTGAATCACTACATAATTTTAAAATTCTCTGCCAAATCTACACTCAGCCTGAAGCAACCCCTTCATTCTGGCTGGGTTACATGTTAGGGATATCCAACAACATCTGTCACAACACATTACTTAAATGGAGGCCCCATAGCAGTAGCGTCCACGTCGCGGGGCTGGAAACTGGAAGTATCCTGAGCTAATTCTGCTACCACCATCATTTATTGCAACAAGTGATGGCTCCCACTGATTGTCGCCGGAAGCTTGCGTCCTTTTCAGGACGGACGATGACAGCGAGGTCCACATTTGAAACATGGAAGATGGACACGAAACAATAAGACTTAAATGGAGAACCACCAGTGAGGTAAATGATTCCTTTTGCATACATTTCCTCTTTAAGCAACAGAAATATATAACTTCCCTAATGCTAAAATGTACATTCTAGATGTCAAATAGGTCTCTGATACCGTATAGAGATAAAGATAGTTCTGCTGTAACGCAACAGAAACCTCATGTTATATAGAAAACCATGTTGTAAGAACAGTTGTCAATGGGGAAAAGAGGGTTAGGATCTAGAGTTTCAGACTTGCAACGTCATTCCTCCCAGCAGGATTTTCAACAATAGTGGTCTTCTTAATAACTATATTTTCTGTACTGCAAGCTAAAAGTACTAAAGGCTGCACGTTACATTGTTTAATAAAGTAATATTGCACTAGTCGCAATAGAAGCGATTGCTTGGCAATTTCAAGTGACCATTTGCAATGAAAGTAGCAGCTGCGATTTTAAGTGCTGTCTGATTACTGCGGGAGGCTACATGGAAACAACTTTTTACCAAGACAACTTTTTCTCTTCTTGCCAATTTCCAAAGTATAAGTAAGTGCTTCTCTAGCTCCCACCCAAAATTGCATTATTATTAATTGGGCCCTTGAAATTCAACGCAGGGGACTTCCGGTGGCGTCATGTTGGACTAACAGACGTGCACCCAGCTCCACTCCCGAAAAACTTCACGATTTATCGTGTAAAACGGGTCCTAAAATCGGGATTGTTTTTAAAAACCTTACCGGAGCTTCTGGTTACCGCGCTGATGACGTCATCGTTAAACGCGATGTTTTAAACGGTGGTTTGAAGCCCTTTAAATGAGTAAATTGCCTCCAGCTGTGAGCCCTCAGAGAACAGTGAATAAGCTGTCGAAAAAGTTTGAAGCAGAAGTTACCTCTGAAGTCTCTGAAGTGGCTGCAGAAATGGATTCAAGATCTAAGAAAGACTTTGATGACTTGAAGAAATCAATGAAAAATTTGAAAGATGAGATCTCGGATAATAGGGTGGAAGATAAGAAGGAAATGAAGGAAAATTCGGCAAAAATGATGGAAGGAATGGAGAAGATGATGAAGGATTTAAATGCTGGTAACCAGAAGAATATGACGGATTTACTGGACATTATGAATAAACGAATTGATGAGGTGAAAGATGGACTATCAGAGAAAATGGATAAGATGGATGTAATTACTACGGATAAGTTCACGGCTGTACTTGAAACAGTAGCTGCAAGTATGCACACAATTACGGAATTGGAGAAAAATACGGCTCGACTGGTTGAAGACATGGCGAAATTGAGGCAAGAACATGAGCAAATGAGGCGAGAAAACTAACAAGCGTCACTACAAATGGGGACTCAATTAGAGAAAGTCTCAGTCAAATGCCTGGACCTGGAAGCTCGCTCTAGACGCCAGAATTTGAGAATTCTTGGTGTTTCAGAGGGGGCAGAAGGGGAACAGGTACGTGAATTTGCCATGGGCTTGTTGAAACAACTGTTGAATCTTTCCAAGGAACCGAAAATCGAAGTGGCTCATCGTGTCCCAAGATTTGGAAAAAGATCTGGTGTGGGAAAAGCTTATCCACGACATATTATAGTGAAATTTCGAGATACTGCAGAACTGGAATATGTTATGAGTAAAATCAAATATGGTGTACAATTGCGGCTGGACAAGGACACTATTAAGATATTCAGGGACTACCCGTATGAAATTGTGCAAAAAAGAAACAAATTTGATAAGGTTAAAGATCTTTTAAGAGGGAGAGAAGGGGTCAGATTTGGGTTTTTTTATCCCGCGAAAATGCGTATTTCCTTTAATGGTCTTGAAAAGTCATTTGTTAAGCCTGAAGACGCATTCAAATATGCCCAAACGATCGTTGAAAAACAGAAATAAAAGGGAGCTTTGGCAGATCTGAATAATTCTCAGCTATGTTTTGTCTGGGGATAGTTACACTGTTATCTCTGGAATGTTGAATCAAGGACATTTTCTGTTCAAAACGTGTAAACAACTTTACAGTTGGAATATGAATCAGAAAATAATTGCTTATTGATTAAAATGTTATAACCAATTGTAAGAACTTATCCTATTAACAACTTAAAAAGTTATGCAGGTTAGATTAGAATTAAAAAAATAAATAATGAACTAACATACTAATATGAATTTTTAATAAATTGTAACCTTGTCTATAAGCGGGAGGAGGGGATGAGAAACGAGCTCCTGGCTTATGTCCAGGAGCACGTCTCGTTAACCCCTTCAACCAACAGTTGATTCTTATTGAAATCAAAAATATTGGTTTAATAATTAAACTCTGATATATATATATGTTATAAGGAAATATCAGGGTAAAATTGTATTATATATCTGAATGTGAGGCCTCGTTTTAATATTTTAATATGTTATGATTAACTAAGAGAGCGGAGCTAGTTGAGTAACAACGCAATGGAAGTCAAAACAAGGTTTTTTCCCACCTACAGGTGGGTCACTCGCTACAGTGCCGACTATATCAGACACTGTAGCCTCACTTTTTTAGTTTTTTTTTTATCACATAAAATCACTTGTTTGTGTTTTGTGTTTAGTGATAAGAGTAAAATGGACATACCAGCAAAAGTTAATAATTCAAAAACTCCCCCAATACCTAAAGACCTGGGACATGGACGCACCACAAGATTCAAAGGTACTATAATTATTCAAAATGCATGACACCACACAAAAGAACCTAGGAGGAATCTCATTTTGTAGTTGGAATATAAGAGGTATTAACGAACCTATCAAAAGGGGTAAGATATTAGCTCAGCTAAAAATGTATAATTCTGACATTACCTTCCTACAAGAAACACACCTAAAACCTCAGGACCAAGTTAGGCTGAGGGCGAAATGGATAGGTCAAACATACCACTCTTCATTCACTTCAAAATCTAGAGGCACGTCAATTATCATAAGAAAAGGTATACCATTTAAAGCAAAGAATATTATAACAGATATAGAAGGGAGATACCTAATAGTTAATGGAGAAATCCATGACACTCCACTTACTTTGGTAAATATATATGCCCCTAACTTTGATAACCCCCACTTTTTCAATAAAATCTTCAATATAATTGCAGAGTCAAACTATCAAAATGTTATAATAGGCGGAGACTTTAACTGTGTTTTAGATCCGTACTTAGATAAATCAAGTCAAAAACAGAGAGGGAATATGAAATCGAAAACTGGGGAACTCCTCAATACCTATATAAATAACACTAATATAGCAGATGTTTGGAGAATTGTGAATCCAACTGGCAGGGAATATTCGTTTTACTCAATGGTACATAAGACATACTCACGTATAGACTACTTTCTGCTGGATACAAAATTAATCCCCCAAACATCTAATGCAATATACCATACAAATTCAATTTCAGACCATTCTCCACTAACTTTCTTTTTAAAACTGGAAGGATTGTCTAAGAATAATTCATTCTGGAGATTTAACTCTCAAATTTTAAAAGATCCACAAGCGAGTATATATTTAAAAGAACAAATGGAGGTCTTTTTTCAAACAAATGATACTTCAGATATATCGCCTACTTTACTTTGGGAATCTTTTAAAGCATACATTAGGGGTATTATAATTTCATATCAAGCTTTTCAAAATAAAAAGAATAAGAATGAACAAAGACAGTTAGAAGAACTTATTAGACAAATGGATATAGATAATGCTAAAGATCCATCAATAGATAAACATAATAAAATAATAATTTTGAAATTTAAATTAAATAAATTATTATCTGCCAAACTTATAAGACTTTTTCAAATTACAAAACAAGAGCACTTTGAATTTGGGGATAAACCGCATAAACTTTTGGCTCGCCAGCTAAAAAAACGAGAAAAGGAACATACTATACCAAAGATCAAATCAGATAAAGGGGAATTATTAACAACACCGAAGGATATTAATAAAAGATTTGCGCAATTTTACGAGAATTTGTATACATCTAAAACGATAATTGATTCCAATAATATCACAAAGTTCTTGGATACCTGTAATCTTCCAAAGTTAGAGCTGAAGGAACAAGAGGAACTGGGTGCACAAATCTCAATTAAGGAATTAGAAGATACAATAAACTCATTAAAAAATGGAAAAACACCAGGCCCTGATGGATTTACTAATGAATTTTATAAAAGCTTTTATGATAAAATAATACCAAGATTACAAAAAATGTACCAATACGCTTTTAAAAAACGAATACTACCTGATACATTAGCGGAATCAACGATTACATTAATACCTAAGAAAAATAAAGATTTAGAAGAACCTGGCTCATATAGAGCTATAGCATTGTTAAACACAGATCAAAAAATATTAGCGAAAACATTAGCTAGAAGATTAAGTAAATACATTAGTAAATTAATAAACCCAGATCAGACAGGGTTTATCCCTAAGAGATATTCTTCTAATAATATGAGACGTTTACTCAACATAATGCACTCACACAAATCTGAAGATCAAGAATTATCAATTATTTCGCTGGATGCTGAAAAAGCATTTGATCAAGTAGAATGGAATTATATGGATAAAGTATTACAAAAATTTCAACTGGGAGAGAATTTTATTTTATGGATTAAGTTACTATATAACAAACCTACAGCTAGAATACTTACTAATAACATATTATCCTCGAAATTTCAACTATCAAGGGGAAATAGACAAGGATGCTCATTATCACCACAGCTGTTTGCTCTCATTATTGAACCGCTAGCAGAAAAAATTAGAATACACCCTGATATTCATGGATATAATACTAAAGACTCATATAATAAAATATCTTTATACGCGGATGATATATTATTGTATATTACAAAACCTCAAATCACTATACCAAATATATTAAATTTAATTGAAGACTTCAGATCTTTTTCTGGATATAGAATAAATTGGAATAAAAGTGAAATTATGTCAATAAAACCGAAAGATTCAACACATCTTTTAAAATTCCCTTTTAAAATAGCTACAGAAAAATTTAAATATTTGGGAATCGAAATTACCAGAACATATCAAGGTATGTTCAGGGCAAATTTTGACCCCCTACTTAATAAACTGAATACATTAATTAAATTCTGGAAAACGCTCCCGATGTCTTTAATAGGCCGAATAAACGCAATAAAAATGATCTTTTTACCACAAATTTTATACCTATTTCAATCAATTCCTATATACTTACCAAAGAAGTTTTTTAAAAAACTCGACTCAGATATCACTAATTTTATATGGGACTATAAATCACATAGAATACAAAAAACCCATCTGAATAAACCTAAAGTATTGGGGGGTCTAGCACTACCTAATTTTATGTATTATTATTGGTCAGTAAATATTAAAAACATGATTCAACTGATGGATAACTCTGCCCAGCAAGTAGACTGGATTGTAATGGAGAGAGAGGATTGCTCCTCTAGAAACATTGGAGCGATCCTCCTCTCTCCAATGAAACTGAATAACATAAACTATAATAAGAACCCAATTATTCATAGTACAATCCGTATTTGGAAACAAATAAAACAAAATTTAAAATTAAGAAACTTATCACTTTTATTACCTATAGTCAATAACCCTTCGTTTAGTCCTTCTATTATAGATAAAGCTTATACACAATGGGATAGACTAGGAATTAAAACGCTTGGTGACTTGTATGAAACTGGAAAATTACTTTCATTTCAACAATTACAAATAAAATATAAACTCGGAAATAATCAATATTTTAAATACTTTCAAATATGCGACTATTTGAAAAAATATACAAAAGATCATTATAATAATCCAGTAGATGTATTGGACGAGGCAATGCAGATAAAAGCGGAATCAGCAAACTTAATATCATATTTGTATAATATTATTTTAAATGTACAAATACCACCTACGGAGGGTATCAGAAGAGACTGGGAACAAGAGTTAGCTATTAAAATTTCAAAGGAAAGTTGGAATGAATACTTATTAAACGTGCATAAATGCTCGATTAATGTAAGACACACTTTAATACAATTTAAAATTTTACATAGATTATATTATTCGAAAACTAAAATTCATAAAATTTTCCCAAACGTATCATCTATTTGTGATAAATGTCAATCCCAAGAAGCAACTATAGCGCACTCATTTGTCTTCTGTACAAAAATTCAAAAATTTTGGAATGAAATTTTTGAAATCTTTACAAAGTTATTTAAAACAAGACTGATACCCAAAGCAGAATGGATTATCTTCGGAATAACGGAAGATGATCCAGAACTAAATGTGTTTCAAAAGAAATTAATGGACTATGGGTTAATAACTGGAAAAAAGCTAATTCTAAAATTTTGGAAGAAGGCTCCAATACCAACTATAAATATGTGGATTTCAAATATGTTTGAAACATTACACCTAGAAGAGATAAGACTCCTCCTAGCAGGTAAACCAGATCACTTCCACCTGACGTGGTCTGCATTTATAGAATTATTACAAACATAGGGTGCAAAAGTACTTTAAAAAATAAAAAATTGAGGTCAGGTAAGGGGGGATGATAGTTGAAGAGTTGGTATGTCCTATTTACGTGATGCTCAAAAAAAAACATTTGTTTCTCTTTTTTTCTCTTTCTCTTTTCTTTTCTTAGGGCCTATTTCTTAACTCTTTTTCTTTTTGTTTTTAATTTCGCTCTTATAGGGTCTTCGTCCTTTTTTGTTGTTACATTTTCTACACTTTTCTACACTTGCACTTTTTCCTTCACTTTCTTCTTTCTTTCAATCTTTTCTTTTTCTAGTGTAAAAAAAATAAATAAAGGGAGTACATTAATTGTAAGAAGATATAAATGACGAGTATTAATGTATGTGGTTGTAATGTAATGTACTTCTAATAAATAAAAATTTAAAAAAAATAAAATAAAAAAAATTTAAAAAAAATAAAAATAAAAAATTCAACGCAGGGGAGGCCGACTGGACTTTGGACTTTGAACAATGGCGCCAAAAATGGCAACGCCCGCATGTGAAATATAAACAAAAAGAATTTCACTGCGCAGTTACACATGTGACAAGTAATGCACGATTGACGATATCCGATTTGTGTTGTGGAAACAAAAGAATGTGACGATTCATCCATTTAAGCCCCTCGTGATTTTATATACAGGTAATAGATCGATCTGTATATAAAATCATGAGGAGCATAAATCAGTTGAATGGTCACAGTCTTTTTTAAAGGGGCGCCTAATACTAGAGGATAGAGTTTTCAGGTGAGATGGGAAAAATTTAAGGGGGAACTGAGGGGAAATATTTTTACTTAGAGTATGGTGACTATGTGTAACGAGGGAGAGGTACAATGTTTAAAAGACATTTGGACAGATACATAGATAGAAAATGTTTAGAGTGATTTGGCCCGTAAATGGGACTAGCTCAGGGAGGCAACATGTGTAGTATACATGAGTTTGGCCAAAGGCCTGTTTCCATGCTGTATAAACCCATGACTCCATAGATTCAGTGTTAGAAAGGGTGTCAGAGGTTACGGGAAGAAGGCAGGACAATGGGGTTAGGAGGGAGATATAGATCAGCCATGATTAAATGGTAGAGTAGACTTGATAGGCCGAATGGCCTAATTTTTCTCCTATCACTTGTGATCTTATGATTCCAGAAATGTAATGAGTATTTTCTTAATCAGACTTTTTTTCCTGCCCGTAAGAAAGGAGACAATGCTGGCAAAATGCAGGGTCTCCATCCGTGTCAGTTGGTTTCCACAGATTCATTCCCAGGAAGGCCGATGTTATGTCTGCCACAGTGACCATTGGTACAGGCGCACCTGAGACTGGTGGTGTAGGATCTGCCTTTCCCACATTGTGAGCCAAAAACAAGGGTGAATTCATCAGGATCAGAAAGACAATCAACTCCCACTGAGTTGATTCTTCAGACTGAGAGTCAAGGGACAGGGAGACACAGAGATATGAAAGGGTAAGGTGTGAAAACGAGACATCAAAGGGACGAGGGTCAAGGAAAATGTAGAATGAATCATTGTTAGCTGAGGGGAAGGTGCCAACGAGACGTACAATCAGTAAAATCTAATGAGGAGGACAGCGAAACTAGTCGGACAACTAGGGTGGGGGAGGGATGGAGGGAGAGGGAAAGCAAGGGTTACTTGAAGTTTGTGAAGTCAATATTCATACCACTGGGTTGTAAGCTGCCCAAGCAAAATATGAGGTGCTGTTCCTCCTACTTGCATTGGGCCTCACTCTGACAGTGGAGGAGGCACATGACAGAAAGGTCAGCATGGGAATGGGAGGGGGGTTTAAAGTGTTTAGCAACCGTAGGCCTTTCTGTTCTCGGCCTTTTAACTGGGTGCGGTGTAAAGCTGACGAATGAGATGTGAAGTGCATCCTGCCCCTCGGCTTGGAGCATTTGTTCCGTAACCTCCAGTTTATCTCCAGCTTCCACGCTTCAATACGCAGACACAGAAGTCAGAGCAAGTTGATCCACATCCTCATGGAACCACTGGCTAAAAAAAGGTGTAGGAAGGAACTGCAGTTGCTGGTTTAAACTGAAGATAGACAAAAAACGCTGGAGTAACTCAGAACGAATTGGTCATTCCTTCTCTCCAGAGATGCTGCCTGTCCCGCTGAGTTACTCCAGCATTTTGTGTCTATCTTCGGCAAAAAAAAAGTCATATCTGGCTCCTCAAACTCTCTAGGACTGCATTCCATCTATTCCCTACCTTAGTTTTCCTTACTCACGTTTAATTACATTCCTGAAATCCAAACTCTATCCCCATCAACAAAGCACAGGTCAGAACTGTGATGGGAAAGTTTCCACTTCACTGATGGAGTGAACATGATCCAGGACATAACATTTTATTTGGTTGACAGCCTATCCACCTAAATACTCAGTCCTGCCACCGCCAACACACTGTGGTTACAGTGTGTGCCCTCTACAAATGTAGACTCCCAACTAGGAGAGTCCCACAGCAACTCACCCAACCCAACAGATGCTTGGGTGCGTCACCACCTTCTGGTTCCCCAGGTCCCATGGAGTTAGCTGTTTATTCATGTTCTACTGAAATAGCAACAAGGTGGACAACCTAAGACCACCATGATATTCTCTTAAGTGTGTGGACTAGTACAATGAAATCATACAAGGATGCTATGAGGATGCAGGGTGACTTGGACAGGTTGAGTGAGTGGGCAGATGCATGGCAGATGCAGTTTAATGTGGGTAAATGTGAGGTTATCCACTTTGGTAACAAGAACAGGAAGGCAGTTTATTATCTGAATGGTGTCAAGTTAGGAAAAGGGGAAGTACAATGAGATCTGGGTGTCCTTGTACATCAGTCACTGAAAGTAAGCATGCAGGTACAGCAGGCAGTGAAGAAAGCTAATGGCATGTTGGCCTTCATAACAAGAGGAGTTAGAGTATAGGAGCAAAGAGGCCCTTCTGCAGTTGTACAGGGCTAGTGAAACCACACCTGGAGTATTGTGTGCAGTTTTGGTCTGCAAATTTGAAGGATATTCTTGCTATTGAGGGAGTACAGCGTAGGTTCACGAGGTTAATTCCCGGGATGGCGGGACTGTCATATGTTGAAAGAATGGAGCGACTGGGCTTGTATACACTGGAATTTAGAAGGATGAGGGGATCTTTTGGAAACGTATAAGATTATAAAGGGATTGGATGCGCTAAATGCAGGAAACATGTTCCCGATGTTGGGGGAATGCAGAACCAGGGGTAGGCCATTTAGAACACAGTTTAAGAATAAGGGGTAGGCCATTTAGAATGGAGATGAGGAAAACCTTTTCACCCAGAGAGTTGTGAATCTGTGGAATTCTCTGCCTCAGAAGGCAGTGGAGGCCAATTCTCTGGATGCTTTCAAGAGAGATAGATAGAGCTCTTAAAGATAGTGGAGTCAAGGGATATGGGGAGAATGCAGGAACCGGGTACTAATAGTGGATGATCAGCCATGATCACAGTGAATGGCGGTGCTTGCTCGAAGGGCCGAATGGCCTACTCCTGCACCTATTGTCTATTGTCTATCAAGCGCCCAGGCACAATTTTCTTTTAGAAATATAGCCCTTCAGCCCGCTGAGTCAACGCAAAGCATTGATCACCCGTTCACCCTTCCTAAACAACAGGAGTCTCCTACAGAGGCCAAATATCCTCCAAACCTGCACATCTTTGGGACGTGGGAGGAAGCTGGAGTACCTGGAGGAAACTCACGTGATCACAGGGAGAACTCCACACAGTACTGTGGTCATAATTGAGCCCAGGTCTCAGGCGCTGTAAGGCAACAGCTCTATCAACTACGCCACCATGCTGCTCAAATACTAAGTTAACTGCCGTCTGAACAAGGAAACAATTTTGACAGTAAGAACCTAAAGATACATAAGGCACTAAATGATTTTACAGACAATAGACAGGTGCAGGAGTAGGCCATTCGGCCCTTCGAGCCAGCACCGCCATTCAATGTAATCATGGCTGATCATCCCCAATCAGTACCCCGTTCCTGCCTTCTCCCCATATCCCCTAACCGCCATCTTTAAAAGCCCTATCTAGCTCTCTCTTGAAAGTATCCAGCGAACCAGCCTCCACCGCCCTCTGAGGCAGAGAATTCCACAGACTCACAACTCTCTGTGTGAAAACCATGGGAGACCAGCTAGGGTGCTGTCTATTAAAAGTAGCTTCTCATTAACAGAGCAATCAGAATTAAAGGGCACTCTTTCAGAAAGGAGGTGAGGAAGAACTTCTTCAGTCAGAGGGTAGTTAATCTGTGGAACTCATTGCCACAGAGGGCTGTGGACGCCAAGTCTATGGATATTTTTAAGGCAGAGAGACAAATTCTTGATTTGAACGGGTGTGAAGTGTTATGGGGAGAAGGCAGGAGAATGAGATTAGGAGGCAGAGATCAGCCATGATTGAATGGCAGAGTAGACTTGACAGGCCGAATGGCCTAATTCTACTCCTATAACGTCAACATGTGAGCGGGGATGCTGGCTTCTGACAGTGCTCATTACTAGAGGAGCAGGAGTTCTGCTTATTGACAATTGCTATGGAGAAGGGCAACGTTGGACTGGAAATTGAGGTTCTGCATTGACAGAAGGCCAATTTTAAAATGACAGAACAGGACTTGGCAAAAGTTGTCTGGGCCGAAGAAGTCAAAAGTCACCAACTTGAATGACTACCGCCCGGTTGCCCTAACTCCAATACCCATGAAGTGCTTTGAAAGGCTGGTCCTCTCCCACATCAAATCCAGCATCCCTGCCTCACTGGACTCTCATCAATTTGCATACAGGGCAAATAGATCCACAGAGGATGCCATCTCTGTTTGTCAAGGAGGACTCTCTCTAACTTCTACAGGTGCACAGTAGAGAGCATGCTGACCGGTTGCATCGTGGCTTGGTTCGGCAACTTGAGCGCCCTGGAGAGGAAAAGACTACAAAAAGTAGTAAACACTGCCCAGTCCATCATCGGCTCTGACCTCCCTTCCATCGAGGGGATCTATCACAGTTGCTGCCTCAAAAAGGCTGGCAGTAACATCAAGGACCCACACCATCCTGGCCACACACTCATCTCCCTACTACCTTCAGGTAGAAGGTACAGGAGCCTGAAGACTGCAACGACCAGATTCAGGAACAGCTACTTCCCCACAGCCATCAGGCTTTTAAACCTGGCTCGGACATAACACTGAACTTTATTAGCCAATACTGTTATTTGCACTTTATCAGTATATTGATTCATGTGTGTATATATTTATAGAATGCCTTGTAGTCAATGCCTACTATGTTCTGTTGTGCTGAAGCAAAGCAAGAATTTCATTGTCCTATCAGGGACACATGACAATAAACTCACTTGAACTTGAACTTGAACTTGAACTCTCTGGCTCTTCACACTGTCCTGACTCACCTGGAAAGACAGAGCACGTACGTGAGGATGCTCTTCATAGACTATAGCTCTGCCTTCAACCCGGTCATCCCCACCAAGCTCACCACCAAACTCCACCAGTTAGGCCTCAGCTCGCCGATATGCGACTGGATCCTGAATTTTCTGACGGAGCGACCGCAGGCAGTGAGACTGGGCCCGCACCTGTCCTCCACTATCACCCTGAGCACCGGCACACCACAGGGCTGTGTACTGAGCCCCATGCTCTACTCCCTCTTCACACATGACTGTGTTCCTGCATTCGACACCAACACCATCGTCAAGTTTGCAGACGACACAACGGTGATCGGGCTGATCACCAACGGTGATGAAACAAACTACAGAGCGGAGGTGCAGAACCTGGCGGACTGGTGCTCACATAACAACTTGTCCCTAAACACCTCCAAGACCAAGGAGCTGATTATCGACTTCAGGAAGGCACATAATGGGGAATACGCCCCAATCTCCATCTACGGGGACAGTGTGGAGAGAGTGTCCAGCTTTAAGTTTCTGGGCACACACATCTCAGAGGACCTCACATGGTCCACTAACACCGCTGCGCTGGTAAAGAAGGCACAGCAACGACTGTTCTTCCTGGGAACATTGAAAAAGACTGGTCTGCCGACAACCTTCTACCGCTGCACCACAGAGAGCATACTAACGTATGGCATCTCTGTGTGGTATCTCAGCTGCACGGAGGCGGAGAGGAGAGCTCTTCAGCACGTCGTCCACAGAGAGCAGAGGATTATTGGGACACAGCTACCAGCCTTGGAGGGCATCTACTACACACGGTGCCTCAGGAAGGCCGTCAGCATCCTCAAAGACTCCTCACACCCTTGTAATGGACTGTTCGAACTCCTATCGAACAAGAGGAGCCATCTTGGGGAACGGCTGCTAACCAGCAGCCGTCCGTTAAATCCACTTTTTTCTTAGTTTTCAGTTTTCTTATGTCTTTGTCTGTTGGTGGAGTTTTGACTTTTAATGTGGGGGGGTTAGGGGGAAACTACTTCTAGGTCCCTACCTGGTCGGTGAGGCAGCTTTTTCTCCGGGCTGCCCCGTCGACCCGTCCTTGCGACCTACCAGCAGGCGTGGAGTGGCGTGGAGCGCCGTTTCCTGGCGGGGACTGCCCAGCACCTTCAGCTTCGGTGGCGGCACAGCGCTGGAGCGCAATCGCGGAGCGGAGCGGGCGATACCTTGCCTGGGTCGCCGCGCTGGATCGATGTGCTGGAGCTCCGGTGAGCTGCGACCGCCGAGCTCAACACCTCCGGGCTGCGGGACTGCGGAGCGACCAGCACCAACTCCAACATCGGGAGCCTCTGAGCTCCAAATCGGCGCGGCCTTGTCGGCTTCAGGTGCCTCGGACTCCGGTAGGGAATCGGCCGTTCCAGCCATCCCAGCCGCTGTGAGGACTCTCCCGACGCCGGGGCAACTGCACCTGGTGAGAACGGCCAGGAACATCGGGCCTCCGTAGAGGCAACTGTGGAGGCCTCAATATGCCGTCTTTGGGAGAACTGGGGTTGGGGACTGGACATTGTGCCTTCCCCCACAGTGGTAATCATTGTGGGGGGATGATTTTTGTGTGTAAATGTTAATTGATTGTTTTACTTTGTGTCCAAGATGGCTGCCGGAAGGGGGAGTGGACGCTGGCGTGTATTAGCAGCCGCTGCTCTCTCTTCCATACTGTGTTTTTGATTTTTGTGTTCGGATTGAATTCTGTTTTTAATTTGTGTACTTGTGATGTCTTTACTATTTATTTCATTCCGTAAAATCTGTAAGGTGTCCTTGAGATTTGAAAGGCGCCCATAAATAAAATTTATTATTATTATTATTATTACCTTCCGGCAGACGTTACAAGGCCTTCTACGCCCGCACCTCCAGACTCAGGAACAGCTTCATCCCCAGAGCTATAGCTGCTCTGAACTGGCCCTGCTGAGTGCCCCCCACCCCCATGAACTGTCTCCCTCGGATGGTCACGTCGCACAGACACATTTGCACTTCAGACTGTTTTACTGTTCTTTTTTAAATCATGTTTCTCGGGGTATCTAAATCTAAATTTTATTAGTTGTTTAAGTTATGACATCGGATGAAACCTGCATACCAAATCTCGTTGCACAAATGTGCAATGACAATTAAAGATATTATTATTATTATTATTATTATGTTATATACAAGAAAGTCCTCAAGTGATCAGTGAAAAATGAAATGGTAAGATTTCAGAGCCATAATAGAAAGTAGATTACAAATAAAGTAGCTAATGGCAGAACTGAAAACAGGGGAGGCTCTGTAGGAATGTGCAGGAATGAATTGCAGATGCTGGTTTAACCCAAAAATAGACACAAAAAGCTGGGGAAACTCAGCGGGACAGGCGGCATCTCTGGAGAGAAGGGATGGGTGACGTTTCGGGTCGAGACCCTTCTTCAGACTAGTTAGGGAAAAGGGAAACGAGAGATATAGACAATGATAGAGAGAGATAAAGAACAATGAATGAAAGATATGCAAAAAAGTAACGATGATAAAGGAAACGGGCCATTGTTAGCTCTTTGTTGGGCGAGAACGAGAAGCTGGTGCGACTTGGGTGAGGGGGGGGATAGAGAGAGAATGCCGGGTTTATTTGAAGTTAGAGAAATCAAATTCATACCACTGGGCTGTTAGCTGCCCAAGCAAAATAGGAAATGCTGTTTCTATAGGGAAATGCGTAAGGGATAGAAGTGTTTAAATATAGTAATTATGAGTTGAAAGAGGATGACCAAATAGCTGACAGCTTACCAACAGTAAGTATGTTTACAGACAAGAGGGTAACCACAGAAACATGGAGGTCAGTAATAACCCAAAGTTGTAACGTGTATTAAGTCACAGGAAGTGCGTGTGGTGGAGGACATTCTGCAGGGATTTTAGGGAAAGGGAAGACATATGACTTAGTTTTAACTCATGTCCAAGGATATTACAGTGTGTGTGCCTGCAATGTTGCATGAGAATTTGAGTTACAATGGTTTAAATAAAGATAAAGAATGAAGGAATGTGAAAAAAAACTGATGGGGTTTTCTGACTGTGCATCAAGGAAATTTCAATTCTACATTCAAACATTTATAGAATGAGAAAAATGAAAAAATAAAATATAGTTGTAGTTTAGTTTATTGTCACCTATACCGAGGTACAGTGAAAAGCATTTATTGCGTGCTATCCGGTCAGCAGAAAGACAATACATGATTACAATCGAGCCATCTACAGTGTATAGATACATGATAACGGAACAACGTTTAATGCAAGGTAAAGCCAGTAAAGTCCGAACAAGGGTAGTCCGAGGGTCACCGATGAGGTAGAGAGTAGTTCAGGACTGCACTCTGGTTGTGGTAGGATGATTCACCAATGTTATTTGTGAAGTGTGTTTTTAAGAATACATGTGGCAGGGCCTCTCATTCAAAGAGGCAGCGACTCTTTGAGAAGCTTTGTAATATGTGAGAGCTGTGTATGGCTCTGCCTACAATTTATCTTTCCTTTTGTCCTTTGAAATAACTCTTTAAGATGTTCTTTAAGTGTGGACAGCTTTATTTTAATGTTTTTGTTATTTGGAAAGATACCTAAGAAAAAAGACACTACACCAGGGCGGCACGGTGGCACAGCAGTATTGTTGCATTACAGCGCCACAGACCCAGGTTCGATCCTGACTATGGGTGCTGTCTGTACAGAGTTTGTACGTTTTCCCCTTGACCTCGTGGGTTTTCTCCAAGATCTTTGGTTTCCTCCCACCCTCCAAAGACGAACAGGTTTGCAGGTTAATTGGCTTGGGTTTGTATACTTGGTATAAATGTAAATTACATAGAAACATAGAAAATAGATGCAGGAGTAGGCCATTCGGCCCTTCGAGTCAAATGTGATCATGGCTGATCATCCACAATCAGTACCCTGTTTCTGCCTTCTCCCCATATCTCTTGATTCTGCTAGCCCTAAGAGCTCTATCTAACTCTCTTTTGAATGCATCCAGTGAATCGCCTCCACTGCCTTCTGAGGCAGCGAATTCCACAAATTCACAACTCTCTGGGTGAAAAGGTTTTTCCTCATCTCAGTTCTAAATAGCCTACCCCTTATTCTTAAACTGTGGCCCTGGTTCTGGACTCCCCTAACATCAGGAACATGTGTCCTGTATCTAGCTTGTCCATTCCCTTAATAATTGTATATCTTTCAATAAGATCCCTCTCATCCTTCTATATTGCAGGGAATATAAGCCCAGTCGTTCCATTCTTTTATCACATGACAGTCCCGCCATCCCGAGAATTAACCTTGTGAACCTACGCTGCACTCCCTCAATAGCAAGAATGTCCTTCCTCAAATTAGGAGACCGAAACTGCACACAATATTGCGGGTGTGGTCGCACCAGGGCCCTGTACAACTGCAGAAGGACCTCTTTGCTCCTATACTCAAATCTACTCATTATGCAGGCTAACAGGCCATTAACTTTCTTCACTGCCTGTTGTACCTGCATGCTTACTTTCAGTGACTGATGTACAAGGATACCCAGGTCTCGTCGCACTTCCCTTGTCCCTAGTGTGGGTAGGATGATGCTAGTGTATGGGAATCGCTGGTCGGCGCGGACTCGGTGAGCCGAAGGGCCTGTTTATGTGCTGTATCTCTAAACTAAACTAAAACAGATTCAGGTTTTTACTCCAGTTTGAACAACTGCCTTTTTTTCTCGCAGTGCTGGAGTAACTCAGTAGGCCCCGCCCACCTGCTGCAGTCTCCGGCGGAACCAGGAACCCGCCAAAAGGCTTGATGGAGCGCCCGAAGGCTCGTGGTCGACAAGACCAGGAACCTGCCTGAAGGCATGGCGGATGGCATAACCGGGAGGGGGCTGGAGAAATCAGACACGATGAGCAAGGCCCGGTAGGAGGGTGAACCAGGATAATGCCTCCAGCACCTTCAGGTTGGCTGCAGGAAGCGCCCCTGGGAAACAAAGATGGCCGCGCGAGGAGAGGAGAGGGACGTCGGTTCACAGGAACTGCTCCAGTACAATGAGCGAGCGGGCCGACCGGACATTGGACTCTGAATAATGGCGCCAATAATGGCGGTGCCTGCATGTGTAATAAGTGCAACATGAATTTCACTGTGCAGTTGCATAAGACAAATAAAACTCCATTGACTATTGAGGTTAGGCAGCATCTCTGGAGAACATGGATAAGTGACAATTTAGGCCAGGACACCACTTCAAATTTAGTTTAAAGAAGTAAACTAAGTTTGGAGAAACTCAGCGGGTGCAGCAGCATCTATGGAGCGAAGGAAATAGGTGACGTTTCGGCCCGAAACGTCACCTATTTCCTTCGCTCCATAGATGCTGCTGCACCCGCTGAGTTTCTCCAGCCTTTTTGTGTACCTTCGATTTTCCAGCATCTGCAGTTCCTTCTTTAACAGTAAACTAAGTTTACTTAGTTGTAATAGTGGGGAGAGAGCTTGAATAGAGGTAGAGTGGGACAAAGCCTAGCAAGTGATAGGTGGATACAGGTGAGGGAGGATGGGAGGGGGAGGGGTTGATTTATATATTCCCAAATATTAAAAATTCGGAATTGATATTTTTGGAAATATTTTGACACAATTGGAGGTAATCTCACGTGATGTCCTCTTCAAAGAGAAGTTTTTTCTCCTGGAAGTAATATTCCTGATTTTGTTTATGAATTTTGGTTCTAATATTTAGGTTAAATTTAAAATTGGGAGGAGTTTTTTGAGAGGAAGAGAATATTACGTGCTGTAGTGCCATTAAGTTCTTGTAATCACTTAATTCAAATAAAGATCTATTACCACAGAATGAGTCTTAAGTTTATCATTGTGTTCTTGCACAACCACTGCTGATTCAGCCCTTTGTGCATGACAAATAAACAATCATTCTACATGAAAATGTGAGGTGCTGTTCCTCCAGTCTGCATGTGGCCTCACTCTGGCAATGGAGGAGCCCCAGTACCAGAAAGGTGAATGTGGTATTGGGGAGGGGAGTTATAATGGGAGATCCAGCAGGTCTTGGCAGACTAAGTTAGTTCACTCATCCCTTCCCAGCCACATTGCCGCCCGCCTAGGGACTCCCCCCCTGTATCCACAGGAGATGTAACACCTGTCAGATTGGTTGAACAAAGGCCAGAGATGAAAAGACAAAGAGTATGAGATAAGGATAGGAGAGACGCGAAATGTGAAGCCAGAGGAAGGGATATAGATGGAACGGGGACAGGGAGAAAGAAAAGGGAGAAATGGGTACGCATCCAGGTGGGGCAAAGGGAAGAGCCCGCTGAGCCTGGAGAGGAGCGATAGTGGAGAGGTCGGTCCGACCGACAGATGAGGATGGAAGTGAGGAATTGTGCCAACTTCTCTTGATCGGTTGGGCAAGTAGGCAGAGGAATGGTTAATGGAGTTTAATGCTGATAAATGTAAGGTGTTGTGTCTTGGGAAATCTAACCAGGGCAGGACATTCACAGTAAATGGCAGGGGCCTGGGGAGTGTTGTAGAGCAGAGGGATCTAGGAGTGCAGGTATATGGTTCTTTGAAAGTGGTGTCACAGGTAGATAAGATGGTCAAGAAGGCTTTCGGCACATTGGCCTTCATCAGTTAGGGTATTAAATATAGAAGTTACCTTAGGGGTGTACAAGAACACGTGTGGTGTGCTTACCTTCGTCGGTCAGGGCATTGAATATAAGGGTCAGGAAGTGATGTAGCTTAATAGGACTTTGTTAAGCTGCACCTGGAATATTTACAGACATCTTTACACCCTGCTTTAAAAGGGCATCGTTGTGCAAGAATAGTAATGTGACAACGACTACCAACCAAGAGGTTGGTTATGGCACGTGTCAACCCCTGCCTCCGCAAGAGCCTGGACTCTCTACAATTTGCCTATCAGCATAATAGATCAACATGGACTGTGATCTCGCTGGCTCTCCACTCTGCACTGGACTACTTTGATAATAAAAACACATATGCCTAGCTGTTGCTCATGGACTACAGCTCCATGTTGAACAACATTGTCCCCTCCAAACATGTTACCAAGCCCAGGGAACTGGGTCTCCGTGCATCCCTCAGCAACCTGATACACGACTTCCTCATCAGCAGAACGCATTCGGCACGAATTGGAACTCGAACACGCAGGAACGAAGGAGATTACAAAAAGAGGAGAATGCTGGAGGAAGCCCCCGCCTCAAAAAAAACCTTGACCATGCTGTTATTTCACTCCTGCCATCGGGAAGAAGGTACAGGAGTCTGAAAACTGTGACATCCAGGTTCAGGAACAACCACTTCCCAATAATTGTCAGGCTATTAAATACTACGAACACTAACTGAACTTCAAACTATAAACTGCCTTGATTGTACTAGGGACTTTGGACTAAGTTTTGTTTTGCACTATATTGTTTTTTTTAATTTATTGAACTTGTTTTAATTTGTTTATTGTTATCTATTAAGATATGTGTTTACAATCCTGTGGTGTTACTGCAAGAATTCATTATTCTGTTTGTGCCATAAAACACACTTGACCTTGACTCTCGTGAAGGATATGGATCATGTACAGCCAGAGGAGATTAGTTTAACTCGGCATGTTTGTCATGGACATTGTGGGCTGGAGGGCTTCTTCCTGTGCTGCCCTGTCCTATATTCTATGTAAGGATATTTGTGACTGTAACAGGTGATGAGGCAGAAAGGGCATGAGAGGCAAGAGTGGCTCATACCTGATACATTCCCGCAGGGAACAGTAACAGTATTTTGGTATCCAAAGCATCATTAAAAGTGTCCCTGTCCTGGGTAGCATGGTGGCGCAGCGGTAGAGCTGCTGCCTTATAGCGGCGGAGACCTGGGTTCGATCCTGACTACAGATGCTGTCTGCACGGAGTTTTACGTTCTCCCCGTGACCTGCGTGGGTTTTCTCCGAGATCTTCGGTTTCCTCCCACTCTCCGTAGACGTACAGGTTTGTAGGTTAATTTGCTTGGTATAAGTGTAAATTGTCCCTAGTGTGTGTAGGATAGTGTTAATGTGTGGGGATTGCTGGTTGGCGTGGACTCGATGGGCCGAAGGGTCTATTCCCACACTGTATCTCTAAATTAAACTAAACTAACTGTAGTAAATTCAAGGAATCTGTCTAATCAAAGGCGTCATTTTGAGGATCTTCCTGAAATAGCTCCCTGAAAGTAAGAAAGCACACACTGGTACATGCAAATTCTCCTTGGAATATGTTACTGAGCACACACTCAAATATGCTTATCTTACACTGCACTTCCTATAACTGGTGTTTTTACATTATATATAACAAAATATAGTGATAAAATGAAATATTGATCAATGGTCAAATAGAATATAACACTCATTATGGATTCACATCATCAATGAGTCAAATATAATTATGTTTATATCACTCTTTTCTAATATTTCCTTACAACAGGCATTCCTTGTTGAAGAAACAAAGAACTGCAGATGCTGGCTTATACCAAAGATAGACACAAAGTGCTGGAGTAATTCAGTGGGTCAGGCAACATCTCTGGAGAAAAAGGATAGGTGGCGTTTTGGGTCGGGACCCTTCTTCAGACTGTACAGGCTTCCTTGTGACAGTCTTTTGGTCAGCCTTTCAGGTCCATGCAAGCTCTCAGAGAAACCCCCTCAAACCCATTCCCCACTTACATCCCTGTTTCCCAGTAACCTCACATATCCACCAATTCCCAGGACCCAGCACAGTATTGTGTCTACCTTTGGTTTAAACCTGGTGTAGGAGTCTGCATCGTGAAGACGGTGGGCCCGGTGCTGAGCCTGGGACTCGGGTAAGGCGACGGCCCGCTGGTGGGCGGTGGAATGGCGAGGGTCGCTGGTGGAGGTCCGCGGGGGACTGGGGTCCGGGTCAGCGGCCGAAGCGTCGATAGTCCCGGTCAGCGGATGGTCGGGGAGGCGGTGCGGGTCGACGACGGCGGCAGCTTGGGTGGTCCGGGCGTGGGACGTGACGGGCCGGGTCGGGAAGGCGGTGAGTGTTAGTGCGGCTCCTCTTGCTGATGGCGGGCCTGGGACTGGGCCTGGTGGTGGCGGGCTGACGGCGCGGGCCAGCGGCGGTGGAGTCCCGGGCGGGCCTGCGGGCGAGTTGAGGAACGTCGGTGGCGGGAGCGGTCTGTCTTGCAAATGAGTGGTGGGAATATGCATCAAAATTCTTTGTAGTTATTCCTTTTTTCCATGAAAAGAGTGATCACCTAAATGAAGGATCAATTCTTGCAGTAATGGAATGAGTACATGAGACCTTCATGGGTTACCGGTGCACTATCAATGTCATGTTAAGGATATCTTGGCTGTTCATTGCCCCACTTCCATGGAAACAGTCCCTCTGGTACAACTTGTTTATGCCAACCAGGTAGCCTAACCAACTAATCTAACATGCCTGCCTGGCCTATATCCCTCTAAACCTTTCCTATCCCATATACCTGTCCAAGTGTCTTTAAAATGCCCTAATTGTTTCTGCTTTCACCACTTCCTCTGGCAGCTTGTTCTATATATGCACCATCCTCTGTGGAAAAAGTAGCCCCTCAGACATCTATCCTCTAGTTTTAGACTCTCTGGGGAAAACCCTCATGATGGCTGTTCACCCTCATGATTTTGTAAACTTCAATAAGATCAACAGTCAGCCTCCAATGCTCAAGGGGGAAAAGACAAAGTCTATGCAGTCTCTCCTTGCAGCTCAAAACCTCCAGACTAGGTAACATTCTTGTTCATTTTTTTTGCACCCTTCCCAATTTCATGACATCCTTTCTACACCAGGATATCCAGAATATACACAGTATTCCAAATGTGGGCATGCCAACTTCTTATACTGTAACATGATGCCTCAACTCATGTACTTAATAGGCACGAAAGTCATTAAAGAGACGAAGGGCGTGTGAGGTGTTTTGGGTAGGGAGGGATTGGACTAGGGATAGGGTGGAGTCGAGGTATGTGGAAATTCGGTGGGACATGAACAAGCAGAAACAATGGGTCTGCCAGGACAGTTCTGTTTGTGGATTTTGGGCAGAAGATAAAATGGGACCGTGTGGGGCTGGGGATTGATGAGGTTGGAGGTTTTAGAGGGCAGAGAGCCGGAAGTAATGAAATCAGAAATGGTGTGTGATATTAAGATCTGGTCCAAGGATAAGTAGGAGGAGGTGTCTGAGAGTTGCCGCCTGAAGGCAACATGCCAAATGTCTTCTTCACCACCCTGTCTACATGTGTCACCAAATTAATTGGAATCATTTACCTCCATCTCTAGATTTCTCTGTTCTGAAACACTCCTGGGGTCCTATTTTTTACTGTATAATTCCTGCCCTGGTTTGTCTTACCAAAATGCAAAACTACATTTCTCTAAATTATGCCATTTCATTGCCCATTGCCCAGTTGATCAAGATACCATTGTAATCCCAGATAACCTTCTTCACTGTATACACTAATTTTAGTGTCATTCACAAACTTACCAGCCACGCCATTTACATTCACATCCAAATTGTTAATAATGAACTCATCACCGATCCCTGTGGCACACCACTCATTATAGATTGAGTTGGTGTTCCAGGCCATCCTACTATACAGTACCTAGTCGACAGCTTTGCTAAAGTCTATGTAAATAATGTCTACTGCATTGCTGTCTTCAATCTCCTTGGTCACTTTTACAAAAAAACTCAATTGAATTTGTAAGTCACAATTGAAGTTTGTGCAGGCCTTTAGGGCGGCACGGTGGCATAGCGGTAGAGTTGCTGCCTTACAGCGCCAGAGACCCGGGTTCGATCCTGACGACAGGTGCTGTCTTTACGGGGTTTTCTCCAAGATCTTCGGTTTCCTTCCACACTCCAAAGACGTACAGGTTTACAGGTTAATTGGTTTGGTATGAATGTAAAATTGTCCCTAGTGTGTGTAGGGTAGTGTTAATGTGCGGGGATCGCTGGTCGGTGCAGACTTGGTGGGCTGAAAGGCCTGTTTCCGCACTGTATCTCTAAACTAAACTAAACAATTTCCTACAAACAAGACCATGTTGACTATCCAGCAAAATGGTCTCTGCCTACAGAAGAGTGCAGAGGAGAGTGATGATGGAGATAAGATTGAAGGCTTTACTCAAAACACTTCCACATCAAATCCCACCCACATCAATCAGGATTCGGAATTATACGGGGAAGTATATGAAAGGTGTGGTAATAGCACAGATGCAGGTGGAGCAATCTTTAGAAGGGCTGCAAAATTCAACCATCAGGAAGCATCACAGTCATTCGAGCAGTCTAGCCCTCCCACTGCTGAAGCCACAAGGTTGCACCATGTATAAGTTCTGAGAAGTTTTCACGCATAATTGTGTAAGTGCTGCACGAGAGGATATTAGACAATGTTGAACTTTTAACTTTTATATTTGATATTCATGTATTTTTTTCAATACTTTGTCATATTCAAGCAGCACGTAGCCATGCCAACCAAGATGCCGCATCTAAGCTAGTCCCATTTGCCTGCTTTTGACCTGTATCCCTCTGAACCTTTCCGATCCAGTCAGTGATGAAAGCAAAGATGTACTTTGATGTTGAGCAATTGCAGGTTTTGAAATTCCTGCTTGGTTGCTTACAGGTCGGCGTTTGCATGTGATTTTCAAATGCTGGACCAGGGGAATCTAAAGATACCTTGTAATGATGAAGGGGTTGTGTGGTATCCTGGCGGTAATGTGTGCGGTCGCTGGTGAATTGATCACATCAAATTCCACCTCCTCCGTGGCTGTGTTCTACTCCTCCTGCAAGTCCACCACTCATTGCAGTCAATGTGGTGCAGCTCACAGCATCCACAACCATTCTGAGGTCCCTGCCTCGTACACACTGACCCCCATCTTACGCACAACATCCACTTCCACCCAAGAGCGGAACTCGCTATCAAAACATGGAGGGGACGGGGGACACAATTTTTTGGCGTGCGCATGCGCACACTCACACACACGGGCGCATGCTCACACTCACACACGCGCGCATGCGCACACTCACACACGCGCGCGAGGCTTCGGAGGCTCAATCCAGCGCTAAATGCAGCTCAACTCTGCCTGTCTCGCCGGGTTAACTACAGCTCTGCCTGGACTGACGGGACACCAGCGCCGCTTCTCCGCGCTGGCCATATTTCCCGCTAGCCCAGGCAGGTTCACCTGGCGGGACAGGCAGAGTTGAGCTGGGTTTAGTGCTGTTTCTCTGCGCTGGCTGTGGGCACAGCTCGCGTCTGTCTCCCGACCTCTCTGGCCACCCGCGGGGTGGGGGGTGGCACTCGGGACAGCGCCGGAGAGCCGGCCGGGATCAATCCTGCCTGCGGATGAGGCGCAGGTCTGTGCCACGTCTCCCTCCTTCAATCACCGCGCTCTCTCCTCAGTCCCACCCCCACTGTCTCGCGGAAAGCAGAGATTTTAAAATACAGATCACAAAAACTTGGGGGGGGGGGGGTGTCCCCCACCTCTCAAAACATGGGGGGGACGTGTCCCCTCTGGCCCCCCCGGGTTTTCCGCCCCTGCTTCCACCCGAGTACATTTGTTTATCAGGTGGTTTGCATTGGATTGAAACTTGGTTGACTTGTATTATCAACCCTTTATTTACATGAGTAGTAGGCCCCCTTTGGTCATGACTGACCATGGGTGATGCATCCTAGTTTGCAGGTGATGTGTGGTTGGATGCAAGCCTGGGCGATGTCATATGGAGGACAGGTTGTTGCCCATGCAGCACGTCTCCCCTCTCCACGTCGCTGATCGATCCAAAGGAACAGCAGGGCCATTACAGTTTGGCACCAGCGCCGTCGCAGGATCTGCCAGAGTGAGGTTGTAGACAACGACGAACTGCCTTAGGGACTCCGACTCCGGATTTTCTTGAGGTTTACTCCAGGAGCCTTTTCCATGACTGGCTATGGCCGCAAGGCAGTGGAGGTTTTAAGTCAGAGATTTACCTCTCCTAGATGGACTGCCTTCCCAGGCTTACGAGCCCCATCTGCCCGAGACTCATGGGGGCGGGAGCGTCTACCTTCCCGTGCAGGCCTATAGCACCTGCCCACTTCCCAGATTGGGCATTACATGAGTATTTAGTATGTATTATTTAACCCTAGCATCCCCCTCTCCATCCCTCCCCCACCCAAGTCATACCAGCTTCAAAGTTGTCTTGTTGATTCTCATTGTCTGTGACAGCTAACAATGCTTGTTTCCTTTATCATCATTACTTTTTTGTGTATCTTTCATTCATTTGTTCTATAATCTCTCTACATCACCGTCTATATCTCTCGTTACCCTTTCCCCGACCCTCGACTCAAAACGTCACCTATTCGTTTTCTCCAGAGATGCTGTCTGTCCCGCTGAGTTACTCTAGCTCTTTGTGTCTCTCTTTGGTTTAAACCAGCACCTGCAGTTCCTACATACACATTTAGTTTGGCTGCTTGCCAATGGATTTTCAGAAAGCTTGATAAGGTCCCACATAGGAGATTAGTGGGCAAAATTAGGGCACATGGTATTGGGGGTAGAGTGCTGACATGGATAGAAAATTAGTTGGCAGACAGGAAACAAAGAGTAGGGATTAACGGGTCCCTTTCAGAATGGCAGGCAGTGACTAGTGGGGTGCCACAAGGCTCGGTGCTGGGACCGCAGCTATTTACAATATACATGAATGATTTAGATGAAGGGATTCAAAGTGACATTAGCAAAGCTGGGTGGCAGTGTGAACTGTGAGGAGGATGCTATGAGAATGCAGGGTGACTTGGACAGGTTGGGTGAGTGGGCAGATGCATGGCAGATGCAGTTTAATGTGGATACATGTGAGGTTACCCACTTTGGTAGCAAAAACAGGAAGACAGATTACTATCTAAATGGTGTCAAGTTGGGAAAAGGGGAAGTACAACGAGATCTGGGTGTCCTTGTACATCAGGCAGTGAAGAAAGCTAATGGCATGTTGGCCTTTATAACAAGAGGATTTCAGTATAGGAGCAAAGAGGTCCTTCTGCAGTTGTATAGGGCCCTAGTGAGACCACACCTGGAGTATTGTGTGCAGTTTTGATCCCTTAATTTGAGGAAGGACATTCTTGCTATTGAGGGAGTGCAGCGTAGGTTTACATGTTTAATTCCCGGGATGGCGGGACTGTCATATGCTGAGTGAATGGAGCGGCTGGGCTTGTATACTCTGGAGTTTAGAAGGATGAGAGGGGATCTTATTGAAACATATAAGATTATTAAGGGTTTGGGCATGCTAGAGGCAGGAACCATGTTCCCGATGTTGGGGGAGTCCAGAACCAGGCGCCACAGTTTAAGAATAAGAGGTAAGCCATTTAGAATGGAGACGAGGAAACACTTTTTCTCACAGAGACTTGTGAGTCTGTGGAATTCTCTGCCTCAGAGGGCGGTGGAGGCCAGTTCTCTGGATACTTTCAAGAGAGAGCTAGATAGGGCTCTTAAAGATAGCGGAGTCAGGGGATACGGGGAGGCAGGAATGGGGTACTGATTGTGGATGATCAGCCATGAATGGCGGTGCTGGCTGGAAGGGCCGAATGGCCTACTCCTGCTCCTATTGTCTATTGTCTATTATGCTGCTGGCCTTTCCGAGGCAACATGAGGTATAAAGTCAATTTAAAAAGTCAATTAAAAAAAGGTTTGTTTATGTGATGGTCTGGGCTGCGTCCACAAATCGCTGCAATTTCTTTGCTGTTCCCAAACCAAGCTTTGATGCATCTTGATAAAATGATTCCCGGGCACATCCTGCAGTGAACCAGCAACCTGTGAACTGCAGACAGTACTGTTTGTTAATAAATAGCAGTCCTTTTACTTCCAACACTGTGTACTGCTTGTACTTTACATTTTGAAATAGTTCATGGAGATTGTTTCTTGTTAATATTAACGGCTACTTTATCTTAAACATTATATTTTGACTATTGCTACTCTACCCTGGCAAATCCTCCATCCTATAATGGACCTCATTTTGTTTTTTGCCCCCTTCCCTCACCTCTATTCACTTTCGGTTTTCTGCTTGCTTTACCTTCCCTGAATCCTCTTATACTTCCCGCTTCTGATAAATTCAATAGACTTAGGGGTCAGTGTTGAAACTAAGATACTCATTGATGGTCTTGAAGAAAGCTGCCCACAAAGACCCAGTGCTGCAGGGGTGAGAATGGTTTCCCCTTCTCCGATGCCCTCTGTATGACATCAGGCAGCAGGCTGGGCAGCAAAGATTTCCTGCAGACTGCACAGCAGAAGCAGAATGCGCAACTTATAATTAACTTTGTAAAACTCATGCATTAATAAAAATTGGAGCTTTTGATTAAATTAGAAGTTGCAATATCATTAATATTTTCATTTTATCACTAAAATCTTTTATATTTTAGTTCAAT
>CM075978.1:156059695-156141166 GCA_038087875.1 Malacoraja senta | reverse complement strand
GTTCTTGAACTTTTCTGCAGGGATACGTGCTTATGTATGTATGCATATGGGTATATATATATATATATATATATATATATATATATATATATATGTATATTGTGTGTGTGTATGTATGGGTATGTATATAAGTTTGTTACTCCCAAAGAAGTTATTTGAATGTTAGAAATAATCTTTTTTTTTCTTCGGGCACGGAGCTGGGAATTTTTTTTTTCTTACAAAGGCTACGGAAGTCTTTAGAATTCTAGCCACGTTAGTGTGGCTATCACTAACTACACTAATTGTAGATGTAGTTCTTTTTCTTTCACCCTATACTAATCAATTCTATCACTTTTTTCACTTTAAATATTTTTATAACTTAATGTTTGAATGGAAAAACAAGACTAATACAAGGAGATGTGTTCGGAAGAGCGATGTATATGATTTTAAATTCATCTATTTGAAGTTCGGGAGCAGGGTCAGGTTTTATGTGTTGTACCTTCTGCTCGGTTATAGACCACCTTAGAAACAATATGCAAGATGTTAATATGACAAGAGGGGGTCAGGGAATAACATTTTGTAGTTGGAATGTCAAGGGAATCAATGAACCAATTAAGAGAGGTAAAGTTTTGGCACATCTAAATTTAATCAAAACAGATATAATATTTCTCCAAGAAACACACCTTAAAAAGGAATCTCAACATAGACTTAAAGCTAAGTGGATCGCTGAATCATATCATTCCTCTTTTTCCCATAAGTCCAGAGGAGTTGCAATATTAATTCGTAAAGGAATACCTTTTACGAACTCTTCAACAATAGTGGATATTGATGGTAGATATATTATATTAGTTGGAGAGTTAAATGGAGAAAAAGTGATTCTTCTTAATGTATGTGGGCCTAACTTTGATAACCCCATGTTTTTTAATAAAACATTTAATAAAATTCCTGAATTTACACAATATAAATTAATAATTGGAGGAGACTTCAATTGTACATTAGATTCATACTTAGATAGATCATCAAGGCAAAAAAAAGTAAAATCTCAATCAAGTGTATTTCTAAATTCATTTATTAATACCACTAATATTAAGGATGTCTGGAGAATAGAAAACCCAACTGGACGGGAATACTCATTTTACTCACCAGTACATAAAACATACTCAAGAATAGATTATTTTTTAGTTGACTCTACATTTATCCCATTTATTTATAATTCAAAACACCATAATATTATAATCTCAGATCACGCACCTGTAACATTCATGATTAAATTAAATGGAATGTCTGAGAAACAAGCATATTGGAGATTTAACCCACAAATTTTGAACGAAAGATCATGCCAGGAATATATTATTAAACAGATTCAAATATTTTTTGAGGTAAATGACAACCCTGACACACCTACTTCTCTTATGTGGGAAACGTTTAAAGCGTTTGTTCGAGGTACATTAATTTCTGCTCAAGCATTTTATAATAAAGAGAACAGGATTAAGCAACAAACATTGGAAAGTGAAATCAAGCAACTAGATATAGAAAATGCGAGAATGCCATCTATTTTAAAAACATAATAAAATTGCTGTATTGAAATATAAATTAAATAAAATGTATTCAGAACAAGTAATAAAACTTTATCAAAAAACCAAACAATTACATTTTGAATTTGGAGACAAACCACAAAAACTATTAGCACGTCAGTTACGAAAAATGGAAGGGGAAAATATAATTCATAAAATTAGAACAGAGACAGGAGAATTATTAAAAATGCCCAAGGACATAAATGATAGATTTCTCCAATACTATCATAACCTTTATTCAACTAAAACCGTAGTACAATCAGAAGGAATAGCAGATTTTTTACTAAAATGTAATTTAAAAGGTTTAGATTCAAACGATAGAGAATTATTAGAAAGGGAGATTACGATAAAAGATATTGAGGAGTCTATTGGCTCTTTAAAAAATGGTAAAGCAGTAGGACCAGATGGTTTAGGCTCCGAATTTTATTTAAAAATTTATGATTTGCTCTGCCCACGTTTACAAAGACTGTATGAGTATATCTATACTCAACAGAAACTTCCAGACACTTTAAATGAATCTATAATAACACTTATTCCTAAAGCTGATAAAGATCCGGAAGACCCGGGATCATATAGAGCAATTGCACTTTTAAATACAGATCAGAAAATATTAACTAAAATACTAGCGCATAGATTAAGTACAGTGATGAATAAATTAATACACCCAGACCAAACAGGCTTTATTCAGAAACGGTACTCATATTATAATCTAAGAAGATTATTTAATATTATATATTCCAAGAGAATTATTAATGAAGATCTAGCAATAATCTCACTTGACGCTGAAAAAGCATTTGATCAGGTCGAATGGTCTTATTTATTTTCGGTGATGGAAAATATGCAGCTAGGGGAGAAATTCTGTACATGGATAAAACTGTTATATACAAATCCCACGGCTAGAATATTTACAAACCAAAGGTTGTCATCTAAATTTAGCCTATCTAGAGGTTGTAGACAAGGATGCCCGTTATCTCCATTATTATTTGCGCTTGCTATTGAGCCACTTGCAGAAAGAGTCAGGGGGCATCCGGAAATACATGGGTATAACACAAAGGACACAGTGAATAAAATTTCTCTATACGCAGATGATGTATTAATTTACATTACAAAACCAGAAATTAGTATTCCAAACTTATTAAAGCTAATAACCCAATTTGGTTCACTTTCAGGATACAGAATAAATTGGAATAAAAGTGAAATTATGCCAATAAGGGAACATAACAAACAGATAATACAACAATTTCCATTTAAAATAGTAAAGGAAAAATTTAAATATCTAGGTATTTATGTAACTAAGATATATACATCATTATTTAAAGCAAATTTTCCACCATTACTGAATAAACTACATAATAATATTCAATACTGGAAAACACTTCCTATCTCAATGGTTGGCAAAATTAATGCCATAAAAATGATTTTTTTACCGCAAATATTATACCTTTTTCAGACAATTCCGATATATCTGGCAAAATTTTTTTTTTTAAACTGGACTCTATTGTTAATGATTTTATCTGGGATTATAAGAATCATAGGATAAACAAAAGACATTTGTGTAAATCAAAAATAAATGGAGGCTTGGTTTTACCCAACTTTTTGTTTTATTTCTGGGCAGTTAATATTAAAAATATGAATTTCTGGTTGGAAGAAATAGATCATCAACCAGACTGGTTAAAAATGGAAAAGGAAGATTGTTTACCTTTTGATATCGGTTCGATATTATTTGCTACGTCTAAATTAAACAAAAAAAATTATAGGGAAAACCCTATAATATTTAGTGCTATACGAATTTGGAAACAATTAAAAAAGACATTAAAATTAGATAATTTATCACTTTTTCTTCCAATTGTGAATAACCCTTTGTTTAAGCCTTCATGGTTGGACGGGGGTTTTACACAATGGAAGAATTATGGAATTAAAAATATGGGACAACTTTACAAGGAAGGCACTTTTTTGACATTTCAGGAGTTGCAACAGACTTATGGACTTCGAGGAAATGATTATTTCAGATATCTTCAACTTAGAGATTATGTAAAATCGAATACTCAAAATTTTCGAATTAGAAATTCAGAAATTCTTGATGAATGTTGGAACAAACATCCTAATACAGAAAAATTAATATCTTATATATATAATATCTTATTATACAGTGACATTCCATCGACGGACTTACACAGACAAACATGGGAAAAAGAATTAAATCAAATAATAACGAAAGATACTTGGGAAGAAAGTTTGCAACACATACATCAATGTTCATTAAACGCCAGACATTCTCTAATACAATTTAAAGTAATACATAGGTTACATTATTCAAAAACAAAACTACATAAAATCTTTCAACATATCTCACCTATATGTGATAAATGTCAACATTTAGAAGCTACCTTATCTCATATGTTTGCAAACTGTATAAAAATTAAAAAATTCTGGGTAAATATTTTCAGTATAATATCTAAAGTAACCAGCACACAATTGGACCCAGATCCAAAATTAATAATACTCGGAATATTAGAATTAAATCAAACATTTAGAACAACACAAAGAAACTTTATTGATTATAGTTTAATAACAGGAAAAAAATTAATTCTAAAATTTTGGAAAGGCCCTACGACCCCCACAATCAAAATGTGGATTATAGAAATGACGGAGACCTTAAACGTGGAAAGAATCAGATTCTCCCTGTTGGACAAACAGGAATTATTCGTTGGAACATGGTCTCCTTTTATTGATTACTTAAAGGGTCAGAATAGTTCAGCACAGGAACCTGACTAGCACTCGGGCTAAAGAATGGATGAAATGCTATACTTAGAAATGTACGAATATATCTCGAATGAAGTTTTTTATTTTAATAAATTTTTCCATTCTTCTTTAACTATCTTTTTCCTTTTTTTTTTTTTTTTTTTTTTTCCTTCTTCTCTTTCTTTTCTTTCTTTACTTCATCTATCTCTTTAGTTCTATTTAGTTTAAAAAAAAAAAAAAGGCAAAAGATATTGGAGACAATGTAATAATAATTGACAATATTATCAATTAAAAAATGTAAGACTGTAATGATGTAAATAGGTTGTGTACTTATCTCCAATAAAAAATATTTTCAAAAAAAAAAAAAAAAGGAAACCGAAGAACTCGGAGAAAAACCATGCACGTCACGGGGAGAATGTACAAACTCCGTACAGACAAGCCAGGATCGAACCTGGGTCTCTGGCGCTGTAAGGCAGTAGCTCTACAACTGCGCCACCGTGCCGCCCTTATTTCATCCAGGAACAAAGGTGTCATTGAATGGCTGCAGGACTACCCAAAGGAGCCTGTGAACAGCCAGGATTTGTGGGCTAACTTGGTATCACATGCTAGTGTGTGGATATGGAAAGGCAGAGCAGACGAAACGTGTGGCTGAAGAAATGGTGTCAGAAGGATGCCTTTAGGTTCCCTGAGGAATTGGGATAATTTCTGTGAGAGGAGAGACCTCCACAAGCCAGAGCATGTCAACAGTAATGGGATCAAGGTGCGCATGGTACCTTTGCCATTCCTGTTGAAGAGAAGTTAAGCTCACTTGGCACAGACGGATTGAGTGTGTAGAAAGGAACTGCAAATGCCGATTTACACCAAAGGCAGACACAAAATGCTGGAGCAACTCAGCTTGGCAGGCAGCATCTCTGGAGAGAAGGAATGAGTGATGTTTCGGGTCGAGACCCATCTTCAGACTGAGAATCAGGGGAAAGGAAAACGAGAGATATAGACGGTGATGTAGTGAAGTATAAAACAAATGAATGAAAGATATGCAAAAAAGCAATGATGATAAAGGAAACAGGCCATTGTTAGCTGTTAGCTAGATAGAAGGTTGGCTGGATGGCAAAGAGTGGGAATAAAGGGGGCTTTTTATGGTTGGCTGCCAGTGACCAGTGGTGTTTTGCAGGGGGTCGGTGCTATTTTGCAGGGGGGCCGCTATTCTTCATGTTGTATATCAATGATTTGGATGATGGAATTGATGGCTTTGTGGCCGGGTGGCACCAGCAATGGCTGTCTCGCCAGCAGTCTCTGTCCCTTCCTTCTTTGTTGTTTGTATGTGTTAAATGTATGTTTTTAGTGTTCTTTGGCTTGTTTTGGGTGACGGGGGGGTGGGGGGGGGAGTTGGGAGAAACTTTTTCTAATCTCTTACCTCGACAGAGATGGGATTTTTTTCCGTATCGTATCTCCGTCCGCACTGCGCCTAACATCGAGGAGTCGGTGGTCTCTGCTGGACACCGACTTCGGGAGATCCAACCATGGAAGCCTGCAGGACTTAACATCGCGGAGCTCGTGATCCCTGTTAGGGATTGACTTTGGAGCTCCAGCTCCAATTGACTTTGGAGCCTGTGGTCTTTAACATCATGGAGCTTGAGGTCTCTGGTTAGAGACCGACTTCGGGAGCTCCAAGCCGCAGGAACTTCGACCGCCCCGACGCGGGGGCTTCGACCGCCAGCAGCGGTAGCATCGATCGCCCCGACTGAGGGTGGTTCGACTGCCCCGACCACGGGAGAATAAAGAGGAAGAAGATTAGACTTTATTGCCTTCCATCACAATGAGGCATGTGGGGAATCAGCTGTGGTGGATGTTTATGTTAACTTCTATGTAGTTGTGTGTCTTGTTGCTTTTTTATCCCGTATGGCTGTATGGTAATTCACATATCACTGTACCTTAATTGGTACATGTGACAATAAACTGACCTTGAACCTTGAAACAAATAGGTGGAGAGGCAGGTAGTGGTGGAAGCAGTCAGCAGAAGGACTTGGACAGACTGGGAGAGTGGGCAGATGAAATACAGCATAGTAAATTATCCAGTTTGGTCGTGGGGTTAAAGGCCTGGACTATTTTCTAAACAGACTTGGGAGTACTGGTGCAGGATTCCCAAAAGGATAATTTACAGGTTGAATCAGTAGTAAAGAAGCCAAATGCAATCTTAGCATTCAGTTTGAGCTGACTAAAATATATAAGCATGGATGTAATGCTGAGGAATTTTAGACCACATTTTGGAGCAAGGTAAGCAGTTTTGGGCCTGCACTCGCTGGAAGAGCGACATAAATATGAGCAATAAATAAATCTATTTACGTGCATACAGTCATAGTATTTTTCCTGGTGGGAGGAGTGTCCGGGGGGGGGGGATGATTGGCAGTCACCGAGGTACAGTGTTGAGTAGTGTAACAGCCACAGGGAAGAAGCTGTTCCTGGACCTGCTGGTCCGGCAACAGAGAGACCTGTAGCGCCTCCCGGATGGTAGGAGGGTAAACAGTCCGTGGTTGGGGTGAGAGCAGTCCTTGGAGATGCTGAGCGCCCTTCGCAGACAACGCTTGCTTTGGACAGACCCAATGGAGGGGAGTGAGGAACCGGTGATGCGTTGGGTGAGGAACCGATGATGCGTTGGGCAATTTTCACCACCCTCTGCAGTGCTTTCCGGTCAGAGACAGAGCAGTTGCCATACCATACTGTGATACAGTTGGTAAGGATGCTCTCGATGGTGCAGCGGTAGAAGTTCACCAGAATCTGAGGAGACAGATGGACCTTCTTTAGTCTCCGCAGGAAGAAGAGACGCTGGTGAGCCTTCTTGACCAGAGTTGAGCTATTGTGGGTCCAAGAGAGGTCATCGGAGATATTGACCCCCAGGAACCTTAAGATGGAAACACGTTCCACCTCCGTCCCGTTAATGTGGAGGGGGGTGTGCGTGCCGCCCCTAGACTTCCTGAAGTCTACAATGAGCTCCTTGGTCTTCTTGGTGTTAAGGGCCAGGTTGTTGTCAGCGCACCATGCTGCTAGGAGCTGGACCTCCTCCATATAGGCCGACTCATCGTTGTTGCTGATGAGGCCAATCACCGTTGTATCATCTGCATACTTGATGATGGTGTTAGTACCATGTACAGGTGTGCAGTCGTAGGTGAAGAGGGAGTAGAGGGAGGGGGCTCAGCACACAGCCCTGTGGGACGCTGGTGTTCAGGGTGAGGGTTGAAGAGGTGTGCTTGTCTAACCTAACAGACTGGGGTCTGTTGGTTAGAAAGTCCAATATCCAGTTGCAGAGGGAGAGGTCGATGCCCAGGTCGCTGAGTTTGGTGATCAGTTTCGAGGGGATAATGGTGTTAAATGCTGAGCTATAGTCGATGAACAGCATTCTTACGTAAGTGTCTCTGTTGTCGAGGTGGGAGAGGGCGGAGTGAAGTGGCGTTGAGAAGGCATCCTCCATACTCCTGTTCTTGCGGTAGGCAAACTGATAGGGATCCAATGTGGGGGGGGGTAGGCAGCCTTTGAGGTGTGCTAGGACCAGCCTCTCAAAGCACTTGGCGATGGTGGGAGCAAGTCCAACTGGGCGGAAGTCATTGAGGCTTGCAGCAGTGGAATGTTTTGGCACCGGCACGATGGAGGTGGTTTTAAGGCACGTGGGCACAACTGCTTGGGCAAGTGACAGGTTGAAGATGTCAGTCCAGACGTCTGTCAGCTGCGCAGCACAGGCCCTGAGGACGCGCCTGGGGATGCCGTCAGGGCCAGCAGCCTTACGTGCATTAGTCCTACTCCGTGCCACGTACACGTCGTAGGGGGTGAGTGAGAGGGGCTGGTGATCGGCAGGGAGCACCGCCTTGATGGCCATCTCTAGATTGTCCCTGTCAAAGCGGCCATAGAAGTGGTTGAGCTCCTCAAGGAAGGAGGCGTTGCTGGATGTGGGGGTGGTGTTGGTGGGTCTAAAGTCCGTGATGGCCTGGATGCCTTGCCACATGCGTCGGGGGTCGGAGTTGTTGTTGAAGTGCTCCTCAATCCTGAGCTTATGGCAGTGCTTGGCCTTCTTTATGCCCCTCTTCAGGTTAGCCTTGGATGAACTGTATGCTCGGGCATCGCCTGACCTGAAAGCGGTGTCCCGTGCTTTCAGCAGTAGCCTGACCTCGCTGTTCATCCATGGCTTCTGATTCGGGAATATGGTCACCCGTTTGAGGGAGGTGACACTGTTGATGGTGGAGTTTATAAAGTCCAGCACGGAGGAGGTATAGGAGTCAATGTCCGTGTGGGAGTCAAGGGTGGCCTGGGCTGCAAACGCATTCCAGTCAGTGTTTCCAAACACTGCTGAAGTGTGGAGTCCCGCCTCCTCTGACCAGACTTTAACTGTCCTCACAGTGGGTTTAACCCGTCTGATGAGTGGGGAGTACTTTGGGAGCAGGAACAATGAGAGGTGATCAGATTGTCCAAGGGAGGGGGACGGCTTTGTGAGCTTCAGCCATATTAGTGTAGACTTTGTCCAGTGTCTTGTCTTCTCTAGTGGCGAAGGAGACATGTTGGTGGAATTTGGGGAGTACAGTCTTCAGGTTGGAGTGACTGAAGTCACCCGCAACAATGAAGGCTGCCTCGGGGTTGTGAGTCTGTTGTTTGCTAATGGCAGTATGCAGATCTTTCATTGCAAGCTTAGCATTAGCATCAGGAGGAATATAGGCTGCAGTCACAACAGTGGAGGTAAACTCTCTGGGCAGATAGAACGGTCTGCATCTAATCAAGAGGAACTCTAGGTTAGCTGAGCAGTGTCTCTCGATGATGGTGGTGTCCGTGCACCATGCTTTATTTACATAAATGCACAGACCCCCACCTCTGGTCTTACCAGAGTCTGTTGTGGTGTCCGCTCGGAGTAAATGCCGCCCCGTTAGCTGGATGGCGCTGTCAGGAACGTCAGTGTTGAGCCAAGTTTCAGTGAAGATCAAGATGCTGCAGTCTTTGATCCAGTTGTGGGAGGTGATCCTTAGCCGGAGTTCGTCCATTTTGTTTGCCAGTGAGCGCACGTTGGCGAGGGAAAAGGCTAGGAATCGCTAGCCTGTGTGGGGCTAGCTCTAACCTGGCCTTTAACCCACCTCTGCTTCCCCAGCGGTGCTTTCGTTCACGTCGCCGTCTGTTGGTGCTTCCGGTCGGCCGAGCTGGCTTGGTGCGCGCTGGTGTTGTGCCGCTCCGCGGCTCCGCTGGCGTTCTGCCATCCCGCGGCTCCGCTGCTCTGACTAGCTCAGGAGCGAGACGGAGATCGACCAGAAAGTTGTTGCAGCCACAGGAACCGAAGTCCAGAAGTTCCTGTCAGCTGTACGAAAGGGATGCAAGACTGCTCCGTGTGAGCAGCTTTGAGACAGGTAGGGAATTGTCGCTATTTCTTCAATTTCTTCAATTTCTCGGATTCTTGGGAGACACGGGGCGTCGCGATGTGCCCGCGCCGCCGCCATCTAGAAGGATGAGGTGGGATCTCATTGAAACTTACTGAATAATGACAGGCCTAGATAGATGGGGTGTGGAGAGGATGTTTCCACTTGTTGGAGAGTCATGGACCAGAGGGCACAGCCACAATATAAAAGGACATACCTTTTAAAGGGAGATGAAGAGGAATCTATTTAGCCAGACAGCTGTAAATCGGTGTAATTTATTGCCAGAGATGGCTGAGGAGGCCGAGTCCTTGGGTAGATTTAAAGTGGAGATTGATAGGTTCTTGATTAGTAAGGGTGTCAAATGTTATGGGGAGAAGGCAGGAGAATGGGTTGAGCGGGAAAGATAGATCAGCCATGATTGAGTGGCAGAGCAGACTCTCTGGGTCGAGTGGCCTCATTCTGCGCCTATGTCTTGGGATGGCCAGACAACACTTTGGGTTGGGACTCTTCTTCAGATGATTTCAGCATCTACAGGTTCTTGAATCCTGTTTATTATGTTTTTTATGTTATATCTGATATAAAGTGAGAGAAAAGGGGAAATTCACATCAATTTATATCTAATTCACAGAAATCAGTGATAAAAGAAGATGTGGATTGCTCTCTTCCTGTTGTGTGTTTGTCAATGCTCTGCGGATGAGTTCAGACTTCGAGCAGAGGCATTAATGAAAGAAACTCCTCTTGTAGATGGGTGAGTGAAACAGATTTCTAGGTGAAGTTACTAATCATCATGTCATTATCTCAAATGTCATCAAGCTGGGTTTCCATGAAATCACACTTGAATCTTCATTGTAGTTTATTTAGTGTTGTTTAGTTTTTTAATTTAGAGATACAGAGGGGAAACACGCCCTTCGGCCCACCGAGTCAGCGCCGACCAGCGATCACCGCATGCTAACACTACCCTACACACACTAGGGATGATTTACAATTATACCAAGCCAATTAACCTACAAACTTGTACGTCTTTGGAGTGTGGGAGGAAACTGGAGATCCCGGAGAAAACCTACGCAGGTCACAGGGAGAACGTACAAACTCCATATAGACAGCACCCGTAGTCGGGATCGAACCCGGGTATCAGGTGCTGTAAGGCAGCAACTCTACCACTGCGTCACCGTGCTGCCCAGTGTAGGTAGCTGGCAATCCTTATATCTCCACACATGTTAGGGCGGCATGGTGGCGCAGTGATTGAGTTGGTGCCTTACAGCGCTTGCAACGCCAGAGACCAGAGTTCGATCCTGACTATGGATGCTGTCTGTACGGAGTTTGTATGTTCTCCCCGTGACTGCGTGGGTTTTCTCCAAGATCTTTGGTTTCCTCCCGCACTCCAAAGACGAAGAGATTTATAGGTTAATTGGCTTGGTTAAAGTGCAAATATAATTGTCCGTTGTCTGTGTAGGATAGTGTTAATGTACAGGGATCGTTGGTCCGCACGGACTCGGTGAGCCGAAGGGCCTGTTTCCGTGCTGTATCTCCAAACTAAACTAAACTAAACATAGTTTTTAATATTGTCATAAAATGTATTGAAAGTTGATAAATAATTTCCTGTGGCACTGATTACATGACAGAATTTCCTAAATAGCAATGACAGACTGCTCTGTGTTCTGCCTGCTCCTCTATGCTCACTGATGTACCAAATAAAGAGGAAATGAACAACCCAAGAAGCCAAACCTGAGGATGACAATCTCAAAATGTAACATGAAGTTTGTATGTAACCTGTCCATATACCTCCTCCCTCTACTCCGTCCAAGGACCACGACCTATTTTCAGGTGGCAGAGATTCACTTGCACCTCCTCCAACCTCAACTACTGTGTCCGCTGTTCCAGGTGTGGACTCCAATGTACAAGACCAAGTGCAGGCTCGGTGATCGTTTCGCTGAACGTCCTCGCCTAGACCTACATGATGTCCCGGTTGCCAAACACTCTAACGAATCCTTCCATTCCCATTTTGACCTTTCTGTCCTGGGCCTCCTCCATTGTCAGAGTGGCCCAACGCAGATTGGAGGAACAGCACCTCATATTTCTCTTGAGCATGTTACAACCCAGTGTTATGAATATTGACCTCTAATTTCAAATAACCCTTGCTTTCCCTCTCTTTCCATCCCTCTCCCATCCTAGTTCTCCAACTAGATTGACTGTCTTCCTGATTAAATTTTACCTTGAATGTCTCATCACCTTCCCCCACATTTCCCTTGATATACGTCCCCTTTGATGTCTCGTTTTCACACCTTATCCTTCCATATCCCGATCTCTCCCTCTCCTTTGACTCTCAATCTAAAGAAGGGTCTCGACCCAAAATATCACCCATTCTTTTTATCCAGAGATGCTGCCTGTCTGGTTGAGTTACTCCAGCAATTGTGTCTATCTTCAGTGTAAACCAGCATCTGCAGTTCCTTCCTACACATGAAGTTTGTACTTGCTCTAGGATTTTTCCCTGGATGAGACAAGTGCCTGGTGTCAGAAGAGATCTTGGCCATGTGGGGGATTTGCTGTCCAAGATGTCTGGAGCACTTATTCAGTTAAAAAAATTCTTAAGGAATTGGGCAGGCTAGATGCAGGAAACATGTTCCCGAATTTGGGGGAGTGCAGAACCAGGGGTCACAGTTTAAGAATAAGGAGTAGGCCATTTAGGACTGAGATGAGGAAAAACTTCTTCACCCAGAGAGTTGTGAATCTGTGGAGTTCTCTGCCACAGAAGGCAGTGTACACTTTTTTTTCAAGAGAGATTTAGCTCTTAGGGCTAAGGGAATCAAGGGATATGGGGGAAAAGCAGGAACGGGCTACTGATTTTAGACTCGGTACCGACTGGCTATCTACCAGCATACCCAACAATTCTCCACCCGGGCATTGAGATCCACTTTGACTGCTATGCGCCGGCACCAGCAGGACCTCGCATTGACCCTCCCGGAACATCGGGCCTCACTCACCCAGACCTGCAACGGACCACAACTGTATTTTATCCGCCGGAAGATCCACCTCTTCAATAAAAGATTCCTGGCCCACCTTAACTCCACCATGGACCTTAAATTAGCCCGCCTCCAGGCCGCTCCCGCCGCCAACACTCCGCGATTCGACCGCCCGCAGGCTCTGGGCCCCAACTCCGGCCTGCATCGCCTGCCCGAGTCCCGCGACGCCATCTTGGCCACGAGGAGCGCCTCCAGTACTCACCAGGACGCCGCCTTCACCGACCTCCACGTCGATGCTGCCGCCGACCTTCACCTGCCTACCGATGACGCCCAGCCTACATCGATGACTGTTTTGGTGCCACCTCCTGCACCCACACATAACTGACTGACTTCATCCGCTTCACCACCAACTTCCATCCGGCACTCAAATACACCTGGACCATTTCCGACACTTCCCTACCATTCCTTGACCTCACTATCTCCATCGCAGGTGATAGACTTCTTACCGACATCCATTACAAACCTACCGACTCCCATGGCTATCTGGACTACACTTCTTCCCACCCTGCTTCCTGTAAGAACTCCATCCCCCACTCCCAATTCCTCCGTCTATGCCGCATCTGCTCCCAGGATGAGGCATTCCACACCAGGGCATCTGAAATGTCCGCATTCTTCAGGGAACGGGGCTTCCCCTCCTCCACCACAGATGAGGCTCGCACCAGGGTCTCTGCCATACCCCGCAACACTGCTCTCTCTTCCCATCCCCCTACTCACAACAAGGGCAGAGTCCCCCTAGTCCTCACCTTTCACCCCACCAGCCGTCACATACAACAAGTGATCCTCCGTCAGTTTCGCCACCTCCAACGTGACCCCACCACTCGCCACATCTTCCCATCTCCCCCCATGTCTGCCTTCCGCAAAGACATCTCCCTCCGTAACTCCCTTGTCAATTCTTCCCTTCCCTCCCGTACCACCCCCTCCCCGGGTACTTTCCCTTGCAACCTCCCCCCCTCGACACCATTCAAGGACCTAAGCAGTCGTTCCAGGTGCGACAGAGGTTCACCTGCATCTCCTCCAACCTCATCTATTGCATCCGCTGCTCTAGATGCCAGCTGATCTACATCGGTGAGACCAAGCGGAGGCTTGGCGATCGTTTCGCCGAACACCTCCGCTCGGTCCGCATTAACCAACCTGACCTCCCGGTGGCTCAGCACTTCAACTCCCCCTCCCATTCCGTATCTGACCTTTCTGTCCTGGGTCTCCCATGGCCAGAGCGAGCAACACCGGAAATTGGAGGAAATGCAGCTCATATTCCGCTTGGGCAGTCTACATCCTGGGGGCATGAACATTGAATTCTCCCAATTCTGCTAGCCCTTGCTGTCCCCTCCCCTTCATCTGGTTGTCTCCTCCCATCCCCCAGCCCTCGGGCTCCTCCTCCGCCTTTTTTCCTTTCTTCTCCCCACCCCCTATCAGTCTGAAGAAGGGTTTCGGCCGAAACGTTGCCTATTTCCTTCGCTCCATAGATGCTGCTGCACCCGCTGAGTTTCTCCAGCATTTTTGTGTACCACTGATTTTAGATGATCAGCCATGCTCATATTGAATGGGGGTGCTGGCTCGAAGGACCGAATGGCCTGCTCTTGCACCTATTTTCTATGTTTCTATGTTTTGGTCACTCTGCTATAGGAGGGATGTTGTTAAGATGGAAAGAGTGCAGAAAAGATTTACAAGGATGTTGCCAGGACTTGAGGGCCTGAGCTATAAGGGCTAGGACTAGGACTTTGTTGGGCAGGCTAGGACTTTTTTCCTTGCAGAACAGGAGGCTGTAAGGTGATCTTAGATAGGTCTGTAAAGTCAGGGGGGGGGGGTAAATAGGTTAATGCACAGTCTTTTACCCAGAATAAGGGAATCATAAACCGGAGGACATAGGTTTAGGGTGATAGGGGAAAGATTTAATAAGCATCTGAGAGGAAACCTTTTCATACAGAGGGTGGTGGGTATATGGAATGAGATGCTAGAGAAGGTGGTTGAGGCAGGTACTATAACAACATTTGCAAGCCATCCCAACGGTACATAGATAGGGAAGGTTTAGAGGGATATGCGGCCAGGTGGGACTAGTGTAGATGGGGCATCTTGATTAGCATGGACAAGTTGGGCTGAAGGGTCTGTTTCAATGCTCTATATATAAGGCTCTATCTATCTAAGTCCATCCACTCTTGAGATTGTTGGCTAGACTCATTAGAGAGTTGCAGTGCATGTGAGGTTTGTAGACTCTGGGTTGGGTTGGTTTCAGTGTCGTAGGGTAATGGGTTGGCCATCTTCATGCGGGTGCTTGATATCAAGATGCAGTAATCATCATCCAGCAGAGTTTGTGTACCTTGACATCAGCTTCCCAGTGCTTAAAATATCATGTCGCTTCTTGCCTTTGTCTCAACCTGCAGGCCTTCAAAATATCCATGAAATGTCAGCGAGTTGAATGGTCATAGCAACATATTCTGTACAAGCAGGGATCTGGGCTTATCCGCAGCAAATGTCCTTCAGGTTTTTTAATTTGCAGGAGACTCACTTTGCTGCAGTTTCAATGGAGTTGACGTAATCTGAGGGTGTCCTGAAATGTTCATAAATTCATAAGTGCTAGGAGCAGAATTAGGCCATTCGGCCCATCAAGTCTACTCTCCCATTCAATCATGGCAGATCTATCTTAACCCTCTTAACCCCATTCTCCTGCCTTCTCCCCATAACCCCTGACACCTGTACTAATCAAGATTCTACCTATCTCTGCCTTAAAAATATCTATTGACGGCCTCCACAGCCTTCTGTGGCAAAGAAGTTCACAGATTCACCACCCTTTGACTAAAGAAATTCCTTCTCATCTCCTTTCTAAAAGAACGTCCTTTAATTCTGAGGCTATGGCCTCCGGTCCTCGACTCTCCCACTAGTGGAAACAGCCTCTCCACATCCACTCTATCCAGACCTTCCACTATTCGGTAAGTTTCAATGTGGTCCCCCTCAACCTTCTAAACTCCAGCGAGTACAGGCCCAGTGCCATCAAACGCTCATCATATGTTAACCCACTCATTCCTGAGATCATTCTCTGGGATCATTTCAATGCTAGCATATTAGTGGTGCAGATGCTGGAGAAGTTTATCACTAGCTGTGATTGGAACCATGATATAGTTTCTTGTAGTTTATAAGAATATAATGTTTCTTCTTCAGATAGATAAAGAATTTATAATTTTTTCCATTAAAAAATGACTCATTTGTTCCAGTGCTTTTGGTCTTTTGATTGTGTTTTGTTATTGGGTTAGGTGAGAGAAAGCACAGAAGTAATAGTTCCTCTATAACTTTGACAAGCACTTCCCCCATGTCACCATTTCCCATTTTATTGGAATACAAAGGTCAATTGAAACAAGTTTTTGAAAACACAAGAATCGTGATTCATTCTCAATGTACTGAAGTGGTTTTTCAAAATACATTGGTAATTACATCTTGTACATTTCCCAAATTATGAAGAATTTTAATAGAATATATGCTGGCTAACGTATCGGAACCCATCCTGTTGTTTGACATTTGAAGGCTTTTCTTTCCAAAATTAGACACAATGACTTCCCTTACCAACTTCTACTGCGTTACCACAACCAACTGAGCAAAGTGGATCTGAATAAACTGAATGAAACCCACACTAACATCAATAAGCTGAAAGCTGGGCTTGTGGGAGGACAGGTATTTGATTTGCTTATTAATTGTGCATTCATTTTTCAGTTTAGTTTAATGTAGAGATGCAGCATGGAAACAGGCCCTTCGGCCCACCAATTCTGTACTGACTAACGATCCCCGCACATTAACACTATCCTACACACATTAGGGACAATTGTTTTCACTAATACCACGCCAATTAACCTAAAAAACCTGTACGTCTTTGGAGTGTGGGAGGAAACCGAAGATCTAAGAGAAAATCCACACGGTCACGGGGAGAACGTTCAAACTCCATACAGACAGCACCCATAGTCAGGATCGAACCCGGGTCTCCGGCGCTGTAAGCGCTGTAAGGGCTGTAAGGCAACTACTCTACTGTTGCACCACCGTGTCACCACTATTCAAGTATTTAAGTTCAGATTGTATTGGTGGATAAAGAAAATTAAATTGAAAGATATAAACTAGGTAAGTTTAAAGCAAGCTCTTTAGTTGCAGGAAGAATAACTGCCAACATGGACTAAGTGAAGCAAATTGCTATTTCTGAGGTAATTTATTTTATTGAAGCATAAAATAGGCAGGGTGAATGGTGGACAGCCTTATACAAATCCATCAGGGAAACATTGAGTATGAGCGTCATCTTATCAATGCAAGAAATCATAATGTCTACCATTTTAGGGAAACGTGCAATATTGCCGTTTACAGTCTGGACTCTATTCATGTCAGAGTCTTGGACATTTCTATTATTATCATTGTCAAAGTTAATATGTTATGAAAGAATTTAATTGAACCAGAATTTCCTTGTCTGTTTAATCTGAGTCTGCCTTTGCCACTAATTTCAAAAGTAGGACTTTTATAACATTCCAATATGGAAAAACATCTTTAATAGGAATCTGAGGGGTACCTTTTTCACACAAAGTGTGTTGGGGGTATGGAACAAGCTGCCAGAGGAGGGAGTTGAGGCAGGGACTATTTAAGAAACAGTTAGACAGGTACATGGTTTGGAAGAATACAGGACAAGTTTGGAGGAGTACGGGCCAAAAGTGGGACTAGTGTAGCTGGGACATGTTGGCCGGTGTGGGCAAGGTCTGAAGGGCTTGTTTCCATGTTGTATCACTCTATGACTATCTCACAATGTATGGGGAAAAATAATACATGTCATTGGCCAATGTGAATAAGCAAATAGAAACACTGAACGTGGCCAAAATCCAAATGTTCCAAATCAGCAGAGTACTAACTTGCTGTACAGGTCATCAAGCCATCTATAACACCAACAAAATGACTTCCATCTCCCTCTGGATCTGTCTAAAATTTATAGTAATGGCATTTGAATTTGGATATACTGATTTGGAGATAGTCTTCTATAAAACCTTTTGGTTGCATAGAAACTAATTAGAAAGCTAAATAAATGGAGTGTCACCTGAACTGGAGTGCAGTTTGCTAAATGAATCTCCAAATCTTTTAGTTTAAGAGAAGGAAACCCTGTAAAATAGTGGAATGTGTGCAGTGAAGGAAGACTTTTTATCTTGCATGATCCAGCACAAAGATTTGATGTCCCAAGTCTCATGTTCTTGTGCCACTCTACTCTTGTGCCGGAGTAGACAAGATGGGCCAAATGGCCTAATTCTACTCCTATCACTTAAGACCTCTCTATTAAAAGTGTGACTCATCTCAAAATCTTCCAAAATAAATCTCTGAATATTCAATGGGTGCTAGTAAGCATTGTGACATACTGCCACGTAACTCGCCCACCACAAACTATCAACTCAATGTATATTTCTAAGGCAGAGATAAATAGATTCTTGATTAGTACGGGGGTCAGGGGTTATCAGGGCTCGAAATTAGCGGTTGCCCGGGTGCCATTGACCACAGATAGTGCCCCCGGGCAACCTAAACGGCGACTCATTTTGCCCGGATTGGCACCCAAATACTGGTTTATACCGGTAGATGCAAAAAACTGGAGTAACTCCGCGGGTCAGGCAGCATCTCCGGCGAATAGGAACTGACGTTTCGGGTCGGCGGCTGTATTCCTTTAGTATCTTTGATTGCAGGTCAAAGATACTAGGTGCGTGGTGACGAAGGGTCGGGGCGAATGACGGGCCCCGAACAGCGACAACAGCTGCCGCGAGAGCGGCTCCACCGCCTCCTCCTCCCGCACCCCCGCCCGGCGGAAGGAGGCCTCCCTCTCCCTCCCTCCCCCCCCCCCTCCCGGCCTCGGCGTGCGGGAGGGGTTGTTTTGAAAGCGTCTTGCGGATTTGCCATCAGCGGCTCCTATCACCCTGATAACAGTCGCTGCTTGCAACTCCGCTAACGGTGCTTTCAAACCAACCCCTCTCGCACGCCGAGGCAGGGAGGAGGGAGGGAGAGGGAGGTCTCCTTCCGCCGTCTGAAGCAGCTGCACCAAAGATCCTACAGCTATAGGATCTTTGAGCTGCACCGCTCGGCCCCGCACCTTGCTGTCGGCTGGCGGAGGAGGGGAGGCGGTGGCGAGGAGATCCCAACCGCCTCCCCCTTTGGCGGCGGCACTTTGGCGTTGGACAGGGACGGCCAAGGCAGCGGGGCGATGCTGTCCGAGGAGCGCTGACCTTCCTTCCTCCCCACCTCCTCTGCCCCATCCTCCCCCCTGTTTCTCTCTCTCTCTCTCTCTCTCTCTCCCCATCCATCCCATACTGATCCCCCCATTCAACACCACTGACATCCCCCGTGCTCTCCCCTCACAATTTTACATACTCCAACCAACACGTACTAATTCACCTGCCTCAATCCATCCATTCCGCACCGATTGCCTTCTCAACCCCCCCCGCCATCTATCCACCCGCACTGATTCACACACCCCCTGACCCTATTGTGCTTCATGGTCTTCAGAGCGAACATTGATTATGTTTGATAACGGAATGTAATCAAATGTGTTTTAATTCCCAATGTTATTATTTGTTTTGACACCTTTAAGCATATTACCAAAAGAACATTTGCTGCAGTTATGTCCTTTGGCCATCTCTTGTCAGTTAGTGTAATGTTTAACCTGTCAGATGGGTATAGTCGGTTTTAACAGCTATTATCATAAAATGCCTTTAGAAATTTCCTTGCAACCCGTATATTTTGTTATGGATAAATTATGTGGGAAGCCAGAGTGTTTCTGTGCCAATAGCAATAACGACCCATGCTATGGCCATGTCATTGGTAATTTTCGGTCCTTCACAGAAAACATGCTTGCATCAATCTGTAGTGTGCATGGTTAAGCATATATGTTACCATGGTCCAGGATTTATTGACGCAGGTTGATCATATGCTGAATTTTTGTTTGGAAGTGGAAAGGACCACATTTTTGTTTGGAAGTGGAAAGAACTAATAGAAATTGCATTAATTGCAATGTGTAAAAAGAGTTGAGATATTGTATTATAATTTTGCTGCATGTCATTGTGGTATATATCATGTCTTGATTGGTGAATATGTTTAGTTTGTGAGTTATTTGAAGCAGAAATAATATGTGAATGTAGACGAAAGTGCTGGAGAAACTCAGCGGATGCAGCAGCATCTATGGAGCGAAGGAAATAGGCAAAGTTTCGGGCCAAAACCTTTATTCAGACTGATGGGTTTCGGCCTGAAACGTTGCCTATTTCCTTCGCTCCATAGATGCTGCTGCACCCGCTGAGTTTCTCCAGCACTTTTGTCTACCTTCGATTTTCCAGCATCTGCAGTTCCTTCTTGAACATAATATGTGAATGCTTCATTGAGCATAAATCCGACTGGTAACTACGCACTTCGTCCGAGCACTTCAATGACCACCTAAACTGTCATTTGGCAACCTAAAAAGCTGTCAAGGTTGCCCGGCTGGCAACAGGGAAAAAAAGTTAAGCGAGAGCCCTGGTTATGGGGAGAAGGCAAGAGAATAGGGTTAGAAGGGGAGATAGATTAGCCATGATTGAATGGTGGAGTAGACTCGATGGGCTGAATGGCCTAATTCTGTACCCTATCACTTATGAACTTCTGAACCTATTGTCTACTACCCGAGAGCCTAACAAAATGTGAGTGTCTAAAAAAAAAACAATCCAATCTAATCTGTACTTGAATGCAATATCACCATAGTCTGTATGCAAATATCTGGGAGCAGTTAATAATTAGATTCCAAGCTGTTTTTTTCCTTCTGCTGGCAATAAAAAAAAGGTTCCCACAATCAGCATGAGGGTTGTCCATTGTGAGCCGATCAGCTATCAACAAGGAGTTAAGAACGGGATTGGATCAAATCTCTAGCGAGGTGGCTTTTTACTTGCCGTGCCTCATGGTGACAATTCTACCATTGTAAACTCTACGATGTAAGACATTGTGACATATAAAGAAAGGATGTGTTTATAGGGCTATGTGCCAAAAACAAGTAAATGGGCCTAGCCTTGAATGCCAATTTGGTTGTTATGGTCAAGATGGGCAAAGGGCTTGTTTTTGAGTTGTCTAGTTCAAAGTCTCTAAGCCACTAATAGAAAAAGGAATGTCCTTATAGGTCAGCTCCCCATGTTTTCCTCCTGTTTATCAGGAACAATACCCCTAAAACAAGTTTAATACCCATGATGATATTATTGACACTATTATGCCACTACCAAGCTATTAGATTGATTGTCGTGCATTTGATTTTAGTTTGTACATGTTCAAAATTGGAAAATAACGTACAACCTGTTGTTGCAGTTTTGGGTTGCATATGCACCATGTACCACCCAGTATAAGGATGCTGTGAGACTAACCCTGGAGCAAATTGACGTCATACAAAGAATGGATTCACTGTATTCTCGAACTTTACGTTCTACATTTACAAGTAATGGTAAGTTATCACATTTGCTACCAGCAGTTGCAATTAATCTATGAACATATTCAATGATGATGAGGGCCTTGTAACCTACTTAAACCTAAAACTATTCTTCACCACATCCTCTGATGGCTACCATTGGTATGAGCAGAAATTGATATCTTTCCCTTTCATGCAAGAGTCTTTTGCATCTAATTTGTGTGACTCCTTGTCTGGAGGCTGTTCAGAGGTCCATGATCCCGTAGTGGATCCTGAGCAATGGAAACATCGATGCTGAAGATCGACAGTATCTTCCATCATTGGCCCAGAGTACTGAGCACTTCATCACTGTGTAAGAAGGAGCTTCACCGAAGATAGACTCAAAAAGCTGGAGTAACTCATTGATTTCACCTAGCTGCCAACTAACAATGGCCTGTTTCCTTTATCATTGTTACTTTTTTGCATATCTTTCGAATTTCAAACTTTACCCGTGCCCTATATCTGACTTTACTCAGATGGGCACAGACATAAAATAAAACAGTTCATAGATCAGTGTTGAGTCTATCAAACAAGTCGGTTTATTAGCCACGTACATCGGGAAGCAGTGTGAGCAAGCCCAAACTGTTTCACTAAGTCAAAGTAACTACAATTTTTATACCCTCATGACACAATGGTTACTTGTGGAGTTGACATGAACCATCATTAATCAATGTCTCTGTAACCTTCCATCTTTGTCGTTCCCCAGAGTTAACTTTAATCTTACGTTTCTTGTTGTTTAGAAATCCTCCCATATATTTAACATGTGGATACCATAAATGTCCAGATTCTACTCGCCAAATGGAGTCCCTTTGTAAAAGAGGTCGTTTGTTAACCTTTGGAAGACTTGCCTGCTAAACACAGTGACCAAAAGGACAAAGGACATTTATTGTCACATACACCAATTGGTGCAGTGAAATTTGAGTTACCATGCAGCACACAAATAAGATAAAGGCAACACTATAGAATTTAACATAAAACATAAAAACATCCCCCCACAGCGGAATCAACGTTTCCCACGGAGAGGGAAGGCAACAAAGTTCAGTCCTCTTCCTCTTGTTCACCTGTGGTCGGGGCCTATTCAAGAGCAGCTGCAGTACAAGTAATATCATTGCTGAGGTGACCCGTTGTCTTGTCAAAAACATTTCATTGCACTGTTGACCCTGTGTTAACCTACATATGACAAATAAAACTGAACTGAACTGAAGATTGCAACATATAAGAATCTAGACACTGTGAAGATCTATCCCGCACCCCTAATAGATAAGGAAGCCTGCTTCTCAGCAGAATGTTTCAGCTTTAGCCATTCTGACTACATTCTTGGCCATTTTTCCCATCATGCTCCCCAGTATCTGAGTTCTAGGGTTAACCAAACTATAATCTGCTCATCTTCCTTATAATACTCAAAATTCCCGACAACACCCACCTCTTTCATTCTTACCCTCTCCTGCCTGGTGCCTCTGCGATTGAAACAGTCAGACATGGCCGTCAGTAGTTGAGTGACAAGGGGTCCTAGCTATGTAACTTTGATTTGTCTCAGGTTGATGATCACAGGTTGTTTACCTTGATATGGCTGGGTTGTGATCATCACAAGACCATTGGTAGGTCTCTCTGATCTCTCTACAGGGGCAATAGGTATTTGAATGTCTACCATGATGACACTATTTGACGTAATGTCTTGTTGCTACCTGGCCCCATCACAGAAAAGGCCCCATCACATTTGTTAGGAAGGAATTGCAGTTGCCGGTTTACACCGAAGATAGACACAAAATGCTGGATTAACTCAGCGGGACAGGCAGCATCTCTGGAGAGATGGAAAGTGTGACGTTTTGAGTCGAGACCCTTCTTCAGACTGAGAGTCAGTGGAGAGGGAGACACAGAAATAAGGAAGGGTAAGGTGTGAAAATGAGACATCAAAATAATAATAATAATAATGGATGGGATTTATATAGCGCCTTTCTAATACCCAAGACGCTTTACATCGCATTATTCATTCACTCCTCAGTCACGGTGGTGGTGAGCTACTTCTGTAGCCACAGCTGCCCTGGGGCAGACTGACGGAAGCGTGGCTGCTAATCTGCGCCTACAGCCCCTCCGACCACCACCAATCACTCACACACATTCACACACATTCACACGCAGGCAAAGGTGGGTGAAGTGTCTTGCCCAAGGACACAACGACAGTATGCACTCCAAGCGGGATTCGAACCGGCTACCTTCCGGTTGCCAGCCGAACACTTAGCCCATTGCGCCATCTGTCGTCGAAAGTGCCGCCCTCAATACGGGTGTCAGGGGTTATGGGGAGAAGGCAGGAGAATGAGGTCGGAGAGATAGATCAGCCACCATAGAATGGCGGAGTAGACGTGATGGGCCAAATGGCCTAATTCTGCTCCTATCATTAATGACATGAAAAGAAGTAAGCAGATGGAGACCAAGTGATTGGGGCAATTGAATGAGTGTGTGTGTAGCAGGGATTTATGGAAAGAGTGAGTTTTCAAGGACTGAGGTCAAAGGAGAAGATACCTGTCTCGTACATGACCCCATCTCTAAAGGTGCCCTTGTGAAGATGGACATAATGAACACGTTTTGGGTCAAAGGGGTGATGGCAAGAGGGTTCAAAGTAAATGAAAACAGTAATATGTTAATCTTCAACTGAAGAAATGAAAAGACCTTAGACCAGCAAGAGGTGGATAAGAGCTGAAAAACTCCCCAAATTGATTGCAGTCTTTCTGTCCAACATCAGGATTGTAACATGTGAATAACGACCTTGTTACGATTAATGGTGTTTGGTCGATCCTCTGCAAATAGTACAGAAGTTGGGACATATTGTTACGGTTATCAAAGGTGATTTTGTGAAACAGTTTTGGTTGCTACACCATTGGAAGGATGTGATTAAGCTGGAGAAGGTGCATAAAATATTCCCCTGGATGTTGATACATGTGACTACGGATGCTGGAATCTTCAGCAAAAAAACCCCCAAGTGTTATAGGAACTCAGCAGGTCAGGCTGCATCTGTGCAGGGAAATGGACAGGCAACATTTTAGGACAGGACAGGACCTTCCTTCAATGTGGATAAATGTGAGGTATCAAAAACAGGAAGGCAGATTACTATCTAAATGGCGTCAAGTTGGGAAAAGGGGAAGTACAACGGGATCTGGGGGTCCTTGTTCATCAGTCTATGAAAGTAAGCATGCAGGTACAGCAGGCAGTGAAGAAAGCGAATGGCATGTTGGCCTTTATAACAAGAGGAGTCGAGTATAGGAGCAAAGAGGTCCTTCTGCAGTTGTACAGGGCCCTAGTGAGACCACACCTGGAGCATTGTGTGCAGTTTTTGTCCCCTAATTTGAGGAAGGACATTCTTGCTATTGAGGGAGTGCAGCGTAGGTTTACAAGGTTAATTCCCGGAATGGTGGAACTGTCATATGCTGAGAGAATGGAGCGGCTGGGCTTGTACACTCTGGAGTTTAGAAGGATGAGAGTGGATCTTATTGAAACATATAAGATTGTTAAGGGTTTGGACACGCTAGAGGCAGGAAACATGTTCCCGATGTTGGGGGGGTCCAGAACCAGGGACCACAGTTTAAGAATAAGGGGTAAGCCATTTAGAATGGAGACGAGGAAACACATTTACTTTCAAGGGAGAGCTAGATAGGGCTCTTAAAGATAGAGGAGTCAGGGGATATGGGGAGAAGGCAGGAACGGGGGTACTGATTGTGGATGATCAGCCATGATCACAGTGAATGGCGGTGCTGGCTCGAAGGGCCTCATGGCCTACTCCTGCACCTATTGTCTATTGTCTATTGGTGGAAAGATTGGGCTGTGACATGAATACTCTTTCCTTGACCCCATCAAAAGAGATGCATATCAAGGAAAATGTAGAATAGATCATTGTTAGCTCGGAGAAGGTGACAACAAAACAGATGAAATGTAATCGGGAACTTTTCACTTGGGCAGCTTACATCCCAGCAGTATCAATATTGACTTCAAGTAACCCTTGCTTTCTCTCTCATCCTTCCCTCCCCCTACCCAGTTCTCCAACCAGTCAGACTGTCCCCGATTACATTTTATCTCTGTATGCTTTGTTGTCAGCTTCTCCGAGCTAACAATAATCTATTCTACATTTTCTTTGAACTTCATCCAGCATTAAAACTCTCTCCAATAACCTGATCCAATCTTGTCTACTGCAGTCAGTGTTCTCGATGTGACTCCATCTACAATGGCCGGACTGAGTGCAGACTGGGTGCTTTGCTGAATGTCTGCACTCTGTCTGCAATCATCACCTTCATCTCCCAGTTGCATTTCTTTGTAGTGAACGGTCTCCCTGCCCAACAGTGGCCCGTTTCCTTTATCATCGTTATTTTTTTGCATATCTTTCATTCTTTTGTTCTATATCTCTCTACATCCTCATCTATATCTCTCGTTTTCCTTTCCCCTGACTCTCAGGCTGAAGAAGGGTCTCAAACCCGAAATGTCACCAATTCCTTCTCTCCAGAGATGCTGTCCGTCCCGCTGAGTTACGCCAGCATTTTGTGTCTACCTCCAGTACATTTGGTGTTCACTTCCATTCAGGCTTGTTTGACAGGCTTCTGCCATTCACTGATAACGGCTGCGTTACAATTACAGTTTTACTGGAGCTGGTTGGCATTATACATGTACCACATCTTACATGTGCTTAAGACAATAAACTCGACTTGACTAATGTTTCAACACCAAGTCTGCTGATGATACAAAACTAGGTGGGGTTGAGAATAGTGAAGATGTACAGATAAAGATGAGCTGAATGGAAAGGTGTGTACTTGATAGATACAATATATTGTGAGAAAAATAAAGTTGCTTACACTGTACCAATCAAAAAAGAAAGTTATTTTATTAATTGGGTAGTGTTGATATTCAAAAGTATCTGTGTAGGAAGGAACTGCAGATGCTGTTTTAAACTGAAGATAGACACAAAAAGCTGGAATAATTCAGCGGGACAGACAGCATCTCTGGAGAAAAGAAATAGGTAATGTTTCGGGTCGAGACCCTTCTTCAGACTGAGTGTCAGGAGAAAGGGAAACGAGAGATATAGACGGTGATATAGGGAGATAAAGAACAAATCAATGAAAGATATGCAAAAAAGTAACGATGATAAAGGAAACAGGACAATGTTAGCTGTGAGCTAGGTGAGAATGAGTACAGACAATGAGACTCAACAAGACAACTTTGAAGCTGGTATGACTTGGGTGGGGAAGGGATGGAGAGAGAGGGGATGCTGGGGTTACTTGAACTTAGAGAAATCAATGCTCGTACCACAGTGTTGTAAGATGCCCAAGCGAAATATGAGATGCTGTTCCTCCAATTTGCATTTGGCCTCACTCTGACAATGGAGGAGACCTAGGACAGAATGGTCAGTGTGGGAATGGGAAGGGGAATTAGTGTTTGGCACTGGGAGATCAGGTAGGTCCAGGCGGACAAAAGGATCTGGATGTCCTTGCATTCGAGTTACTGAAAGCCAGTGTCTAGATGCAGCAAACTGTTCGGAATGAAAAATGGTACAATGGCCTCTGTTGCAAGATGATTTTTGTATGAGTGTAAATGTATTGCACTAAAATTACATAGGACGTCGGTGAGAAAATGTGGAGAATTGTGCAGAACTTTGGCTTCTACATCCTTAAAGTTTAAACTTTCCTTGAACTCACCAGACTGATTCCAGGGATAACAGGTTTTGTGTACAGGAGAGACTGGGCACACTGGGCATGTATTCTCTGGATTTTAGAAGTATGAGAGGAGATCTTATTGAAACTTACGAAGTCCTCCCATGGCTGGATATAGGGTGGAAGGTTCACTTTGCTGAAGGGTCTAGAGCCAGAGACTGTAGTCTCAGGCAAAGACTGGGACTGAGATGACATGTGCAATGTCTTCACATAAGAGCTGGTAAGTCTTTGTCATTCTCTAGTCTGGTGCACTGAGGAAGCCCTGATGTTAACTTTGTGCAGAATAGAGATTGATAGATTTCTGGATGTTACGAGAAATGAGGGATACGGGGATCATGCGGGATAAAGAAGCCCACGTTGAAGATTAGCTCTAGAGACCCGGGTTCCATCCTGACTACAGGTGCTTGCCTGTACGGAGTTTATATGTTTTCCCCGTGACTTGTATGGGTTTTCTCCGAGATCTTCGGTTTCCTCCCGCTCTCCAAAGACGTACAGGTTTGTAGGTTAATTAGCTTGGTATAAATGTACAATTGTCCCTAGTGTGTGTAGGATAGTGTTAGTGTGTGGGGCTCGCTGGTCGGTGCGGACTCGGTGGGCCGAAGGGCCTGTCTCTGCACTGTATCTTTAATCTAAACTAAACCAAAGTTGATGAAATATTCAATAGTTCTGGGCTTGTCTCATCTCTAAGCCAATTGCTTTGCAGGTAAAAATTTCAAGGTAAAATTCAAGGTAAAGTTTTCTGTGGAACATTCATTTATTGCACAAAATTGATGTTTTTGTTAAGCTCACATACTGGAATTTTCTAAAGTGCCATGCCTCTGTGAAGCTGTGATCATGTGAGGTGATTAACGGGGAATCTCAGGTGCTTTCCTCACGTACACGTCACAGGGTGGAAGTTAGGAATGATCAAGAAGTCAGATGCCGACCACAATGGACAGAAAATCTGCCCACAATCTCCCTGTAAACCAACCTCTCCATTTTAAAGCCCCATTAGATCCCCCAATAAACCTCACTTCTGAAAAGAAATAAAATGTCCTAGGGTTATTAAAGATCTAAACTTTGGAAGTAAACAAAAATGTATTTTCTCTCTGGTAGTATTTATTTGAAAGGAACACGTGCGGCACGGCGGCGCAGTGGTAGAGTTGCTGCCTTACGGCGCCAGAGACTCGGGTTCGATCCTGACTACAGTGCTGTCTGTACGGAGATTGTACGTTCTCTCCGTGTCCTGTCTGGGTTTTCCCTGGGAACTCCGCTTTCTTCCCACACTCCAAAGACACTTGTAGGTTATTTGGTTTCGGTAAAAATTGTAAATTGTCCCTAGTGTGTGTAGGATAGTGCTAATGTAGGGATATCCATGGTCGGTGCGGAGGGCCAAAGGGTCTGTTTCCGCGCTGTATTTTTAAACTAAACTAAACTAAAACTAAAATAAGAAAGTTAGGAGAAGTATTAAACAGTGACATATAGTCCAGCTGGCATTTTCCACTCATAGTTAATTCTCACCATCAAATGGAGCAAAATAATTGGTGTAGTTATTAGAGAAGATATGCTCTAACTGTACAATTAATTTAACAATTATCCAGAGATTATGCCTGACTTAAGTTACTCCTACACTTTGTATCTTTTTTTACAATTAATGTGTATTTTTCAAATGCTCGTATTAATGTTTTATATTAAATGAGAAGTCAAATATTCAATTGCATGAAATAGATTTGCTAAGTATAAATGTACTAAGTGAATCAAAGCAAATATCTGCACATAACCTCTAATACCTTCCTAATACAGGCATTACCACAGCTTTCAAGGCTAAGCAAGTGGCCAGTTTAATTGGTGTCGAGGGTGGACACTCCATAGACAGCAACATGGCTACACTACGCATCTTCTACCGTCTGGGAGTTCGTTACATGACCATCACGCATAGCTGTAACACACCATGGTAAGGTAAAATGAGGACAATTTTCCCTATCGAACATAGAACAGTACAGCACAACAACACCCTAGGATGCACAATGTCTGTGCCTATGAACATGATGCAAAGACCAACTTTGATCTGCCTGCATATAATCCATATCGCTCCATTCCCTGAATATACACATGCCGATCCAAAAGCCTCTTACATGCCACTATCATATCTGCCTCCACTGTCAACCTCACAGCACGTTCCAGGCATTCACCTATCTTTGTTAAAAATAAAATTGTCCTATATATATCCTTTAAATTTTGCCTCGTTTGCAAAAGCTAATAATATTTAATATTTTCAATATGGGAAAATAGTTCTGACTGTCTAACCTGTCTATGCCTCTCATACGTTTATATAGTTCTATCAGCTGTCCCCTTAATCTCCCGTGCTCCAGAGAAAATAATCCAGCCAGTCCAACCTCTCCTTTTAACTAATCCAAGCATCATTCTATAACCCTCCTCTGCACCCTTCCAAAGCTTCCACATCTTTCCTGTATTGGGGTGACCAGAACTGCATTCAATACTCCAACTGTAGCCAAACCAAGGATCAATAAAGCTGCATCATGACTACCTGCCTCTTATTCTTAATGCCCCAACCAACGAAGGCTAGCATAGCAGATGTAATTTTTAGCACTCCATCTACGTATGTTTCCGCTTTCAGGGAGTTATGGGTTTGGACTCCAAGATCCCTCTGTACTGCAATGCTGTTCAGGGTCTTGCCAGTAATTGCATATATTCCCCTTTCAAGGTTTCAAGGTGAGTTTATTGTCACATGCACCAATTAAGGTGCAGTGAAATTCAGATTGGCATACCAATAAAGAGCAACAAGACACCCAAATAAATTGTTAACATGAACATCCACCACAGCGACTCACCCACATTCCTCACTGTGATGGAAGGCAAAAAAAGTTCAATCTTCTTTCCTTCTTTGTTCTCCCGCGGTTGGGGCATTCGAACCTTCCATTGTCGGGGCATTCTTGACTCCAGCAACCAGCGGTTGTGCCCTCCGCATCGGGGCGATCAAACTCCCGCATTGTGGTGATTTCCGCTCCCCGCGCTGAGCGATCAGACTCCCGAGACGGGGCTGGTTGAACATCCTGCGACTTGGAGCTTCCCGACATCAGTCTCTTCCCGACACTGCGAGCTCCTCTATGTTGAAATCTGCAGGTCGCGGTTGGAGCGTCGATCCCAGGCAAGGGATGGTAAGTCATGGTGCTCAAAGTCAGTCTCGGGCAAGGCCTCCAGCTCCATGATGTTAGGCCACAGAGTGACCGGAGATACGATCCGGAAAAAAATCGCATCTCCGGCAAGGTGAGAGACTGAAAACAAGTTTCCCCCGACCCCCCGCCCCCCCATCCACGCCCCACATAAAACAAACCAAAGAATAACACATACTTTTTGATCTCCCTAAGCACACCTCACTATCTGCCATTTCTCTGTCAATCTCTGCATATGGTCTGTATCCTGCTGTTACCTTGAGAGCCTTCCTCACAGACCGTGACTCCAGCAATTGTGGTGCAAACAGACTAACAATCCCATCAATCCCCTGCTGTCATAGATGGGTCTCCTCTGTGTCCTGTAATTCCTCTCCAACTCCCCTCCCCACAATGGGACAAGGATAGAGTTCCCCTGATCCTCATCTTTCACACCCCAGCCTCTGCATCCAAAACATCATACTCTGATATTTTTGTCACCTCAAACATGATGCCACCACCAGTCACATCTTCCCATCTCCACCCCTTTCCGTCTTCCACAGAGATCATTCCCTTCACAACTCCTTGGTGTACTAATGCATTCCCATCCAAACCAGCCCCTCCCCGGGTACCTCCCCCTGCAACCGCAGGAGATGTAACACCTGTCCCTATACCTCCTCCATCCAGGGACCCCAGCAGTCCTTCCAGGTGAGACAAAGGTTCACGTGCACCCCCTCCGACCTCATCAACTGCATTGTTATGAAGAATAATTTCACAAGCACCAATGTGCCTGATTTTAACCCATATCTAAGTATTTATAGCACCTTTACAATTTTCAGGGCTGATAATTGGCGCGTGGATGCGGGGAATGATACAGCTAAAAGTAATGGCCTGTCTGAGTTTGGAAAGGTCAGTGCCTGCCATCAATGTCCAATGATATTTATTTTGAAAGCTGTTATATAATATAAACCTTATGTAACTACAAGCCTTCTAGAATCTTTTTTTTATTTAATTTTTTTTAATTTTTATTTATTAGAAGTACATTACATTACAACCACATACATTAATACTCGTCATTTATATCTTCTTACAATTAATGTACTCCCTTTATTTATTTTTTTACACTAGAAAAAGAAAAGATTGAAAGAAAGAAGAAAGTGAAGGAAAAAGTGCAAGTGTAGAAAAGTGTAGAAAATGTAACAACAAAAAAGGACGAAGACCCTATAAGAGCGAAATTAAAAACAAAAAGAAAAAGAGTTAAGAAATAGGCCCTAAGAAAAGAAAAGAGAAAGAGAAAAAAAGAGAAACAAATGTATTTTTTGAGCATCACGTAAATAGGACATACCAACTCTTCAACTATCATCCCCCCTTACCTGACCTCAATTTTTTATTTTTTTAAAGTACTTTTGCACCCTATGTTTGTAATAATTCTATAAATGCAGACCACGTCAGGTGGAAGTGATCTGGTTTACCTGCTAGGAGGAGTCTTATCTCTTCTAGGTGTAATGTTTCAAACATATTTGAAATCCACATATTTATAGTTGGTATTGGAGCCTTCTTCCAAAATTTTAGAATTAGCTTTTTTCCAGTTATTAACCCATAGTCCATTAATTTCTTTTGAAACACATTTAGTTCTGGATCATCTTCCGTTATTCCGAAGATAATCCATTCTGCTTTGGGTATCAGTCTTGTTTTAAATAACTTTGTAAAGATTTCAAAAATTTCATTCCAAAATTTTTGAATTTTTGTACAGAAGACAAATGAGTGCGCTATAGTTGCTTCTTGGGATTGACATTTATCACAAATAGATGATACGTTTGGGAAAATTTTATGAATTTTAGTTTTCGAATAATATAATCTATGTAAAATTTTAAATTGTATTAAAGTGTGTCTTACATTAATCGAGCATTTATGCACGTTTAATAAGTATTCATTCCAACTTTCCTTTGAAATTTTAATAGCTAACTCTTGTTCCCAGTCTCTTCTGATACCCTCCGTAGGTGGTATTTGTACATTTAAAATAATATTATACAAATATGATATTAAGTTTGCTGATTCCGCTTTTATCTGCATTGCCTCGTCCAATACATCTACTGGATTATTATAATGATCTTTTGTATATTTTTTCAAATAGTCGCATATTTGAAAATATTTAAAATATTGATTATTTCCGAGTTTATATTTTATTTGTAATTATTGAAATGAAAGTAATTTTCCAGTTTCATACAAGTCACCAAGCGTTTTAATTCCTAGTCTATCCCATTGTGTATAAGCTTTATCTATAATAGAAGGACTAAACGAAGGGTTATTGACTATAGGTAATAAAAGTGATAAGTTTCTTAATTTTAAATTTTGTTTTATTTGTTTCCAAATACGGATTGTACTATGAATAATTGGGTTCTTATTATAGTTTATGTTATTCAGTTTCATTGGAGAGAGGAGGATCGCTCCAATGTTTCTAGAGGAGCAATCCTCTTTCTCCATTACAATCCAGTCTACTTGCTGGGCGGAGTTATCCATCAGTTGAATCATGTTTTTAATATTTACTGACCAATAATAATACATAACATTAGGTAGTGCTAGACCCCCCAATACTTTAGGTTTATTCAGATGGGTTTTTTGTATTCTATGTGATTTATAGTCCCATATAAAATTAGTGATATCTGAGTCGAGTTTTTTTTAAAACTTCTTAGGTAAGTATATAGGAATTGATTGAAATAGGTATAAAATTTGTGGTAAAAAGATCATTTTTATTGCGTTTATTCGGCCTATTAAAGACATTGGGAGCGTTTTCCAGAATTTAATTAATGTATTTAGTTTATTAAGTAGGGGGTCAAAATTTGCCCTGAACATACCTTGATATGTTCTGGTAATTTCGATTCCCAAATATTTAAATTTTTCTGTAGCTATTTTAAAAGGGAATTTTAAAAGATGTGTTGAATCTTTCGGTTTTATTGACATAATTTCACTTTTATTCCAATTTATTCTATATCCAGAAAAAGATCCGAAGTCTTCAATTAAATTTAATATGTTTGGTATAGTGATTTGGGGTTTTGTAATATACAATAATATATCATCCGCGTATAAAGATATTTTATTATATGAGTCTTTAGTATTATATCCATGAATATCAGGGTGTATTCTAATTTTTTCTGCTAGCGGTTCAATAATGAGAGCAAACAGCTGTGGTGATAATGAGCATCCTTGTCTATTTCCCCTTGATAGTTGAAATTTCGAGGATAATATGTTATTAGTAAGTATTCTAGCTGTAGGTTTGTTATATAGTAACTTAATCCATAAAATAAAATTCTCTCCCAGTTGAAATTTTTGTAATACTTTATCCATATAATTCCATTCTACTTGATCAAATGCTTTTTCAGCATCCAGCGAAATAATTGATAATTCTTGATCTTCAGATTTGTGTGAGTGCATTATGTTGAGTAGACGTCTCATATTATTAGAAGAGTATCTCTTAGGGATAAACCCTGTCTGATCTGGGTTTATTAATTTACTAATGTATTTACTTAATCTTCTAGCTAATGTTTTCGCTAATATTTTTTGATCTGTGTTTAACAATGCTATAGCTCTATATGAGCCAGGTTCTTCTAAATCTTTATTTTTCTTAGGTATTAATGTAATCGTTGATTCCGCTAATGTATCAGGTAGTATTCGTTTTTTAAAAGCGTATTGGTACATTTTTTGTAATCTTGGTATTATTTTATCATAAAAGCTTTTATAAAATTCATTAGTAAATCCATCAGGGCCTGGTGTTTTTCCATTTTTTAATGAGTTTATTGTATCTTCTAATTCCTTAATTGAGATTTGTGCACCCAGTTCCTCTTGTTCCTTCAGCTCTAACTTTGGAAGATTACAGGTATCCAAGAACTTTGTGATATTATTGGAATCAATTATCGTTTTAGATATATACAAATTCTCGTAAAATTGCGCAAATCTTTTATTAATATCCTTCGGTGTTGTTAATAATTCCCCTTTATCTGATTTGATCTTTGGTATAGTATGTTCCTTTTCTCGTTTTTTTAGCTGGCGAGCCAAAAGTTTATGCGGTTTATCCCCAAATTCAAAGTGCTCTTGTTTTGTAATTTGAAAAAGTCTTATAAGTTTGGCAGATAATAATTTATTTAATTTAAATTTTAAAATTATTATTTTATTATGTTTATCTATTGATGGATCTTTAGCATTATCTATATCCATTTGTCTAATAAGTTCTTCTAACTGTCTTTGTTCATTCTTATTCTTTTTATTTTGAAAAGCTTGATATGAAATTATAATACCCCTAATGTATGCTTTAAAAGATTCCCAAAGTAAAGTAGGCGATATATCTGAAGTATCATTTGTTTGAAAAAAGACCTCCATTTGTTCTTTTAAATATATACTCGCTTGTGGATCTTTTAAAATTTGAGAGTTAAATCTCCAGAATGATTTATTCTTAGACAATCCTTCCAGTTTTAAAAAGAAAGTTAGTGGAGAATGGTCTGAAATTGAATTTGTATGGTATATTGCATTAGATGTTTGGGGGATTAATTTTGTATCCAGCAGAAAGTAGTCTATACGTGAGTATGTCTTATGTACCATTGAGTAAAACGAGTATTCCCTGCCAGTTGGATTCACAATTCTCCAAACATCTGCTATATTAGTGTTATTTATATAGGTATTGAGGAGTTCCCCAGTTTTCGATTTCATATTCCCTCTCTGTTTTTGACTTGATTTATCTAAGTACGGATCTAAAACACAGTTAAAGTCTCCGCCTATTATAACATTTTGATAGTTTGACTCTGCAATTATATTGAAGATTTTATTGAAAAAGTGGGGGTTATCAAAGTTAGGGGCATATATATTTACCAAAGTAAGTGGAGTGTCATGGATTTCTCCATTAACTATTAGGTATCTCCCTTCTATATCTGTTATAATATTCTTTGCTTTAAATGGTATACCTTTTCTTATGATAATTGACGTGCCTCTAGATTTTGAAGTAAATGAAGAGTGGTATGTTTGACCTATCCATTTCGCCCTCAGCCTAACTTGGTCCTGAGGTTTTAGGTGTGTTTCTTGTAGGAAGGTAATGTCAGAATTATACATTTTTAGCTGAGCTAATATCTTACCCCTTTTGATAGGTTCGTTAATACCTCTTATATTCCAACTACAAAATGAGATTCCTCCTAGGTTCTTTTGTGTGGTGTCATGCATTTTGAATAATTATAGTACCTTTGAATCTTGTGGTGCGTCCATGTCCCAGGTCTTTAGGTATTGGGGGAGTTTTTGAATTATTAACTTTTGCTGGTATGTCCATTTTACTCTTATCACTAAACACAAAACACAAACAAGTGATTTTATGTGATTAAAAAAAAACTAAAAAAGTGAGGCTACAGTGTCTGATATAGTCGGCACTGTAGCGAGTGTCCCACCTGTAGGTGGGAAAAAACCTTGTTTTGACTTCCATTGCGTTGTTACTCAAATAGCTCCGCTCTCTTAGTTAATCATAACATATTAAAATATTAAAACGAGGCCTCACATTCAGATATATAATACAATTTTACCCTGATATTTCCTTATAACATATATATATATCAGAGTTTAATTATTAAACCAATATTTTTGATTTCAATAAGAATCAACTGTTGGTTGAAGGGGTTAACGAGACGTGCTCCTGGACATAAGCCAGGAGCTCGTTTCTCATCCCCTCCTCCCGCTTATAGACAAGGTTACAATTTATTAAAAATTCATATTAGTATGTTAGTTCATTATTTTTATTTGTTAGTATTCTAATCTAACCTGCATAACTTTTTAAGTTGTTAATAGGATAAGTTCTTACAATTGGTTATGATATTTTAATCAATAAGCAATTATTTTCTGATTCATATTCCAACTGTTAAGTTGTTTACACGTTTTGAACAGAAAATGTCCTTGATTCAACATTCCAGAGATAACAGTGTAACTATCCCCAGACAAAACATAGCTGAGAATTGTTCGGATCTGCCAAAGCTCCCTTTCATTTCTGTTTTTCAACGATCGTTTGGGCATATTTGAATGCGTCTTCAGGCTTAACAAATGACTTTTCAAGACCATTAAAGGAAATACGCATTTTCGCGGGATAAAAAACCCCAAATCTGACCCCTTCTCTCCCTCTTAAAAGATCTTTAACCTTATCAAATTTGTTTCTTTTTTGCACAATTTCATACGGGTAGTCCCTGAATATCTTAATAGTGTCCTTGTCCAGCCGCAATTGTACACCATATTTGATTTTACTCATAACATATTCCAGTTCTGCAGTATCTCGAAATTTCACTATAATATGTCGTGGATAAGCTTTTCCCGCACCAGATCTTTTTCCAAATCTTGGGACACGATGAGCCACTTCGATTTTCGGTTCCTTGGAAAGATTCAACAGTTGTTTCAACAAGCCCATGGCAAATTCACGTACCTGTTCCCCTTCTGCCCCCTCTGAAACACCAAGAATTCTCAAATTCTGGCGTCTAGAGCGAGCTTCCAGGTCCAGGCATTTGACTGAGACTTTCTCTAATTGAGTCCCCATTTGTAGTGACGCTTGTTCGTTTTCTCGCCTCATTTGCTCATGTTCTTGCCTCAATTTCGCCATGTCTTCAACCAGTCGAGCCGTGTTTTTCTCCAATTCCGTAATTGTGTGCATACTTGCAGCTACTGTTTCAAGTACAGCCGTGAACTTATCCGTAGTAATTACATCCATCTTATCCATTTTCTCTGATAGTCCATCTTTCACCTCATCAATTCGTTTATTCATAATGTCCAGTAAATCCGTCATATTCTTCTGGTTACCAGCATTTAAATCCTTCATCATCTTCTCCATTCCTTCCATCATTTTTGCCGAATTTTCCTTCATTTCCTTCTTATCTTCCACCCTATTATCCGAGATCTCATCTTTCAAATTTTTCATTGATTTCTTCAAGTCATCAAAGTCTTTCTTAGATCTTGTATCCATTTCTGCAGCCACTTCAGAGACTTCAGAGGTAACTTCTGCTTCAAACTTTTTCGACAGCTTATTCACTGTTCTCTGAGGGCTCACAGCTGGAGGCAATTTACTCATTTAAAGGGCTTCAAACCACCGTTTAAAACATCGCGTTTAACGATGACGTCATCAGCGCGGTAACCAGAAGCTCCGGTAAGGTTTTTAAAAACAATCCCGATTTTCGGACCCGTTTTACACGATAAATCGTGAAGTTTTTCGGGAGTGGAGCTAGGTGCACGTCTGTTAGTCCAACATGACGCCACCGGAAGTCAGCCTTCTAGAATCTAATCCAGTTTATACTTTAATGTCATTTACCCCAAATATGAAAGGCAAAGTCAGCAATAGAAACTGGCAAATTCAGTTATCATTTCCTGCAAGCACTCTTCCCCAAATTCAAATCTAGTGACATAATGAAGACCAAGGTGAGATTTTTTTTTTCAGCTTCCTTTATCTGCAATGCCGGAGATTTCTGTCAAACATGTAGAGGCATCTGTTTATGGTGTCATAAAACTGCACTTATAATAATAATAATAATAATAATAAACTTTATTTCAGACTCAAGGTCCAGACAAGGGGCAACATTACATAAAAATGCATTGCATATTAAAAAAATATCATAAAGTACATATAAAATCTTAGTATATCACATAAAAGCATCATAAATTATATATTTAAAAAAACCCACAATACATGAATAAAAATCCAGAATAAAAGAATGATCAATGTCCTACAACGAGACAACGATACCAGTGTCTCCACAACTGGGATTTGTTGCGTGTAGTGCTAAACCTTATGTTTGACAAGGCCACAATAATTACATTTTAGTCATTTATCCTGCAAATGGATTTATACATATGATTTCTTAGGATAGCTTCTAGAGTACTGACTCCTGCAGCCACAAACATGTTACTAGCACTACACCATCTAGGTTTCCTTAGCAGTGTTCTCATGGCATCATTATATGACACCTTTAGTCTCTGCAAACTTGTCTTTCCATAGTTCGACCACAGGTGCGCAGTATACAGTGGTGTGCAATATGCTCTAAATAGCTACATCTTCACCACATCTGTACACGCACCAAACGTACGCAAGAGAATATTCGCCTGTACGTACAGCATGCGTCATTGCCTATAAATATCCTCATCATCTGTCATTTGTTCTGTTATACTCCAAATGGATAGCAGTAACAGGATCGGTCCGAGTCAGCATGGATTTACAAAGGGGAAATCATGCTTGAATAATCTTCTGGAATTTTTTGAGGATGTAACTAGGAAAATGGACAAGGGAGAGCCAGTGGATGTAGCGTACCTGGACTTTTAGAAAGCATTTGATAAGGTCCCACATAGGAGATTAGTGGGCAAAATTAGAGCACATGGTATTTAGGGTAGGGTACTGACATGGATAGAAAATTGGTTGGCAGACAGGAAACAAAGAATATGGTTTAACGGGTCCCTTTCAGAATGGCAGGTAGTTACCGGTGGGGTACCGCATGGCTCGGTGCGGGGACCGCACCTATTTACAATATACATTAATGATTTAGATGAAGGAATTAAAAGTAACATTAGCAATTTGCAGATGACACAAAGCTGGGTGGCAGTGTGAACTGTGAGGAGGATGCTATGAGGATGCAGGGTGACGGACAGGTTGGGGGAGTGGGCAGATGCATGACAGATGCAGTTTAATGTGGATAAATGTGAGGTTATCCACTTTGGTGGCAAAAACAGGGAGGCAGATTATTATCTAAATGGTGTCAAGTTGGGAAAAGGGGAAGTACAGCGGGATCTGGGGGTCCTTGTTCATCAGTCACTGAAAGTAAGCATGCAGGTACAGCAGGCCGTGAAGAAAGCGAATGGCATGTAGGCCTTCATAACAAGAGGAGTTGAGTATAGGAGCAAAGAGGTCCTTCTGCAGTTGTACAGGGCTAGTGATATCACACCTGGAGTATTGTGTGCAATTTTGGTCTCCAAATTTGAGGAAGGACATTCTTGCTATTGAAGGAGAGCGGCGTAGGTTCACGAGGTTAATTCCCGGGATGGCGGTTCTGTCATATGTTTATAGAATGGAGCGGCTGAGCTTGTATTCTCTGGAATTTAGAAGGATGAGAGGGGATCTTATTGAAACATATAAGATTATTAAGGGTTTGGACACGCTAGAGGCAGGAAACATGTTCCTGGTGTTGGGGGAGTCCAGAACCAGAGGCCACAGTTTAAGAATAAGGGGTAAGCAGTTTAGAACGGAGATGAGAAAAAAAATGTTCACCCAGAGGGTTGTGAATCTGGGGAATTCTCTGCTTCAGAAGGTGGTGGAGGCCAATTCTGTGGATGCTTTCAAGAGAGAGTTAGATAGAGTTCTTAAAGATAGAGGAGTCAGGGGATATGGGGAGAAGGCAGGAACGGGGTACTGATTGTGGATGATCAGCCATGATCACAGTGAATGGCGGTGCTGGCTCGAAGGGATGAATTGCCTACTCCTGCACCTATTGTCTATCGTCTCTTGACACTTGGCTTGTCTATCGGGGGAATGCAGCAACCCCCCCCCCCTCCCCCTGCATTTTCTGTACCTTTAAATGTGTGAGGAATGATAACTTCATGACATTCCTACATACTGTAGGTTTTCAACAGTAGTATCCCACAGATGCTTAAACAGTGCAACATTACTCTGTTTTCATATTCACTGGAAGAAAAGTCATTAAGTACATTTGCAAACAACACAATCGTTTGCAGAAAAAATATTTTGTGGAAATATTTTTACTTAATTCCTGAAATTCTAAAGGACCCCTCAAAGTTATAAATCCTCATTTTCTAAAATGTATGTTGGGAATATAGATGATACCACATCCATTACTTCTTCTTAATTGCCCAAAGTTGGCGATGATGGCAGATTTAATCCTTGAAGTTCTGATCAAAAACAAACTGTTGGAGGAACTGATCTTCACTTGACTGAAGAAGGGTCCCGACCCGAAACATTGTCTGTCTATTGCCCTCTATAAATATTGCCTGACCCGCTGAGCTCCTCCAGCACTTTATTCTTTCTCAAGATTCTAGCATCTGCAGACTGTTATGGGCCAGTCCCACTAAGACGATTTTTTAGGTGACTGCTGGCGACTGTCGTAGTTGTAGCAGGTCGCCGCAAAACCGGCGACTGGATCCCCCCACGACAATGTCTGCGACAACCTTCCACCTAGTCGACGTCAAGCTACGACAACCAGCGACCCAATCGTCGCAACTTAGGACGTCCACCTATGACCACACCTACGACAACCTACGACCACACAGGCAACAACCTACGACAACCAAAGTCAACCTACTTACACCCGCGACAAGCTACGACCCTGCCGGCGTCAACTGAAGACAACTGAAGACTTCTCTTGATGCTGGTACCTGTCGCCGGTTGATGTAGGTCAATGGAATTCACCGAAGTCAGCACCGGCGACAGGCCCATTAGTTAGTTAGTTGGTTTAGTTAGTTTGTTACAGTTTATTGTCACGTGTACCAAAGTACAGTGAAAAGCTTTTGTTGTGTGCTAACCAACCAGCGGAAAGACAATACATGGTTACAATCGAACCATTCACAGAGTACAGATACATGATAAAGGGAGTAAAGTAAGAAATGTTGCTGCAGGAGTAGAGATTTAAAAGTGGAGCAATTATAATATGTGATTGTAGATCAGCTTCTGCGGCTAGCGCGCAAATAGTCGCCTGGGTTGGCCACCATTTTGTCTTCCTTGACGTTCTATTTATTTGTGAGTTAATATCCCTCTTAATTCAGGTTATTTAAACCAAATTATATAATTTTCTGCATTGTTTTGGTGGTAATTGGGGTAGCAAAGTTCACAGAGGTTATTGAGCGAAAAAGAAGTTATTCATCAGAATAAGCATTAAACTGGACCAGAAATTCCTTTCAGAGCAAACATGAAATTAGTGAAGCATTACAAGTACTCGGAATAAACTAAACCCGTGAAATAATTTAATGAATATTTTGCCATGTTTTGAGTATGATTAAATAATTTGTTTCCATTATATCCAAGAAAGTTATTTTAGAAATGAATCGACTAGGAATGATTGTTGACTTAGCACACACTTCTGTCAAGACGATGAATGATGTATTGGACATTTCAAAGGCTCCTGTCATATTTAGCCACTCAAATGCCTACACCCTGTGTAACCATAAACGCAATGTACCAGATGACATTCTGAAAAAAGTGGTAAGATTTTGACGAAACTTTATATCGATTTTGAAGCATCTTGTCCTGCATTTATTAAGTTGCATTTGTAAAATTGTTGTAAAAGCTTCATGGAATCCCCATCCCACCACCTTCAATAGCAGATGCAAGTGCACGGAAGATTTTGCAAGTGTTTTTTGAACATATGACTGTTTGGGGTATTTGAATGTTGGGTAACAGAAGGCTGTTATATTCTAAATCTGCAGGAGTTGTACATTACATATGATGAATGTGAGCACATAGTTGGTGCAATGATGGCAGTTGTTGAAAAAGCACTTAAGTGGTTGTCTCGTTCTCACTCTGTACACTTCCTAATCTCTGTGTCTCCCTCTCCCCTCACTGTCTGGATAAGGGTCTCGACCCGAAACATCACCCATTCCTTCTCTCCAGATGCTGCCTGTCCCGCTGAGTTACTCCAGCATTTTGTGTTTATCTTTAATGTTATTGTGATCTAAGTTTTCTTTTTATTTAAATGATGGGCCTGTTGTCTTTGACTAAACCAAAATGTTGAATAGCTGAGTGATAATGCTATGAATAGTAATCTTATTCTGCAAAGTGCTGAATAACTTTGTAACTTTGGGCAAGTGTGAAGCGGAAATTGGGTACTTCCTCACAGAAAGGACATGAAACCTAGAGTGAACTTTGCTGCAGAATGCAACTTCACCCTGAGTTTCAAGAAGTGTCTCGACCTCAAAAGTAAAGCATTCCTTCTCTCCAGAGATGCTGTATGACCCGCTGAGTTACTCCAGCTTTTTGTGTCTCTGCATCACAGATGCAGTAAAACACAATCTCATCAGGTAGAGACTGCCAACATGTAACATGCTGTGCTGCTTTAATTATGTGGCTTGCAATAACTAAAGATTGTACAATAAGTACAATCTGTTCAGTAATTTAGAGTTCTTTTTACTTCCAATATATCAAAGGGTGATATCGGCGAGACCAAACATAGACTGTGCGATTGTTTCACTGAACACCTTCTCTCAGTCCGCCTGGGCCTACTTGAGCTCCCGGTTGCCAAACACTTTATTTCCCCTTCCCATTCCCACACTGACCTTTCTGTCCTGGGCCTCCTCCATTGTCAGAGTGAGGCCCAACGCAAATTGGAGGAACAGCACCTCATATTCGCTTGGGCAGCTTACACCCCAGCGGTATCAATGTTGACTTCTCTAACTTCAAGTAACCCTTGCAGCCCCTCTCTCTCCGTCCCACCCCCATCCAAGTCGTTGTTCTAGCTTCAGTTGTCTTTTTGAGTCTCATTGTCTGTAACTCGTTTTCACCTAGCCCATAGCTAACAATGGCCTGTTTCCTTTACCATTGTTACTTTTTTACATATCTTTCATTCATTTGTTCTATACCTCTCCATATCACGGTCTATATCTCTCGTTTCCCTATCCCCTGACTCTCAGTCTGAAGAAGGGTCTCGACCCGAAACGTCACCTTTTCTCCAGAAATGCTGTCTGACCCGCTGAGTTAATCCAGATTTTTGTGTCTATCAAAGGGTGAGACAGTCCAATTTCAGGATTAAACATTGACTCCATTTTTAAAAGCCTTTGTAACTAATATTTAATGTAGATATGAAGCAATTTTTAAATGTGTTTAGAGATCTCCTTAAGAATATTACCTGTCCTGAGCGTACTAGTCAATGTGGTGAATAATTTCAATAAATAAATCATTTCACAGCGTCAGAAGAATGGTATTGTGATGGTGAACTTCTTCAACGACTTTGTTACATGCAAGGTTAAAGCTACACTCTCAGATGTGGCGGGTCAGTATCTGCATTGTTCTCATTGTTGCATCTCATGTGAAGGAATATTTTCAAAAACATGGTGGACTATTTTGTGTGAAGTGTACCCTCTTCCATTCCATCCTCCGATTCAATCCCCAAGTTCTTCTACCATAACACCATGTTTAAACAACACATGTAAGGCCAATCTAGGCAGTAGAATATCAAGTTCAAGTTCACATTTATTGTCACATGCACCAATTGGTACAGTGATATTTGAGTTACCATACAAATAAAAAGAACACAATACATGATAGAGTTTAATATTAACAGCTACCACAGTGGAATCAGCGGTTCCCACTGCGATGGAAGGCAATAAAGTTCGGTCATCTTCCTCATTGTTCACCCGTGGTAGGGGCGTTTGGGCCCTCCGCAGTCGCCGCTACGGACGGCCCGATGTACAGGCCTGTGATCTCACAGCAGATCTTTTATACAACTATATATACCCTATATCTTCCCACGATAGACGCAAAATGCTGGAGTAATTCAGCAGCACAGGCAGCATCTCTGGAGAGATGGAATGGGTGACGTTTCGGGTCGAGACCTTTCTTCAGACTGAAGAAGGGTTTCGACCCAAAACGTCACCCATTCCTTCTCTCCAGAGATGCTGCCTGTCCTGTTGAGTTACTCCAACATTTTGGTTCTACCTTTGGTGTAAATCAGCATCTGTAGTTCCCTCTTATATTATATCTTTCCATCCTGTCTCTTGCAAAGATGCTATCCCCTACTCTCAAGTCGTCCGTCCCTGCCACATCTACTCCGAAGATGAGGCTTTCCATTCAAGGACATCTGAGATGTCCGCATTCTTTAGTGAACGTAGCTTCCACCTGACTGCCATAGATGGATCTCTCACCCAAGTCTCTTCTTTCACAACCCTTCCCCCCCCAGATGCAACAAGGACAGAGTTCCCTTGATCCTCACCTTTCACCCCACCAGCCTCCATATCCAACACATCATCCTCTAACTTATCATCATCTCCAACGTGATCCCACCACTAGTCACATCTTCCCATCTCCACCCCTTTCCGCCTTCCACGGAGATCGCTCTCTTCGCAACTCGTTGGATCACTCATGCCTTCCCACCCAAACCACCCACTCTCCAGATAATTTCACCTGCAACTACCGGAGATGTAACATCAGTCCCTTTATCATAATCTGTCCCCCATCATAATCTAAAAATAGATTATTTATCCTCAAGCCTTTTCTACTATTTAACGACATCATTGCTACATTGTATCCAAATTCCACTCGTTATCCTTCATTCCATATCTATTGATAAACTGGGTAATCTGCATCTTGCAGTGTCAGGATTTAATTAGTAATTGAGCCAGGATCTCTATTCCTTGCTGAGAACATATTCCATACTTCTGCAATTCACAAAATGCTTCTTAACTTCATTCCTAACTGACCTGACTCTGGGTCTCTTTGTACAAGACATTTCTAACAGTATCTCCTCCATTGATTCCTTTCAAAATCCAGAAAAGCTCAATCAAATCTCTCCTTAAACTCTTATACCCTCCCAAAAATAAGATTTGTAATCACTCTTGTAATCCAATCTTTGGACCCCAGCAACCTTTGGTAAATCGCATCTTTTCAAGGCTTTTGTAAATTCTCTAAGATGTAATTCCCAAGACTCCAGTCAGTATTCCCAACGACGCTGCCCATTTTACCCACAGATGTTAACTTCCCATAAGATTTCTATACACTTCCAATCTTTAACTGGGATTGTGTTGTTGATTGAGTTTGAGCTTTAGTTAGCACTTTAGTTTAGTTTAGAGATAGTTTAGTTTAAACAGGCCCTTCAGCCCACCGAGTCTGCGCCGACCAGCAATCCCCGCACATTAACACCATCCTACACACACTAGGGACAATTTACATTTATACCAAACCAATTAATCTACAAATCTGCACGTCTTTGGAGTGTGGGAGGAAACCAAAGATCTCAGAGAAAAACCTTGCAGGACACGAGGAACACGTACAAACTAATTAAGGATAGACGGACAAATACCCGGTGACCATGCTTGATGCGCCAAATGACAAACAGGACCGGCCTGGGAGCTTCCTTCACATCCATCAGTTAAGCTGAAGTTTTCTGATTGATAGTGACAAAACTCAGCGGGACTGGCAGCATCTCTGGATAGAAAGAATGGGTGACCTTTCCTTCTCTTCAGAGATGCTGCCTGTCCCGCTGAGTTACTCCAGCATTTTATGTCTACCTTCGGTGTAAACCAGCATCCGCAGTTCCCTCCTACACATTTCTGATTTGATGTAGGCCAATTAACGTACCCCATTGTCTTACACTCTGCTGTGCATACAAGATAGGTCATGGTCATTTAGTAGGCAGCCTGTCTGTTTGCAAAACTGTCCTTTCAACTTCAAACCAATTACTGCTTTCACTGTACATTGGAACAGATATTCTGAAGGCTGGTTCTTGTTTTATATTAATGTCTGATTCCTCCACATAATTTCATCATCTCTAAATAATACCTAACATATCCTCATCTTGGCACTTGGACAGACTTGTCCCAGGAAGGCCAAATGTTAAGGGGGTTAAAGGTAGGGCTGCTAAAAATGCCCTCTACTAAAGATCCCCTCCCAATGACTAATTTACAACGTCCCGAGGTCGGCATCCATCTGAACTATCTGTCATCCTGAATGGGCTGTTTACATGAATCTAGCAGCAAGTGTTCTTCCAGCCACCTGATCTCATCCACTTCCTGGATACATTTATCCTCTCAATTATTTCAGCAAATTTCATCGGAGTGGTCGAATGTGAAGCAAGATGCTGGTGTTCATCAGTTACTTCCCTGAAATGAGATTAGATTGTTAGATTGTTAGATTGTTAGTTGGTTGACTTGGTCCCTTGGTCCGCTTGTGTGGGCGGGAGGAAGGTAAATCATGACCTTTAACCTGAGTCAATGTTTCCAGTGGCTGCCTCGCCAGGTCGGTACACAGACACGGGTGCCACTTGTCAGTAGCACTGCCCACCTATCCATCCAGGAGTGAACCCAACCTTTTCAGGCAATTCCCTTACCATGACGGCATGGTGGCGCAGCGGTAGAGTTGCTGCACTTACAGTAACCAGCACCAGAGATGCGGGTTCGAACCTGACTACGGGTGCTGTCTGTAGGGAGTTTGTACGTTCTCCCCGTGACTGCGTTGATTTTCTCCAAGATCTTTGGTTTCCTCCCACACTCCAAAGACGTACAGGTTTGTAGGTTAATTGGCTTGGTATAAATATAATTTGTCCCTAGTGTGTGTAGGGTAGTGTTAATGTGCGGGGATCGCTGGTCGGCACAGACTTGGTGGGTCGAAGGGCCTGTTTCCCCGCTGTATCTCTAAACTAAACTAAATGACCTGGTCACCTGACTGCGGGAATATCTGTCTCTGGCACTTTCTGATCAGCGTTGTGCTGATGCTGTTGATTTGATGCTGCAACATTTGAAGCTGGTTACAGAAGTGTTTCACCTCTGGGTAAAGGTTATCACCGTTACTCCAGCTTTCACATGGGTCCGGCTACTATTTGCTTCCTCTTCTGCTCCCTCTTTTCTCCACTTCTCTTTCTCCTCTGCCCCCACGTCGCCATGTACTTTTTCTAAATTGGCTTTGGTAGCTTCTTCCTCTCCAGTAGCATCTTCTGTCTCTCCTGTTCTTCTGCTGCTCTTTCTGCCCTGACATCCGCCCACTCATTTCCCTTCTGCTTCTTACGTTCCACTTTCATTTTTACTCGGTCTTTCTTTACCTGCCCACAGTCGTGTTTGTGTGCATTCCACACTGGTGGGAACTGCTGACAAAGTAACTCATACACATCGGCCTGCCTCCAGTTGCCGATGACTGAGGCTGCTGTGCCTATACTGGCTGTGTTGTCTACTCCATTGACTGTGCCTCTTCCCTCTCCCTAACTTATCCATATTAGTCCCCTCTTTCCTGGGTCTACTACGGCTCACGCTTCCCTTACTGTACCTGTTCCTAGGATACTACCATCATTATTTTAACAGGCCCAGAAATATAATGGGAAGTGCATTCTCCCTATTTCAAGTATCTGTGCCTTGCTGAGAATATAAGTAACATCTCCCGTCATTGGCACAGGTAGATCAGTTATCAATACATGCCACTTTGCTTGCTAATACCTAGTACAACAACAATCAACAATCAGTTTTATTCGTGACATTGCACATAAAGTGCAAGTGAAATGAATTTGCCAGCAGCGGTACAATGAAAAAGAACTCACAAAAACACACTCAAAATTTAACACAAACATCCACCACAGCATTCATCACTGTGGTGGAAGGCACAAAAATTGGCCAGTCCTCCTCCATTTTCCCCCGTGGTCGGGACCTCAACCCTCCGCAGCCGTCGCTGCGGGCGTCCAGATCAAGTTGCTCGCCTGCTCCACGCCGAGAGTCCACGCTGCGCCCGCGGCTGAACCCCCGGGCGCGTCTCAGGGAAAGGCCGCACCGATCCTTGCTATTAGGCCACGGGGGAGGCGACATGGAAAAAGTCGCCTCTCCGTGGAGGAGGCGACCGAAACGGTTTCCCCCTTACACCCCCCACACCACCCCCCACACAAGACACACCAAGAAACATTAAAACCATACATTAAAACATACAAAATGTTTGTCTGCATCCCAGGGTACTTAAGGAACTGGCTCTTGAAATCATGGATGCATTGGTGATAATTTTCCAATATTCTATACTCAGGATCAGTTCCTGTGGATTGGTGGGTAGCTAATGTTATCCCACTTTTTAAGAAAGGCGGGAGAGAGAAAACGGGGAATTATAGACCAGTTAGCCTGACATCGGTGGTGGGGAAGATGCTGGAGTCAATTATAAAAGATGAGATAGCCGCACATTTGGATAGCAGTAACAGGATCGGTCCGAGTCAGCATGGATTTACGAAGGGGAAATCATGATTGACTAATCTTCTGGAATTGTTTGAAGATGTAACTAGGAAAATGGAAAAGGGAGAGCCAGTGGATGTAGTGTACCTGGACTTTCAGAAAGCATTTGATAAGGTCCCACATAGGAGATTAGTGGGCAAAATTAGGGCACATAGTATTGGGGGTAGAGTGCTGACATGGATAGAGAAGTGGTTGTCAGACAGGAAACAAAGAGTAGGGATAAACGGGTCCCTTTCAGAATGGCAGGCAGTGACTAGTGGGGTACCGCAAGGCTCGGTGCTGTGACCGCAGCTATTTACAATATACATTATTGATTTGGATGAAGGGATTCAAAGTAACATTAGCAAATTTGCAGATGACACAAACCTGGGTGGCAGTGTGAACTGTGAGGAGGATGCTATGAGAATGCAGGGCGACTTGGACAGGTTGGGGGAGTGGGCAGATGCATGGCAGATGAAGTTTAATGCGGATAAATGTGAGGTTATCCACTTTGGTAGCAAAAACAGGAAGGCAGATTACTATCTAAATGGCGTCAAGTTGGGAAAAGGGGAAGTACAACGGGATCTGGGGGTCCTTGTACATCAGTCTATGAAAGTAAGCATGCAGGTACAGCAGGCAGTGAAGAAAGCGAATGGCATGTTGGCCTTTATAACAAGAGGAATTGAATATTGGAGCAAAGAGGTCCTTCTGCAGTTGTACAGAGCCCTAGTGAGACCACACCTGGAGTATTTTGTGCAGTTTTGGTCCCCTAATTTGAGGAAGGACATTCTTGCTACTGAGTGCAGCGTAGATTTACAAGGTTAATTCCCGGGATGGCGGGACTGTCATATGCTGAGAGAATGGAGCAGCTGGGCTTGTACACTCTGGAGTTTAGAAGGATGAGAGGAAATCTCATTGAAACATAAGATTGTTAAGGGCTTGGACACGCTAGAGGCAGGAAACATGTTCCTGATGTTGGGGGAGTCCAGAACCAGGGGCCACAGTTTAAGAATAAGGAGTAAGCCATTTAGAACGGAGACGAGGAAACACTTTTTCTCACAGAGAGTGGTGAGTCTGTGGAATTCTCTGCCTCAGAGAGCGTTGGAGGCAGGTTCTCTGGATGCTTTCAAGAGAGAGCTAGATAGGGCTCTTAAAAATAGCGGAGTCAGGGGATATGGGGAGAAGGCAGGAACGGGGTACTGATTGGGGATGATCAGCCATGATCACATTGAATGGCGGTGCTGGCTCGAAGGGCCAAATGGCCTACTCCTGCACCTATTGTATATTGCCCAATATTTACATCATCTATGGTGGGCTCATCACCTTTGTGAACCTAGGTCTCTAACTAATTGGTCCTTTATATTGTTCTAATTTATCGCTTTCTTGTCCATATCTCTCCCTCCCTCTCTACTGGAATCCCATCTCTTCACAGTACTTGGCCCTTTCCTTCTCCAGCTCTGTTGTTTGTGTGCCATGTGCCCTTTCCTCTTATCTGACCTCAATAGGTGCCATCCTGCCACATATGTTAGGGCATGACCTCTCCCTCAAATACTTCTATAACCTAATTCCCATATTCAACAAAAGACAAGGGAAGGACAAAAGTAAAAGAGAATGTACTTAAAACCCAAGAGTACATTGGGCGGCGCGATGGCACAGCAGTAGAATTGTTGCCGTACAGCGCTTGTAGCGCCAGAAACCCGGGTTCGATCCCAACTACGGGTGCTGTCTGTACGGAGTTTGTACATTCTCCCCGTTACCGCATGGGTTTTCTCAGAGATCTTCAGTTTCCTCCCACACTCCAAAGACGTACAGGTTTGCAGGTTAAATTGGCTTGGTATTAAAAAAATTAAATTGTCCCTAGTGTGTGTAGGATAGTGTCAATGTGTGGGGATCACTGGTCGGCGCGGTCTCGATGGGCTGAAGGGCCTGTTTCCGCGCTGTATCTCTAAAACTAAAAACTAAAACTAAAAGTGCATAGTCAGCGATCTCGCCCTTCTGTGTCACTGGGCTGAGACATGATTTTATTATCGAGTGATACAGTGTGGAAAAAGGCCCCTCGATCCAACTTGCCCACACCGGCCAACATGTAGCGGACAACTCCCACGCCTTCCCCACTTGTTACGACACCACCTCGAACCATGGCCTGGGAGCCACATCATCTCCAGCTACACGAGTCCCACCTGCCTGCATTTGGTCCATATCCCTCATTCTATCCTATCCATGTACCTGTCTAACTGTTTCTGCTAACATTGCACTGAATGGTAGTTTAATTTTGAAAAAGAGTGCTGCTGAAAATAACTGAAGGTAAAATGTGAAGAGCAAAAGCAAAATTAAATCAAGAAGTCCTTTATTCAGAACTTTAAAAACTCCATTGTCCATTTTGCTGGGAATACCTTGTCTTTAACTCAGAATTTCACTGCTGCAGTATATATCTTTTTAAGAAACACTTATTCAAAAATATAGTAACCTCAAGAGGAAACATTCTGAATGGCAGGAAGTAACACTTTTTTTTGTTTGAGAACACAAATATGTAGGTGTGAAGCATTAAATTCAGAGGTGGAATTGGGCCCTGTTATGTTCACTCATCAGATATAGGTGGGTGGGGGGGGGAATATGCCACTTTGTGGACTGTACCTGACCATACTCAGAGTATGCACAACACTAAAAGCAGTAGATCAGCACATTTGAAAAGGATGGTAAACCCTATACATATTTCTGATCCTAATAAGAAATTTGGACACACATGTTTGGGTCACCCTGTGACGTAGCCAACTTGAAATGGTTTCTGCAGCCACCAACTAAGTGTAACATTGTAAATCTATACTCCCAGACAGTGTCCAAATTCCCTTCCACAATGTCAGGAAACTATTTACTGTAGTACATTAAATATTGTAAAACTGTGCAATGAAACTTAAGCATTTGTTTGAAATTATGTTTTCAAATCATTCCATAGATCATTTTGACTACATTAAAAAAGTTGCTGGTTATCAGTCTGTGGGATTTGGTGGAGATTTTGATGGCGTTCCCAGGTAATATTCTATATCTATCATTTGCAGAAACCTATAATTCATTTGCATTAACTATGATTAGTACGGTTGTCAGGGGTTATGGGGAGTAGGCAGGAGAATGAAGGGCCTGTCCCACTTACACAATTTTTTTTGGTGACTTGCCGGCACCCGTCATAGTCGCAGCAGGTCGCCGAAAATTTTCAACATGTTGAAAATCCAGCGGCGACTAGAAAAAGGTACGACTCTTTGGGCAACTACTCACAACTATACAGGAGTCTCCCCGTGACATGTTGCCTGTATGACACCTGTATGGTCATGAATAGTCGCCCAAAGAGTCGTACCTTTTCTGGTCACCGCTGGATTTTCAACATGTTGAACATTTTCGGCGACCTATGACGGGTGCCGGCAAGTCGCCAAAAGAATTGCGTAAGTGGGACAGGCCCTTGAGGTTAAGAGCGAATGGCAATGGCAGAGTAGATTTGATGGGCTGAATGGCCTAATTCTGCTCCTATCACTTCTGAACTTATAAGAGAAATCTATTCCTGTACCTTTGGAGAAACAATGCAGAATTGTTTAATAGCTGCCTCAAAACTAAACCTTCTCCAAAAGAGATCTGCACAGTTGTGTATAAAACCACAGAGGAAATCCTGGCTATTCTACTTCAAGAAGAGTCATGTCTTAGTTTTTTTTAAAATAGAATGTTAAGTGTTGTGAGATTTGTACAGAGACCAGAAAATAAAAGACCAAAGAACTGAAATGCATAGAGAATAAAAATGCAGTAGGTTGAGATCCTTCACTGAGACACTTTAATAACATTTTTACACTTTCCTCAGATTATTTCACACCACAATGTTGTCGTTTTTTAACATTTTATTCAAAGGACTCCTAAAGGGCCTGAATGACTCCTAAAGGGCCTGTCCCACGAGCATGCGACTGCATGCGGCAAGCGCGACCAATCCGGAAGCGGGGGCCGCGCGGAGGTCGAGTGATCCCCGTACAGGGCCGGTCCCACCAGCATGCGACTGCATGTGGCAAGCGCGACCAAACCGGAAGTGGGGGCCGCGCAGAGGTGGAGTGAGTGACGTGAAGTTCGAGTGAAGTCCGCGGGAAGTTCGCGCGTGACGTATGGCGTCAAGACGCTGCGTACGGCTTCGAGACGCTGCGCACGCCCGCCGAGACGGTGTGTACGGCGTCGAGGCGGCTGCGGGCCGGCAGGCCGTTGCCACGCGGAAATTTTGAACAGTGTCAGTTTTTCGGAGCCCCACGCGATGTCGGGACCAGCTCCGCACAACTCCATACGGCTCCGGCGATCGAAGTGGGACCGGCCCCGCGAGGCCGTACGGCTCAAGCGATCACGTTAGGTCGCGCTTGCCGCATGCAGTCGCATGCTCGTGGGACAGGCCCTTTAGTAATAATGTATTCCCATGTCTATTCATGTTGAAGGAGCCAGGATATGAAGATCAACAATGACCCAACTGAATGCGTAGCTATGTTTGTAGTGCCTGAGGCTACGTTATGTGGCTACATTAACACAGCCTCGGGCACTCGCAATGATTCAGAACATCTACCGCCCATTCCCACACCAAGGTTCCAATCCTTGGAGGCACCCTTCACTGTTTAGTTTAGTTTAGAGGTACAGCGTGGAAACAGGCCCTTCGGCCCACCGAGTCCGTACCGACCAGTGACCCGCATATTAACACTATACACACTAGGGTCAATTTCCGATACATTACAATAGAACTTTATTTATCCCAGGAGGGAAATTGGTCAACATTTGCACCAAGTTCTCCCTGTGACCGCACGGATTTTCTCCGAGATCTTCGGCTTCCTCCCACACTCCAAAGACGTACAGGTTTGTAGGTTAATTGACTTGGTATAAGTGTGAATTGTCCCTCATAGGATTGTGGAGATGCAGGGATCACTGATGGGTGCGGACTCAGTGGGCTGAAGACCCTGTTTCCGTATTGTATCTCTAAACTAATCTAAACTAAACTAACTAAATTAAATGAATGTATAATAATCAGGAACACAATAACTTAATAATCAATAATATTCACTAACCAGTCCAAAATCAAAGTATGTTGTGCAATCAAAACTAAGTCCATAGTAGATCATAGTTGCTGAGGTCGGGTTGATGTTAGCGTGCGGAGTTCAGCAGTCCATTGGTTGCTGCCAAGAAGCTGTTCTTGAATGTGAAGGTGGGGGGTTACAGCTGATATGCAGTCTGTTCATCTCCTGAGTTTCCTTCGTTGTTGTGATGTTTGAATGTTCTGTCCTCTCCCTGCAGAGCAGCAACTTCAATTAATGAAAGGCTTGGATAGAGTGGAATGTGGAGAGAATGTTTCCACTACTGGGAGAGTCTAGGACCAGAGGTCATAGTCTCAGAATTAAAGGACGTTCCTTCAAGAAGGAGATGAGGAGGAACTTCTTTAGTCGGAGGGTGGTGAATCTGTGGAATTCTTTGCCACAGAAAACTGTGGAGGCCAAGTCAATGGATACTTTTAAGGCAGAGATAGATAGATTCTTGATTAGTACGGTTCTCAGCGGTTATGGGGAGAAGGCAGGAGAATGGGGTTAGGAGGGAGTGATAGATCTGTCATGATTGAATGGTGGAATAGACTTGATCGGCCGAATGGCCTAATTCTGCTCCTATCACTGATGACCTTATGATAGCTTCCCAAGCAGTTCCGGAGAGAGCGCCACATTTCCAGCGCTCCCCAGCCGTGACTTCCCACACAAACATGCTGCAAGCACCGGCCAGCTCCAACAGGGCCAGAGCTGCTTGAGCTCGTCAGTCACAGCTTTACGCAGCTCCTTATCTGAATGTTTGGAGAGTTGTTGAGACTCAGACACGGAATGCATTCAAGACAAAGCTGGCACAGAAGGTAGTTGAGGCCAGTTCATTGGCTATATTTAAGAGGGAGTTAGATGTGGCCCTTGTGGCTAAAGGGATCAGGGGGTATGGAGAGAAGGCAGGTACAGGATACTGAGTTGGATGATCAGCCATGATCATATTGAATGGCGGTGCAGGCTCGAAGGGCCAAATGGCCCCTACTCCTGCACCTATTTTCTATGTTTCTATGTGGATAGGTTTTTGAGGAGAGTCAAAGTATATGGGGGTTGGAACAAGAATATGACACCTGAGGTGATAGATCTACCATGATCTTATTCTTATTAAGGGCGGCACAGTGGCGCAGTAGCGGTAGAGTTGATCCCTTACAGCGCCAGAGACCCGGTTTCGATCCTGACTACGTGTGTTGTCTGTACGGAGTTTATACGTTCTCCGCGGTTTTTCTCCAGGTGCTCCGGTTTCCTCCCACACTCCAAAGACGTACAGGTTTGTAGGTTAATTGGCTTCAGGTAATTTTGTAATTTGTTCTTAGTGTGTAGGATAGTGCTAATCCGAAGGGCCTGTTTCTGTGCTGTATCTCTGAAGTATAAAGTCAATAAGTGGTGTGCTCCTATTTTTTTCTGTCATTAAGGTGCAAAATATTCCTGAGATAAAGACATTAAATCCTGTTCTGTTTGCATAGGAAACAAGGAAACACTGATGCCTAGCAAAACATGGGCAGGTTTCTGCAAACTTGCTCCTGGTGTTATTGTAGGTGAGGGTTAATGCCTCTTGAACTGATTGCAGATGACCTTTAGGCAGATGAAAGGTAGATAACAACTGCTCACCCATGATAGACAGTCTGAAGAAGGGTCTCCACCTGAAACATCACCCATTCCTTCTATCCAGAGTTGCTGCCTGTCCCGCTGTTACTCCAGCATTTTGTTTCTGCAGTTCCTTCCTACACATTTTGTCTTCTCACCCATGACCTTAGCCAGGGGTGGGGAACCTGCGGCCTTAAGGGCATGCGGCCTTCTAGGCCATTAAGTGCGGCCTTTTGAATGAATCCAAATTTTGTAGAACAAATCCTTTTATTTTTATTTAAGAAGGAACTGCAGATGCTGGAAAATCAAAGGCAGACAAAAATGCTGGAGAAACTCGGCGGGTGAGGCAGCATCTATAGAGCGAAGGAAATAGGCGACGTTTCGGGTCGAAACCCTTCTTCAGGTCTGAAAAATTCTCCCTTCTCCCTTCTGGCTAGAATGCCTGGGCTTTATCGGGAGGAGTCTGACAAGCTTCAGACCTGAAGAAGGGTCTCGACCCGAAACGTTGCCTATTTCCTTCGCTCCATAGATGCTGACTCACCCGCTGAGTTTCTCCAGCATTTTTGTCTACCTTTTATTTTTATTAATATGTTTTTGTTCGTCTTTTATTATTTTAATTTTAATCTTAAAATGAACGTATTTAAAATACCAAAGAGTAAAAGAAGAGTCAACGAAATAATCCTCTCTGATTGACGGCCACAATTAAAACATTAGTAAGTCATGAGGGCTATTTTAACAAAATAATGTACATTTTGAAGTATATCTAATTGAAGTTTCTTGGATGCGGCCTTATTAGATTACAGCTAACTGAATGCGGCATTCCAACATGAAAAGGTTCCCCACCCCTGACCTTGACAATTGGACATCAAAGGAAATTGGTGTGCCTGTTTCATATATTATCTTCCAAACCTGTGGAGTGAATTCTCAAGAACCTCTGGGCAATTGAAATGGTTCCTACAATGCATCCAGAGAGATCATCCTTTCATTACCTACTACCAAGATCCTCCTGCTCTGACTATCTCTCCACCTGCTCCTCCTGAATTGGCTTTGGCAAGGCCTTTGACAAAATCCATGTGCAGAGGATTTTACTGTAGGAGGCAGTAAACTGTGACAAAGTCTTATCCGCTTTCTAAGGTGTTCTTGAGACTGGTGTAGGAAACAGAATGACCTCTTGATCCTGATGACATTCTCTTGGTAATAATGGAGGCCTGTGGGGATGGACTACAGTGGCTTGCAAAAGTATTCATACCCCTTGAACTTTTCCACATTTTGTCACGTTACAACCACAAACGTAAATGTATTTTATTGGGATTTTATGTGATAGACCAACACAAAGTGGCGCATAATTGTGAAGTAGAAGGAAAATGATACATGGTTTTCAAATATTTTTACAAATAAAAAACTGAAAAGTGCCGCGTGCAAAAGTATTCAGCCCCCTTTACTCTGATACCCCTAAATAAAATCCAGGCAACCAATTGCCTTCAGAAGTCACCTAATTAGTAAATAGTCCACTTGTGTGTAATCTAATCTCAGTATAAATACAGCTGTTCTGTGAAGGCCTCAGAGGTTTGTTAGAGAACATTAGTGAACAAACAGCATCATGAAGCCCAAGGAACACACCAGACAGGTCAGGGATAAAGTTGTGGAGAAGTTTAAAGCAGGGTTAGGTTATAAACAAATATCCCAAGCTTTGAACATCTGGAAAGGGTATGGCACAACTGCAAACCTACCAAGACATGGCCGTCCACCTAAACTGACAGGCCGGGCAAGGAGAGCATTGATCAGAGAAGCAGCCAAGAGGCCCATGGTAACTCTGGAGGAGCTGCAGAGATCCACAGCTCAGGTGGGAGAATCTGTCCACAGGACAACTATTAGTCGTGCACTCCACAAATCGGGCCTTTATGGAAGAGTGGTAAGAAGAAAGCCATTGTTGAAAAAAAGCTATTAGAAGTCCCGTTTGCAGTTTGCCACAAGCCGTGTGGGGGATACAGCAAACATGTGGAGGAAGGTGCTCTGGTCAGATGAGACCAAAATTGAAGTTTTGGGCCTAAATGCAAAATGCTATGTGTGGTGGAAATCTAACACTGCACATCACCCTGAACACACCATCCCCACTGTGAAACATGGTGGTGGCAGCATCATGCTGTGGGGATGCTTTTCTTCAGCAGGGACAGGGAAGCTGGTCAGAGTTGATGGGAAGATGGATGGAGCCAAATACAGGGCAATCTTGGAAGAAAACCTGTTAGAGTCTGCAAAAGACTTGAGACTGGGGCGGAGGTTCAATTCCAGCAGGACAACGACCCTAAACATACAGCCAGAGCTACAATGGAATGGTTTAGATCAAAGCATATTCATGTGTTAGAATGGCCCAGTCAAAGTCCAGACCTAAATCCAATTGAGAATCTCTGGCAAGACTTGAAAATTGCTGTTCAGACGCTCTCCATCCAATCTGAGCTTGAGCTATTTTGGAAAGAAGAATGGGCAAAAATTTCAGTCTCTAGATGTGCAAAGCTGGTAGAGACATACCCCAAAAGACTTGCAGCTGTAATTGCAGCGAAAGGTGGTTCTACAAAGTATTGACTCAGGGGGGCTGAATACTTTTGCACGCCACACTTTTCAGTTTTTTATTTGTAAAAAAATTTGAAAACCATGTATCATTTTCCTTCCACTTCACAATTATGTACCACTTTGTGTTGGTCTATCACATAAAATCCCAATAAAATACATTTACGTTTGTGTTTGTAACGTGACAAAATATGGAAAAGTTCAAGGGATATGAACATTTTTGCAAGCCACTGTATGTAAATAAACTAGATAGGAATCTTATAGAGGTGTATATGATCTTATAGAGGTGTATAAAGTCATGAGAGGAATAGGTTGGGTAGATGCACAGAGTCTCTTGCGCAGAGTAGGTGGATCAAGGACCAGAGGACATAGGTTTAAGGTGAAGGGGAAAATATTTAATAGGAATCTGAGGGGTGACATTTTCACACAAAGGGTGGTGGGTGTATGGAACGAGCTGCAAGAGAAAGTAGTTGAGGCAGGGACTATCCCAATGTTTAAAAAACAGTTTAGCAGGTGCATGGATAGCACAGGTTTGGAGGGATATAGGCCAAACGCAGGCAAGTGGGACTACTGTAGCTGGGAATGTTGGCCAGTGTGGGGAAGTTGGCTGAAAGGACTTTTTCCATGCTGTATTACTCTAGGAATGCTTTTCTCAAGATAGTAAAAACTTGATGGGCTGAATAGCCTCCTGCCCTGTAAAAATTCTTGTGATATTATAATGTTTTGGTTGTGGTCAATAGGGGGGAAGCATTTGAATCATCTCATCATCAAACAGACAACTTACAGTTTCCATTTTTTCTCTTTAAAGAGTTCCTACAGGTTTGAATGATGTGTCCTTCTATCCTGATTTAGTAGCTGAACTACTGCGGAGAAAGTGGACTGACATAGAAGTAAAAGCAGCCCTTGGAGAAAACTTTCTCAGAGTCTTTCAGCAAGTAGAAACGGTAAGGATTAGCTGGGAAAGCGATTACCTGGCTCATTGTCTGAGAAAGATATCTTTACAAAAGCAACACAAAGTGCTGGAGTCATTCAGCGGATCGGGCTGCATCTCTGGAGAGCATGGATGGGTGACTTTTTGGTCCGAGACCCTTCTGCAGACAGATTGTGGGGGTGGGGAGAAGAAAGCTGGAAGAGAGAATGGGCAGGACAAAACCTAGTGATACAGGTTGTGATAGACAGATGGTTGGACAAAGGCCAGAGATGAAAAGGCAGAAGGTGTGAGACAAAAGGTTTGAAGAGTTCTGAAGCTAGAGGAATGTTTGTCGGCGGAAGGGGAGGGGGAGGGGGAGGGGAGAAATTGGTGCGAGTCTAGGTGGGGCACTGGGGTGGGGGGGGAGGGGGTAATGTGCGGCAAGATGGGTGAGGGAGTGGGTTATATAGTAACCTAAACTTAGAGAATTCAATGTTCAGACTATTGGGTTGTAGGCTAGCCAAACAGACTATGAACAGTTGTTCCTGACGTTTGTGTGTGGCCTCACGCTTGCAATGTTGGAGCCCCAGGACAGAAAGGTCAGTATGGGAATAGGAAGAGGAGATAACATGGTTAGTAACAGGGTGATCCAGCAGAATTGAGTGCAGATGTGTAGAGAAACTGGTACCAAGTGGTCGCTTGGTCTCGCCGATGTACAGGAACACCAGATACAATGGATGAGGCTAGATGAGGTGCAGGTTCTCGCCTGGGAGTTCTTCAGACCTTTGACCAAACATCTGTCTATCAAAAAACTCTACTCATCTGTATCAACCTATTGTGTTGGAAGAAAAGTCTCAAGAATGGTCTCAACCCAAAATGTCACCCATTCCTTCTATCCAGAGATGCTGCCTGCCCCGCTGAGTTACTCCAGCATTTTGTGTGTATCAACCTATTACCTGCCAGGCTTTGTCCTTCACCTCTTAGCTTCCAACTTTCTTCCAGTTCCCCCCCCCCCCCCACACACACACCTACAACCAATCTGAAGAAGGCTCCCGACCTGAATGTCATCTATCCATGTTCTCCAGAAATGCTGCCTGACTCGTTGAGTTATTCCAGCATTTTGTGTCCATTTTTGCAAACCAGCATCGGCAGTTCCTTAAAATAGCTTCAAGTTAGCCATCTGTAACTGAACATCAGGCTTCTCCTGCTGGTTATGCTGACTTCCACGTAAAACTACAGCAGTAAATTTAGAAACTTTGCAATTGTTTTTAAAGCCATCTTTGACAAAGTTATTATAAATTGAGATTTATGATCATTTCAGTTGTTTTCAGTTCAGAGGGCGGTGGGTATATTTTCATGTCATATGTAGAACTAGGCCATTCAGCCCATCGAATCTACTACGCTATTCAATCATGGCCTCCTAATCCCATTATGCCTTCTCCCCATAACCCTTGACACCTGTTCTAATCAAGAATTTGTCTATCTCTGCCTTAAAAATATCCACTGACTTGGCCTCCACAGCCCTCTGGCAATGAGTGCCACAGATTAACTACCCTCACACTAAAGAATGGCTAAATGACTAAATATGGCTAAATATGACGAAATATGGATTCATAACGGAGGGCGATGGGTATATAGAATGAGCTGCCAGATGAGATGGTTGAGGCAGAAACTATAACAACATTTAAAAGACATTTAAGCAGGTACATGGATAGGAAAGGATCAGAGTGATATTGGCAAACATGACAGATGGGATTAGCGTAGATGGGACATTGGTCGGCCTGGACAAGCTGGGCCGAAGAGCCTGTTCATGTGCTGTATGAGTCGATGAATCTGAGGTGAGTGGTAAATCTCCCACAATCTCACTGAAAACATCTCCTCAGTTGCTATTGTACAGATAGATTTGTTCAAAACAGCAGTAGAACAGGAAGTGTCACATTCTGTGTTCACACAATGAAAACAATTGAAGTTGTAGACCAAGTCGTCAGGTCAGAGGTCGCAAGGAGAAACATCATGCAGGAATGAATTGCAGAAAGGCCCATGCTGATTCCATAGTTCCGAGTTGAAACTTTGGAAATATCTGAAATGAAAGAATCCATGTGATTGTGAAGACAGATGGGAAATACTGCAAGTTTATTCAATTAAAGCTGAGGTCATAGAATCAGAGAGTTGTATGGTGAGGAATCAGACTCTTTGGCCGAACTAATCTTTGCCAATCAAGATGCCTTCCTAAGCTAGTCCCATTTGTCTGTTTTATTTAACCTACTCCTTCTAAACCTTTCCTATCTGAACCTGTCGAAATACCTTTTAAACACTGTCATTCTACCAACCTCCACCACTTCCTCTGGCAGCTCGTTCCTCATAACCACTACTCTCTGTGCCCCTCTAAGACTTTCCACCTCTTAATACTCTTGAACTTTAAATTTCTCAACCCTGGGGGAACAAGGACAGTGACCATCCACCTTATCTATGCCCCTCATGGTTTTACAAAACTCTCAGCCTCCTTTACGCCAGGGAAAGCAATCCCAACCTATCCAGACTCCTTATAACTGAAGCCCTGCAGTCCTGACAAGATCCTCGTAGGAACTCAGTGGGTTAGGCAGCATTGGTGGAGGGAATGGACCATGATGGTTCAGGTTGGGACCCTTCAGATTGATCTGTCCGAAGAAGGGTCCTGTCCTAAAATGTTGCCTGTCCATTTCCCTCCACAGATGCAGCCTGACCTGCTGAGTTGCTACAACACTTTTTTTTTGCTGACATAGAAAATAGGTGCAGGAGTAGGCCATTCGGCCCTTCGAGCCTGCACCGCCATTCAATATGATCATGGCTGATAGTCCAACTCAGTATCCTGTACCTGCTTTCTCTCCATACCCCCTGATCCCTTTAGCCACAAGGGCCACATCTAACTCCCTTTTAAATATAGCCAATGACTCCAGCATCCGTAGTCTCATGTATCAACATCCAGGGGGATATTTTCTGCACCTTCTCCAGCTTAATCACATCCCTCCAATGGTGTGGCAACCAATACTTTCACAAAAACACCTTTGATAACCGTAACAATATGTCCCAACTTCTGTACTATTTGCAGAGGATCGACCAACCACCATTAATCGTAACAAGGTTGTTATTCACATGTTACAATCCTGATGTTGGACAGAAAGATTGCAATCATCCAAATTTGGGGAGTTTTTCAGCTAGTTTACCTTATCCACCTCTTGCTGGTCTATGGTCTTCTCATTTGACTTTGCCTTCCATCACAGTGAGGAGGAGATTCACTGTGATGGATGTTTTTCTGTAGATTGAATTGTTTGTGTGTCGTGTAGGAATTGTTTTGTTTGTATGGCTGTGGAAATGGAATTTCGTTTGAGCCTCTTTGAGGTTCAAATGACAATAAAATCTAATCAATCAATTTCTTTAGTTGAAGATTAAAATATTACTGTTTTCATTTACTTTGAACCCTCTTGCCATCAGCCCTTTGACCCAAAACTTGTTCATTATGTCCATCTTCACAAGGGCACCTTTAGAGATGGGGTCATGTACGAGACGGGTATCTTCTCACTTGGCCTCGGTCCTTGGAAACTCACTCTTTCCATAAATCCCTGCTACACACACACTCATTCAATTGCCCCAATCACTTGGTCTCCATCTGCTTACTTCTTTTCATGTCATTAATGATAGGAGCAGAATTAGGCCATTCGGCCCATCACGTCTACTCCGCCATTCTATGGTGGCTGATCTATCATTCCCACCTAACCCCATTCCCCTGCCGTCTCCCCATAACCCCTGACACCCGTACTAAGGGCGGCATTGTGGCGCAGCGCTAGAGTTGCTGCCTTACAGCGCCGGAGACCCAGGTTCGAACCCTACTACGGGTGCTGTCTGTACGGAGTTTGCACGTTCTTCCCGTGACCGCGTGGGTTTTCTCTGAGATCTTCCGTTTCCTCCCACTCCAAAGACGTACAGGTTTGTAGGTTAATTGGCTTGGAATAAGTGTAAATTGTTCCTGATGTATGTAGGATAGTGTTAATGTGCGGGGATCGCTGGCCAAAGGGCCTGTTTCCACGCTGTATCTGTAAACTAAACTAAACTAAGCAAGAATCTCTCTATCTCTGCCTGTAATGATTCAGACTTTAACTTTTTTTAGATTTATGTGTTCATCTTGCAACTAACGTTTGCAAATTTGCAGATATGCCACATCAGATTGTGAGGTGTACCAACTGATAATATCAGTTTGATTATCTCTTTACAGTTCACAGGTTTTTAACTTTGCTCATGTATTTTCAGTAATGGCACATTGCACAATTTAACCCCTTCCCTTACAAATGCTTCTGGCACAAGTTCAGAGTGCACGTGTGTACATTATATATACAGACATATTTTGGATCAGTCCAGGGATGGAGTTAATTTGTTCAAGTTATTTCTTATGGTGAAAAGTTGTGCAATAAGAGCCCCATTTGGCTGACCTACATAGATACATAGATACATAGAAAATAGGTGCAGGAGTAGGCCATTCGGCCCTTCGAGCCTGCACCGCCATTCAATATGATCATGGCTGATCATCCAACTCAGTATCCCGTACCTGCCTTCTCTCCATACCCCCTGATCCCTTTAGCCACAAGGGCCACATCTAACTCCCTCTTAAATATAGCCAATGAACTGGCCTCAACTACCCTCTGTGGCAGAGAGTTCCAGAGATTCACCACTCTCTGTGTGAAAAAGTTTTTCCTCATCTCGGTCTTAAAGGATTTCCCCCTTATCCTTAAGCTGTGACCCCTTGTCCTGGACTGCCCCAACATCGGGAACAATCTTCCTGCATCTAGCCTGTCCAACCCCATAAGAATTTTGTACGTTTCTATAAGATCCCCTCTCAATCTCCTAAATTCTAGCGAGTATAAGCCAAGTCTATCTGCACCACATCACTCGCTATTCTTTCTAAACAATGTGTTACGCTTTTGAAAAGCATTCAATAGTCAATTACTAAACAGTCTGCATCTGAATACACAGGTCTCCGTGTTGCTGCAAGTTCAGCATTTATAGTGTGACTGGACAGGTTGGGTGCATATAGGAGCCAGAGCTGGAAAGGGGTTCACGGGCTAAGGATTTGGGGTAAGCGTTTAGTTCTGAGATGAGAGATTTCCTCATCCAAAGCGTGCTAAACCTGTGGGCTTCTCTGTCAAAGAAAACAGTTGAAGTCAAAACATATTAATATATATTCAAGAAGATAGCACAGGTGAGGAGCAGATGTTTCAGTAGTCAATAGTGTTTTATTTGTCACATTTGCAACTGCAGTGAAATTCATTTCGGCGCCATTATTCAAAGTTCAATGTCTGGTCGTCCCTGCGCGCTCGATGTACTGGAGCAACGTCGCTCTCCTCTCCTCGCCCGGCCATCTTTGTGTCCCGGGGGTGCCTCCTGCAGCCGACCTGAAGGTGCTGGAGGCATTACCCCAATTCACCCTCTTACCGGCCCGTGCTCCTTGCATTTAACTTCTCCAGCTCCCTCCCGATCCGACAAGCCTAAACCTACGAGCGGGTTCCTGGTGCCGTCGAACGCCGTGACGTCAATCTATGCTCCGCTGACTGCGAGGTCCCACCAACCGCGCGAGCCTTTGGGATATCTTCTGGGGCAGAGGTCATCTGTAAAGGAGAACTGGAGGGGAACCAATATCACCCCCTTTCAGGCAAGTTTGCTAGTGCAACTCGGGAGGGTTTAAACAAGATTAGCAGGTAGACGGGTTCCAATGCATGAGTGGTCGGTAGTCGGTACGAAAGCACTTGAAAGGAAGTTCAGCAGACAGGGTATGTGTAGGAAGGAAGTGCAGATAGAAATAGAAAATAAGTGCAAGAGTAGGCCATTCAGCCCTTCGAGCCAGCACCGCCATTCAATAGATGCTGGTTTAAACCGAAAATAGACACAAAATGCTGGAGTAACTCGGGGGGGGGGGGGGGGGGACAGGCAGCATCTCTGGAGAGAAGAAATGGGTGATGTTTCGGGTCAAGACCCTTATTCCGTCTGAAGAAGTGTTCACTGACTATAGGCATGGGTCAGAGTTCACTGACATTGGGGAAGGATTCGATTTACAGACTATGGAAAGGGGCCGCGGTTCACATTGACGGTCTTCTTCTTATCGAGTCCACACATAAGATTAGAAATTGTTCAGCCAGAGCTGAACACACTTCTCGGCATCTGCATACAATGGTGTCTGTTTTGTCGCTTCTTGTGCGTGGTGGTGGAAACAGGGTCGCGACGTGAACGCTTTTTCCTTGACCCCACATTGCTGGTGAAAGGTCAGGATTCCCAATTCACGGGGAACGGGTTGGGGATCATTGACTATGAGGAGGGGTCAGGGATCACATCTCAGTCATCGGGGAAGGATTAGATTTACAGACATTGGGAAGGGTCTGGGATTTACATTGAAGGGGAGAGGTCAGGGTTCACAGGTCACGGTGAGGGGTCAGGTTTACATGTGAGGGGGAGAGGTTGGGTGTACAGACAATCAGGAGGAGTTGTGTTGAATCGAACACACGGCCAAGGCCAATGTTACAAAATTTTGAGATTTTAAAAATAAAGTCTAATTTATCCCATCAGATAAAGCATAAAAATAAGTTTAATTTGACACCTAATTCACTTTCATATCTTCAGTATTAAAAAAGTTATGGCCATTTTCATACTCGGAAATTAGCATCTTGTTCCCTATTGCTTTTCCATTGACTTAACACAAAAGCTGTGATCGAGGACAGTCAAAAGCCCATAACTTTCTTAAAAATTAAGAGAACTGAAAGAAATTTTCAGTTATTATAGATTGAAGCATTCTGAAACAAATATGAAACAATCTTACTTAGATGACATGAAATTAAAGCATATAACTAGTTAGTTACCTAATTGTAGCTAATTACAAAATTCAATTACTAGATCTAAACATCTATCAACTTCTTAAGAATAGATTAACATTTTTAAATAGCCTAAGTGTCCAAATAACATTCACACAAGAATTCACAATATAACATAATTTTTAAATCTCATTGTCATGGATTTACAGGCCAAATGGAAGGAATTTAATGTTTAATACCTGTAAATTAATGACCATTTAAATCATCTTGCGAGTTGGGTTTTCTGGAACGCGATCATTTGGAACATTGATTTAAACCCGTATCGGCATGAAAAATTCTGCCGTTAGTTCGGGGGAAAGAATTACCATTTCGCATTTAAAAAATGTGAATTAAAGGCTTCTTAAGAAGCACTTTTATACAAAAAAATAAACTGCTTTCGTTTACCTGTCCCGTGTGTGAAATCCGTCACCGTTGTCGGCGTTGACGGCTTCAGAAGCTGATTTTAAAATGACTCCGGCGCTGACATTGTCGATCGAATAAAAATAAAAAATACACAAAACGCCCGTCGGAACGATTTTTCAGCAAACGCTTGCACTCCAACGAAATATTAACCAGGACAAGGTAGGAGAAACCCGCGTTTTAACCCCGCCCCCCCCTCAAAGGCGCCAAAATCGCGCACACGGCCAGTGGCAGAATTACAGCGCCGTTGAAGGTAAGTATTGTAACATACCTACAAGGGGTGAGATCTCGGCAGGGTGAGAGAGCTAAGATGAAACTTAATTGGAGGAAAATGGTTGTCTCAATTTCAATAGAAGTAGAATTAATGTATAAATAGGCCTCTATATTCTGACAATGAACTACTTTAGTGTTATCGCAGGCCTTTTTCCATACACCCACCAGCCTTTGTGTTAATGATATCCTGCACTTCTCAGCTGTGTTGCAGACATAAAATGCTGGAGTAACTGAGGGGACAGGCAGCATCTTTGGTGAGGAATGGGTCGAGACCCTTCTTCAGACTCTAGTTATTGTTAATGGTGGCCCTATATCTTGTTTATTGTTGGATAACAACTTACATTTTGAACAACGATTTTATAATTATGGTCTCTCAATAATATCAAATATTGTGTTAACGTTTGTTTTAATTTTTGTTGAATGATATTCAAGCCTTGTTTTGTAATCCCATAGGTATGAGCTAGTCATCATGCCACTTTCTGTACAGTTTTATTCCTGCTTTGTGTGTCTGAGAATTCCCCAACTGTCTGGCTGGTGTATTGCTCCATTACTGGACGTCATAGATCCTTCACAGATGGTGGTAAAGTTCAATTGATATCAGAACCACCAAGATTATTTCCACTAAATTAGGTCCACTAGTCAGAAAGTCAATATATCCTTTCAAAAATCATTGCAATTGTGATGTCCCATCTGTAACTCAGGAATATCAAGGAATATCAACTTAAAAATGATTAACAAAACTGAAGGTCCTTGATGTGTTAAACAAGAAATTTCATTGCTCCCGGTGTGTGTATGACAATAAACTAACTTGAATCTGAATCTAATTTGTATACAATTTAAAAACTAATATAGGTGCACAGTTAATTTAATGATAGGTGATGTGCAACCGTTTAATGTGGTTAGATGGACACACAATGCTGGAGTAGCTCAGCGGGACAGGCAGCATCTCTGGAGAGAAGGAATGGGTGACGTTTCGGATCGAGACCTTTCTTCAGACTGAATTCCATGAATGTGGTTGATATTTATGTGCTTTCCCAGTTCAGAACCAATGAGGAGTGGATCATAAATACCAGTATTGACAAAATTCTATAAATTAATACATTTAAAAAACATTGAAATATTCAGAAACCACAATTTGAAAATGTTTTTCTATTAGTATTTTAGGTTGGAGTTGAACTTTCTGCAAGATGTTAGTTTATTTTGTTTATTGTCACATGTACTGAGGTACAGTGAAAAGCTTTGGTTGTGTGCTAACAAGACAGGAGAAAAACAACACATGATTACAATCGATCCATTTACAGTGTATAGATACATGATAAAGAAATAACGTTTAGTGCAAGGTAAAGCCAGCAAAGTCCAATCAAGGATAGTTCGAGGGTAAGAAGATCATTAAAGTAAGGAATATTGCTGTAGGAATAAACACTTAAGAGTGTGGAGTGATTGTAATATGAGTTTGTCAATCTGCTTTTGTGGTTAGCACACAAATAGTCACCCGGGTTGGGCGTCTTCTTGGAAAAAACTCAGATCTGCGTGTTAATAGACTGGAGGAGTTAAAATATATTATTTCTGTTCCTTTTCTAGGCTAAAGCCTTCACGCCAGGAGATGATGAGCCCATTCCATATGACCAGGTGAAGAATTCGTGCAGGACGAGCTATGGTTATGGGGATCAAACTGAAACTAACAATGGAAATCCACTGGTTTTAATGCCTGCAGTGGTCACATCTGTTTACCTAGCACACCATTTATTAGTGTAAGAGATAACGGGGCAGCAGCCCCAGAAAATATCACTCATTCTCAAAAGGCAACTTGAATAAAAGGAAAAATGTAGCAGTATAATTTCTACAGGGTTTCTTCTGATCTTTCAGCACAACCAGCAACAATGTTGTGGATAGAGGCATAGTGGCTATGTATGTCCTTTTCACAGAATTCCTAGGTTTATCTGCCCATGAACACACAGATAGAGGTTTGGAGAATTGTAGTCATACAGCATTAACACAGGGTGTTTGTCCATCGCGTCCATGCCCATCAAGCTGCCCCATTTAAGCTGCACCCATTTTCTCACACCTCGCTCATATCCCTCCAAACTTCTCCTTATTGTTTAGTTTAGAGATACAGCGCGGAAACAGGCCCTTCGGCCCACCGAGTCTGCACTGACCAGAGATCCACGAACACTTGCGCTATCACACTAGGGACAATTTACAATTGCACCAAGCCAATTATCCCAAAAACCTGTAGTCATTGGGAGTCTGGGAGGAAACCGGAGCACTCGGAGAAAACCCACGCAGATCTCGGGGAGAAGGTACAAATTCCGTTCAGACTGATCGAATCTGGGTGTTTGGTGCTGTAAGGCAGCAACTCTACCGCTGCGCCACCGTGCCACCACTTTTTACCTTTGATTTATCTAACGCATTACATAAACCAGTCCAGCATTGCATTGTTTTCCATTCTTGGAAGTCATGTTATTTATAACCATAAACTCAATACTTTAAAAATTAACATACAGTTTACATTTGAAACAAAATTGAGGTGATTCTACATTTTATTTAAATTACAACGTATTTTGTACATTTTTACCACGTTATATATAGTTCAATTCACTGGTCTGCATATATATCTATTGATAGGTTAGATTTCTCCAGTGCATGTCCCTTTGAAGCAGTGTAGGAAGGAACAGGCAGATATTGGTTTAAACCGAAGATAGAAACAAAATGCTGGAATAACTCAGCCAGACAGGCAGCATCGTTGAAAAGAAGGAATGGATGACGTTTCGTGTGGAGACCCTTCTTCAGACTGGTGTCTGAAACTGCAAACTTCAGAAATTGCAAGAACTGAAACGTCACCCATTCCTTCTCTCCAGAGATGCTGCCTGTCCTGCTGAGTTACTCCAGCATTTTGTGTCTCCCTTTGAAGCAGGATTATTTCACGACAGAATCATGAAAATATAGAACGTACAAACAGACCATTCAATTCAATAATTATTGTTAATATCCTTCCACTCATCTTTCCTCCAACTATCAATCTGATCAAGTCTCAAAAGTTAGCTTGGGCGCCTCATTGATCACCAACTCCAGTAATTGGAAGGGGTTTTGTAAAATACTGCCTCTTTTCTCTGTTCTTTAACCTTATATCTTTGCGTCCCCATTGTAGATCTCTCATTACCATAAGCTTCTGTTTCTATCTACTATCTTAAATCCTTTCATTATATCTTCACGTTACTTGGGGTACAAAAAGAAGGCATATGTTTCATGCCATTCTTTTATTTTTCTTGTTAGGAATCGTTATAGTGAGTCTTCTCTTTACTTTCCCCATTACCTCAACATTCTTCCCTTCTTGTGGCCATAACTATTCATAGTTTTCCTTTGAGTCTTAAAGATGCTTTCGCATAGATCTACCATTTAATCTAACCTACAACCTTCTGTTCCTCTTGGCATATGAAACCATGTACTTCATATGGTGGTTTTACATGACATCACCTCCTTGACGCACTAAAAAAAAACAATCTCAACTTCTCCGAAGAGCCTTTTTTAATTTCCTTCAAGTCTTATGCATCTGATAGAAATAGCCGCTCCTTCCTTGTTGCTTATAAGAATATCATCAGTACAGCGGTTCAAGATGACAGCTCAACATCACCTTATAAAGGCCGTTTAGATCTGGGCAATACATCTACCAGACATCTACAGGTGTCAGGGGTTATGGGGAGAAGGCAGGAGAATGGGGTTCGGAGGGAGCGATAGATCAGCCATGATTGAATGTTGCAGTAGACTTGATGGGCCGAATGGCCCAATTCTGCCCCTATCACTTATGACATTGTTGGAGATAAAGCATATAATAAAAAAATCATATTCTGATTATTACATTTATATGTGTTGAACCAAGATGGACCACTTCAAATATGCTGCAAGGTACATATTTATCCATGCTCCAATAAGGATCCTGTCTGCTTTCAGGGCAGGGTGTCGTCTTGATGATGATCCCTTAATACATCCTTCCATTCTGACCATGGGATGTGGACTGAAACCTGTCGACTCTCAAAAAAAAAGAGCACTGCCTGATACTTCATAAATTCATGTGATAGGTGCAGAATTTGGCCATTCGGCCCAACAAGTCTGTTCCGACATTCAATCATGGCTGATCTATCTCTCCCTCTTAACCCCATTCTCCTGCCTTCTCCCCATAACCCTTGACACCCATACTAATCTACAATCTATCTCTACCTTAAAAATGTCTATTGACTTGGCCTCGATAGCCTTCTGTTGCAAAGAATTCCACATTTTCATCACCCTCTGATTAAAGAAATTCCTCATCTCCTTCCTAAAGGAGCATCCTTTAATTCTGAGGCTTTAACCTCTAGTCCTAGACGTTCCCAATAGTGGAAACATCCTCTCCACATCCACTGTATGCAAGCCTTTCATTATTCGGTAAGTTTCAATAAGGTCCCCCCCCTCATCCTTCTAAACCCCAGCCAGTACAGGCCCAGTGTCGTCAAACGCTCATCATATGCTAATCCACTCATTCCTGGGATCATTCTTGTAAACCTCCTCTGGAGATCCTCTAGGACTCTCTCCAGAGCCAGCACATCCCTCCTAACATATGGTGTGTCAAATTATTTGTTTAAGAAAGAACTGCAGGTGCTGGAAAAATCAGAGGTAGACAATGCTGGAGAAACTCAGCAGGTGAGGCAGCATCTATGGAAAGAAGGGATAGGCGACGTTTCGGTTCGAGACCCTTCTTCAAACTGATGTGGAAGTAGGGGAGGGGGGGGCGGGAAAAATAAAGGACGAGGCAGAGACAGTAATAATAATAATAATTCATTTTATTTGCTGGCGCCTTTCTAACACCCAAGGACACCTTACAAGGCATAGAATTACAAAAATACAAAACACATAACCGGAATAAATTAAATATAAAAACACCAATCAAGGACAGAATTCAATTACAAAAGCACAAAAAGAAAATAAGAAACACAATTTGAGGAGAGAGCAGCGGCAGCCAAACCGCGCCAGCGTCCACTCTCCCCTCCGACCGCCATCTTGCACACAGACTAACAGGCACAGTAGGCTTGTTGGAGAGCTGGGAAGGGGAGCGGAAGGAGGGAGAAAGCAAGCATTATCTGAAATTGGAGAAATCAATGTTCATACCACTGGGGTGTAAACTACCCAAGCAAAATATGAGGTGCTGTTCCTCCAATTTGCGCTGGGCCTCACTCTGGCAATGGAGGAGGCCCAGGACAGAAAGGTCAGATTCGGAATGGGAGGGGGAGTTGAAGTGCTGAGCCACAGGGAGATCAGGTTGGTTATTGCGAACTGAGCGGAGGTGTTGGGCGAAGCGATCGCCAAGCCTGCGCTTGGTCTTGCCGATGTAGAGGAGTTGACACCTGGAACAGCGGATGCAGTAGATGAGGTTGGAGGAGGTGCAGGTGAACCTGTGCCTCACCTGGAAAGACTGCTTGCATCCTTGGATGGAGTCGAGGGGGGAGGTAAAGCGACAAGTGTAGCATTTCCTGCGGTTGCAAGGTGAAGTACCCGGGGAGGGGGTGGTTTGGATGGGAAGGGACGAATTGACCAGGGAGTTACAGAGGGAACGGTCTCTGCGGAAAGCAGAAAGGGGAGGAGATGGGAAAATGTGGCCAGTGGTGGGATCCCGTTGGGAGGTGGCGAAAATGTCGGAGGATTATATGCTGTATGCGATGGCTGATGGGGTGGTTGGTGAGTGTTTAGAGTGGTTTGGAGGGGTTTACAGGGGGTTTAGAGGGGTTGGAGGATGTTAGAGGGGTTTAGAAGGATTTAGGGTATAGAGGAGTTTGGGTTTAGAGGGGTTTAGAAGTGGTTAGAGGGGTTTAGAGGTGTTTAAATATGTTTAGAGAGTTTTAGATGGGTTTACAGAAGTTTATAGATGTTTCGAGGGGTTTACAGGGGTTTTGGAGGAGTTTACAGTTTAGGGTGGTTTACAGGTGTTTAGAGGGGTTTACAGGGATGTAGAGGGGATTACAGGTGTTTAGAGGGGGTTACATGTGTTTAGGTGGGTTTACAGCAGTTTAGAGAGGTTTACAGTGGTTTAGAGCGTTTTAGAGGGGTTTGGGGAGGTTTAGAATTCACGGGTTTACAGGTGCTCAGATGGTTTTAGAGGCGTTCACAGGGGCTCAGAGTGGATTACAGGTGTTCAGAGGGGTTTAGAAGGGTTTACAGGGGTTTAGAGCTGTTTAGCGGGGTTTAGAGAGGTTTACATGGGGTTTAGAGGTGTTTACAGGGGTTTAGAGGGGGTTAGAAGTGTTTCGAGTGGTCTGGAGGGGTTTGGATGGATTTTGAGGGGTTTACATGGGATGTAGAGGGGTTTAGAGGTGTTTTGAGGGGTTTAGAGGGGTTCACGGGGTGTACAGGTGTTTAGAGGGTTCTAGAGTGATTTAGAGGGGATTACAGGGGTTTCGAGAGTTTTAGAGATGTTTACAGGGGGTTTACAGGGGTTTAGAAGAATCTGGAGGGGTTTAGATGTGTTTACATGGGTTTAGAGGGGTCTAGAGTGATTTAGAGGGGTTTACAGGGGTTTAGAGAGGTTTAGATGTGTTTACAGGGGTTTAGAGGGGGTTAGGGGCGTTTACAGGGGTTTAGTGGTGTTTAGAAGGGATTACAGGGGGTTAGAAAGGTTTAGAGGAGTCTGGAGGGGTTTAGAGGGGTTTATATGTGCTTCGAGGGGTTTACAGGGGGTTTAGTTTACAGGGGGTTAGAGTGGTTTACTGGGGGTTAGAGGGGTTTACAGTGGTTTACCGGGGGTTAGAGGGGTTTACAGGGGTTTTGAGGGGTTTACAGGGCTTTAGAGGCGTTTGAAACATAGAAACATAGAAAATAGGTGCAGGAGGAGGCCATGCGGCCCTTCGAGCCAGCACCGCCATTCATTGTGATCATGGCTGATCGTCCCCTATCAATAACCCGTGCCTGCCTTCTCCCCATATCCCTTGACTCCACTAGCCCCTAGACCTCTATCCAACTCTCTCTTAAATCCATCCAGTGACTTGGCCTCCACTGCCCTCTGTGGCAGGGAATTCCATAAATTCACAAGTTTTTTCTCACCTCAGACTTAAATGACCTCCCCTTTATTCTAACTGTGGCCCCTGGTTCTGGACTCGCCCAACATTGGGATTTTTTTTCCTGCATCTAGCTTGTCCAGTCCTTCCATAATTTTATATGTTTCTATAAGATCCCCCTCATCCTTCTAAACTCCAGTGAATACAAGCCTAGTTTGGAGTGGTACAATACAAGTTTGGAGTGGTATAGAGGGGTTTACATGGGTTTACAGGGGTTTAGAGGGGGTTAGATGCGTTTACAGCGGTTTAGTGGAGTTTAGAGGGAATTAGAGAGGTTTACAGGGGTTTACGCGTTTAGAGGGGGCTACAGGGGGTTTAGACGGATTTAGAAGAGTTTCGAGGGGTTTGGAGGGGGTTACAGGGGTTTCATCTTTTATAATTGACCAGCATCTTCCCCACCATTGATATCAGGCTAACTGGTCTATAATTCCCTGTTTTCTCTCTCCCGCCTTTCTTAAAAAGTGGGATAACATTAGCTACCCTCCAATCCACAGGAACTGATCCCGAGTCTATAGAACATTGGAAAATTATCACCAATGCATCCACGATTTTCGAGAGCCACTTCCTTAAGTACCCTGGGATGCAGACCATCATGCCCTGAGGATTTATCAGCCTTCAGTCCCATCAGTCTATCCAACACCATTTCCTGCCTAATGTGGATTTCCTTCAGTTCCTCCGTCACCCTAGATCCTCTGGCCACTAGTACATCAGGAAGATTGTTTGTGTCCTCCTTTTATGCCCCTGTCCCACTTAGGAAACCTGAACGGAAACCTCTGGAGACTTTGCGCCCCACCCAAGGTTTCCGTGCGGTTCCCGGAGGTTTTTGTCAGTCTCCCTACCTGGTTCCACTACCTGCAACCTCCGGCAACCACCTGCAACCGCACGGAAACCTTGGGTGGGGCGCAAAGTCTCCAGAAGTTTCCATTCAGGTTTCCTATGTGGGACAGGGGCAGGAACTCATCTGCCATTTCCTTGTTCCCCATAATAAATCCACCTTTTTCAGTCTTGAAGGGTCCAACTTTGGTCTTAACTAATGTTTTCCTCTTCACATACCTAAAGAAGCTTTTACTATCCTGCTTTATATTCTTGGCTAGCTTACCTTCGTACCTCATCTTTTCTCCCCGTTGTACTTCTTTGCTTTAATTTATATACTGTCCCTGACGTCCCTTGTTGGCCATGGACGCCCCTTTCTCCCCTTTGAACCTTTCTTCCTCCTAGGAATGAACTGATCCTGCACCTTCTGTATTATTCCTAGAAATACCTGCCATTTTTGTTCCACTGTCATCCCTGCTAGTGTATCTTTCCAGTCAACTTTGGCCAGCTCCTCCCTCATGGCCCCATAGTCCCCTTTATTCAACTGTAACACTGACACCTCCGATCTACCCTTCTCCCTCTCCAATTGTAGATTAAACCTGACCATGTTATGGTCACTACCTCCTAATGGCTCATTAACCTCGAGGTCCTTTATCAAATCCGGTTCATTACATAACACTAAATCCAGAATTGCCTTCTCCCTGGTAGGCTCCAATACAAGCTGTTCTAAGAATCCACCACGAAGGCACTCTACAAAGTCCCTTTCTTGGGGTCCAGTACCAACCTGATTTTCCCAGTCTACCTGCATGTTGAAATCTCCCATAACAACCACAGCATTACTTTTGCTACATGCCAATTTTAACTCCTGATTCAACTTGTGCTCTTTGTCCAAGCTACTGTTTGGGGGCCTGTAGATAAGTCCCATTAGAGTCTTTTTACCCTTACAATTCCTTAGTTTTATCCATACTGACTCTACATCTCCCGTTTCAATGTCATCCCTTGCAAGGGACTGAATTTCATTCCTCACCAACAGAGCAACCCCACCCCCTCTGCCCACCTGTCTGTCTTTTCGATATGAGGTATACCCTTGAATATTCAGTTCCCAGCCCTGGCCCTCTTGCAGCCATGTCTCAGTAATTCCCACAACATCATAGTTTCCAGTTTCTAACTGAGCCTCAAGCTCGTCCACTTTATTCCTTATACTTTGCGCATTCATATACAGCACTTTGACCTCCATATTCACTTCCCCCTCGCACCACTCGCAATTGGCGCTGACCTTACTCTGTTGTCCCTTCTCGAGCTTTCCTTCCCATTAATTCGAGAATCTTTTGTAATTTTTCCTGTAGTCACTTCCCCTTCAACTCCATCTTTATACTCCCAATTTGTCAATTCCCCACCCCCCACTATTTAGTTTCAACCCACACTTGTAGCCCTAGCAAACCTGCCTGCCAGAATGTCGGCCCCCCTCCAGTTAAGGTGTAACCCGTCCCTTTTGTACAGGTCACCCCTACCCCAGAAGAGATCCCAGTGGTCTATAAATCTAAATCCTTGCTCCCTGCTCCAGCCCCACAGCCACACATGTCGTTTGTGCCTGCGTGCACAACTATTGCTGGCTGTTCACCTTCTCTCTCGAGGATGTTCTGAATTTGGCTCGTGACATCCTGAACCCTGGCACCAGGGAGGCAACAGACCATCCTCGCATCTCGTCTGCCACCACAGAATCTCCCGTCCGCTCTACGGACAATGGAGTCACCCACCACTAGGGCTCTGCCCAACGTCGGTCTCGCCGGTCGAGTCCCATCTCTAGGATTGGAGCCACCGACGTGTCCGCCGCTCGGACTGGAAACATCGTCTCCCAGGACAGTTCCCAAGAGGGTGTACCTGTTTTCATTAGGCACAGCCACCTGGGTCTTCTGCACTCCACGATTTCCACCCTTTCTCTCTGTCACACACCTAGGTTCTTCCCATATCCTCGGCGTGACTACCTCACTGTAGGTCCTGCTCCAGGAAACTCGTTTTCCTGGATGGCCCTGAGGTCATCGAGCTACTTCCCAGTGCCTCAACACGGTCTTTTAGGAGCTGCTGGACGCACTTGCCATAGTCGTAGCAGCCAGATGCTCCATCCGTGTCCCTGGGCTCCCACAATCTGCAAGCCTCAAACTGTCTCATCTGCCTCGACGGGTGTTCACCGCGTTCCATCCTCTCGAGCTTTTAGCGTAGCCTCCCCTCGCCGAAGACTCTCGAGCCAAAGACTCACACTTCACTCACAAGGCCACTCCCTTACTGCCACTTCTTAAGAGCCGTCTTGCTTATATTGACTGATAAATTGCCTAATTTACCAATTTACAAACCAAATTCCTCGGTTTAACTGTTTTCCCCCTCTGACTCACTTCTAACTCTCGTCCCACACGGGCTAGAGCCAATCAGTCCTTTTCCGGCTTCTCTTCGCTGCTGTTTTTTTCAAAATCCACGGAAGCTCTGAGTTTAAAGGGGTTTAGGGGTGTATGGGTTTAGAGGGGTTTGGATGTGTTTGGGAGGTTTGGAGAGGTTTAGTGGGGTTTGGAGGGGCTTAGATGTGTTTGTAGGGGTTTTGAGGAGTTTGGAAGGATTCGGAGGGGTTTAGATGGGTTTACAGTGGTTTGCAGGGGTTACAGGGGGTTTAGAGGGTTTAGAGAGTTTTACAGGGGGTTACAGTGGTTTAGAGGGGTTTACAGGTGTTTAGAGGGGTTTAGAAGAGTTTAGAGGGGTTTAGAGATTTAGAGTGGTTTACAGGGGTTTCGATGGTTTTAGAGAGGTTTACAGGGGTTGAAAAAGGTTTACAGGGGTTAACAGTGGTTTACAGGGAGGTTTACAGGGGGTTAGGGGTTTGGAGGGATTGAGAGTGCTTACGGGGGTAGAGAGGTTTAGAGGGGTCTGGATGGGGTTAGAGGGGTTTACTGGGGATTAGAGGTGTATTTGAAGCGTTTTACAGCGCTTTAGAGGGGTTCAGATGGGTTTACAGTGGGTTTGGAGTGGTTTACTGGGGGGGTTTAGAGGGGATTAGAGGTGTTTTGAGGGGTTTACGGGGCTTTGAGGGGTTTACACGGGTTTACATGGATTTACAGTGGTTTAGAGGGGTTTACAGGGGTTTCGAGTGGTTTAGTTGCGTTTACAGGGGGTTTAGATGGGGTTTATAAGGATTTAGAGGGGTTTAAAGGGGTTTAGAGAGGTTTGGAGAGGTCGACGGGGTTTTAACAGGGGATTAGAGGGGTTTACAGGGTTAAGAAGTGGTTAGAGGTGTTTACAGGTGTTTAGAGGGGTTTACAGGTGTTTAGAGGTGTTTAGAAGAGTTTACAATGTTTTAGAGGGGTCTGGAGGGGTTTAGAGCGGGTTGGAGAGTTTGGATGTGATTGGAGGGATTTAGATGGGGTTTGTAGGGGTTCAGAGTAGTTTGGAGGGGTTTAGAGCGGTTTTGGAGGGTTTTGTGAAGGTTTAATGGGGGTTGGAGTGGTTTGGAGGGGTTTAGATGGTTTGAGAGAGGTTTACAGGGGGTTGAGAAGGGTTTAGAGGGGTTTACATGGGTTTTACAGGGGGTTAGGATGGGTTTAGAGGGCTTTATAGGGGTTAGAGGGGTTTACACGTATTTACAGGCGTTTACAGAGGCTTCGAGTGGTTTACAGGGGTTTAGAGGGATTTACAGGAGTTTAGATGGATTTACAGCGGGTTTAGAGGGGTTAACGGGTTTAGAGGGGTTTAGATGCGTTCACAGGTGTTTAGAGGGATTTAGAGTTGTTTACAGGGGTTTAGAGATGTTTAGAGAGGTTTACAGGGGTTGAGAGGGTTTAGAAGAATTTAGAGGGGTTTAGAGGGTTAGAGGGGCTTAGAGGTGAGGGGTTTACAGGGGGTTTAATGGGTTAAGAGGGGTTTAGAGGTGTTTAGACGGGTTTAGATGCGTTTACAGAGTTTCAAATGTTTAGAGAGGTTTACAGGGGGTGTAGATGGGTTTACAGAGGTTTAGAGGGGTTTACATGTGTTTGCAGGCGTTTACAGAGGCCGAGAGGGGTTTACAGGGATTTAGAGGGGTTTAAATGTGTTTAGAGGTGTTTAGAAGTGTTTAGTGGGGTTTAGAGGGTTTTAGATGGGTTTAGGTGGGTTTACAGGGGTTTACAGGTGTTTAGAGAGGTTTAGAGTCGTTTACATGGGTTTAGAGGGGTTAGATGGTTTTAGAGAGGTTTACAGGGGTTCAGAAGTGTTTACATGGGTTTCACAGGGGTTTAGATTTGTTTAGAGGGCTTTATAGGGATTTAGAGGGGTTTACAGGCGTTTACAGACAGAGGGGTTTACATGTGTTTAGAGGGGGTTAGAAGTGTTAGAGGGGGTCTGGAGGGGTTTCCAGGTGTTTGAAGGGGTTTACCAGTGTTTAGAGGGGTTTAGAGGTGAGTGGTTTAGAGGGCTTTAGAGTGGTTTGGAGGGATTTACAGGGGTTTAGAGTGGTTAAGAGGGGTTTACAGGGATTTCGAGATGTTTAGATGGGTTTCCAGGGGTTTAGAGGGGGTTAGAGTGGTTTAGAGGATTTACAGGGTTTCTAGGGGTTTAGAGGGGTTTTGGATGGGGTTAGAGGGGTTTACAGGGTTTACAGGTGTTTACAGAGGTTTAGATGGGTTTACAGGTGTTTAGAGGGGTTTACAGGGGGTTGGAGGGGGTTTACCTGGGCTTTATAGGGATTTTAGAGAGGTTTACAGTGATTGAGAAGGGCTTAAAGGGGGTTTACAGGGGGTTAGAGGGGTTTAGAGTTGTTTGGAGAGGTTTAGAGGGGTTTACCGCGGTTTGTAGGTGTTTGAGGGGTTTACAGGGGTTCACAGCGCTTTGGGTTTTAGAGTGGTTTAGAGGGATTCAGAGGAGCTCAGAGGGTTTAGAGTGGTTTACGTGTTTAGAGGGGGTTAAAATAGTTTAGAGGGTTTAGAGGGGGTTGGAGGGATTTACCGAGGTTTAGAGGGGTTTATATGTGTTTTGAGGGTTTAGAGAGGTTTACAGGGCTTTGGATGGGTTTAGAGGGGTTCAGTGGGGTCAGAGGTGCTCCGATGGGTTTACAGGGGTTTGGAGTGGATTAGAAGGGTTTAGTAGAGGTGTTTGAGGGGGTTTAGGGGGGGTTTAGTGGTTTCGAGGGGTTTACATGGGTTTAGAGGGGTTTACAGGGGTTTAGAGGAGTTTACAGGGATTTACAGTGGTTTAGAGGGGATTCGAGTGGTTTAGAGTGGTTTAGTTGCGTTTACAGGGGTTTAGATGAATTTAGAGCGATTTCGAGGGGTTAGAGAGGTTTAGGGAGGTCTACAGGGGTTTACAGGGATTTAGAGGGTTTACAGGGGTTTAGAGGTGTTTACAGGTGTTTGGAGGGGTTTAGAAGAGTTTAAAGGGGTCAGGAGGGGTTTAGAGGGGTTTGAAGGGGGTTGGAGGGGTTTACCAGGGTTTAGAGGGGTTTAGAGGTGAGGGGTTTTGAGGGGTTTAGACTGGTTTAAGAGGGGTTAAGAGTTGTTTAGACGGGTTTAGATGCGTTTTCAGGGCTTTCAAAATGTTTACAGTGGTTTAGAGGTGTTACAGGTGTTTACAGAGGCTGAGATGGGGTTTACAGGGATTTAGAGGGGTTTAAAGGGGTTTAAATGTGTTTAGAGGGGTTTAGAAGTGTTTAGAGAGGTTTGGTGGGGTCTGGAGGGGGTTTGAAGGAGTTTGAAGGGGTTTGGAGGGGTTTACCAGGGTTTAGAGGGTTTAGAGGTGATGAGGTTAGAGGACTTTAGAGGGGTTTAGAGTGGTTTAGAGGGGTTGCAGGGGTTTACAGGGGCTTTGTGGTTTAGAGGGGTTACATGGGTTTAGAGGGGTTTACATGGGTTTTACAGGGGTTTAGAGGGGTTTACAGGGATTTACAGTGGTTTAGAGGGGTTTACAGGAGTTTACAGGGATTCGAGGGGTTTAGAGTGGTTTAGTTGGGTTTACAGGGGTTTACAGGGGTTTACATGGGTTTAGATGTGTTTCTAGGGATTTAGAGGGGTTTAACAGGGGTTTAGAGAGGTTTAGAGAGGTCTACATGGGGTTTACGGCATTTAGAGGGGTTTAGAGGTGTTTACAGGTGTGTGGAGGGGTTAAGAAGAGTTTGGAGGGGTTTGGAGGGTTTAGAGGGGTTTGGAGGGGTTTAGAGCTGGGGTTTAGAGGGGTTTAGACTGGTTTACAGGGATTAACGGGGTTAAGAAGGGGTTAGAAGTGTTTAGACGGGTTTAGATGCGTTTACAGGGGTCTCAAAATTGTTTAGAGAGGTTTACAGGGGTTTAGAGTTTACAGGGGTTTAGAGGGGTTTACAGGCGTTTACAGAGGCTGAGAGGGGTTTACAGGGATTTAGAGGGGTTTAAATGTGTTTAGAGGGGTTTAGAAGAGTTTAGAGAGGTTTAGAGAGGTCTGGAGGGGTTTACCAGTGTTTAGAGGGGTTTAGAGGTGTTGGGGTAGAGGGCTTTTAGAGGGGTTTGCAGGCGTTACAGGGATTTAGAGTGGTTAGGATGGTTTAAAGGTGTTTAGAGGGCTTTAGATGCGTTTACAGGGTTTCGAGATGTTTAGAGAGGTTTACAGGGGTTTACAGGTGTTTAGAGAGGTTTAGATGGGTTTACAGGGAGTTTAGAGGTGTTTAAAAGGGGTTTCGGGGGATTGAAGGCGTTTTGCATGGTTTGGAGAGGTTTAGAGGGGTTTACCGGGGCTTATAGGTGTCTTGAGGGTTTTACATGGGTTTACAGCGCTTTAGAGAGTTTTAGAGTTGTTTAGAGGGGTTCAGAAGGGTTTACAGGGGGTTTGGAGTGGTTTACAGGGGTTTAGAGGGGATTAGAGGTGTTTTGAGGGATTTAGGGGAGTTTACGAGATTTTAGAGGGGTTTAGTGGTTTAGAGGGGTTTACAGGGGTTTAGAGGGATTTACAGTGGTTTAGAGGGGTTCACAGAGGTTTACAGGGGATTCGAGGTGTTTAGAGTGTACTTGCGTTTACAGGGGGTTTAGATGGGTTTATAAGGATTTAGAGAGGTTTAAAGGGGTTTAGAGAGGTTTAGAGAGGTCTACAGGGTTTTAGAGGGGTTTACAGGGATTTAGAGGATTTACAAGTGTTTACAGGGGCTTCGAGTGGTTTACAGGGGGTTAGAGGGGTTTGGAGTGGTTTACCAGGTGTTTAGAGGGGGTTGGAGGGATTTACCGAGGTTTAGAGGTGTTTTGAGGGGTTTAGAGAGGTTTACAGGGCTTTGGAGGGGTTTAGAGGGGTTTACATAGTTTTAGATGGGTTTACAGCAGTTTAGAGGGCTTTATATGGGTTTAGATAGTTTTAGAGGGGTTTAGAGCTGTTTACTTGGGTTTTACAGGGGTTTTAGATGGGTTTAGAGGGCTTTATAGGGGTTTCTGTGGAAAGACATTCTTGCCATAGAGGGAGTACAGTGAAGGTTCACCAGACTGATTCCTGGGATGTCAGGACTTTCATATGAAGAAAGACTGGATAGACTCGGCTTGTACTCGCTAGAATTTAGAAGATTAAGGGGGGATCTTATAGAAAACTTACAAAATTCTTAAGGGGTTGGACAGGCTAGATGCAGGAAGATTGTTCCCGATGTTGGGGAAGTCCAGGACAAGGGGTCACAGTTTAAGGATAAAGGGGAAATCCTTTAGGACCGAGATGAGAAAAACATTTTTCACACAGAGAGTGGTGAATCTCTGGAACTCTCTGCCACAGAAGGTAGTTGAGGCCAGTTCATTGGCTATATTTAAGAGGGAGTTAGATGTGGCCCTTGTGGATAAAGGGATCAGGGGGTATGGAGAGAAGGCAGGTACAGGATACTGAGTTGGATGATCAGCCATGATCATATTGAATGGCGGTGCAGGCTCGAAGGGCCGAATGGCCTACTCCTGCACCTATTTTCTATGTTTCTATGTTTAGAGGGGTTTAATATGGGTTTACAGGTGTTACAGGCTCAGAGGGGTTTACAGAGGTTTTAGAGGGGTTTACATGTGTTTAGAGGGGTAT
>CM075978.1:156008617-156059495 GCA_038087875.1 Malacoraja senta | reverse complement strand
CATGCCCACTTTCAATGACTGGTGTACCATGACACCCAGGTCTCGTTGCATCTCCCCTTTTCCTAATCGGCCACCATTCAGGTAATAGTCTACTTTCCTGTTTTTGCCACCAATGTGGATACCCTCACATTTATCCACATTATACTACATCTGCCATGCAATTGCCCACTCACCCAGCATATCCAAATCATGTTGCAGCCTCCTAGCACCCTCCTTACAGCTAACACTTCCCCCCAGCTTCGTGTCATCCACAAACTTGGAGATGTTGCATTCAATTTCCTCGTCCAAATCATTAATATATATTGTAAATAGCTGGGGTCCCAGCACTGAGCCTTGCGGTACCCCACTAGTCACTGCCTGCCATTCTGAAAAGGACCCGTTTACTCCTACTCTTTGCTTCCTGTCTGCCATCCAGTTCTCTATCCACATCAATACTGAAACCCCAATACCGTGTGCTTTAAGTTTGTATGTTAATCTCTTATGTGGGACCTTGTCGAAAGGGGTTTAGAGGGTTTCAGAGAGTTTTACAGGTGTTTAGAGGGGTTTACAGGGGTTTCGAGTGGTTTACATAGGATTCAGGTGGGTTTGGAGGGATTTACAGGTGTTTAGAGGTATTTACAGCGGTTTAGAGGGGTTTAGAGAGGTTTACAGTTGTTTAGGGGGTTTACATGTGGTTTACATGGGTTTAGATGGTTTAGAGGGCTTTATAGGGGGTTACAGAGGTTTACAGAGGTTTAGAGGGCTTTATATAAGTTTACAGGGGTTCAGAGGGAGTTACAGGGGTTTAGAGAGGTTTACATGGGGTTTACAGGGGGTTTAGATGTTTGGAGGTGTTTAGGGAGATTTATATGGGTTTAGATGGGTTTACGTGGGGTTTACAGGGGGTTAGCTGATTTTAGAGGGCTTTATAGGGGGTTTACAGGGGGTCTAAAGTGGTTTACAGGGGTTTACAGGGGTTTATAGGGGTTTATAGGTGTTTTGAGGGATTTACAGGGGTTTAGAGGGGTTTGAGGGGGTAAGAGGGATTTACAGGTGTTTATAGGTGTTTAGAGGGGTTGGAGGGGTTTGGAGAGGTCTGGAGAAGTTTGGAGGGGTTTACAGGGGGTTTAGATTGGTTATCAGGGGTTTAGAGTTTAGAGGGGGTTTAGATGCGTTTACGGGGGGGATTACAGGGGTTTCGAGGGATTTAGCTGTTTTCAGGGGTTTAGAGACGTTTAGAGAGGTTTACATGGGTTTATAGTGGTTTACAGGGGGGTTTAGTGGTTTACAGGGGGTGTACAGGGGTTTAGAAGGATTTACAGGAGTTTAGGAGTGTTTAGAGGGGTTTAGCGGGGTTTACAGGGGTTCACAGGTGTTTAAAGGTGTAGAGAGGTTTAGATGGGTTTACAGGGGTTTACAGGGGTTTAGAGGGTTTAGAGAGGTTTACAGGGTTTAGCGGCGGGTTTACATGGTGTTTACAGGGGTTTATAGGGGTTTAGAGGGCTTTATAGGATTTTAGATGGGTTTAGTGCGGTTTGGAGGGGGTTAGAGTGGTTTGGAGGGGTCTGGAGAGGTTTAGAGCGGTTTGGAGGGGGTTAGAGCGTGTTAGAGGGGGTTAGATGGATTTTCAGGTGTTTAGAGGGATTTTCAGGGGTTTAGAGGGATTTGGAGGTTTTAGATGGGTTTGGAGTGGTTTACAGGTGTTTATAGATGTTTAGAGTGGTTTGGAGGGGTTTAGAGGTTTGGAGGGGTTTACAGGGGTTTAACCGGGGGGGGGTTACATGGGGTTTACAGGGGTTTGGGGGGTTACATGGTGTTTACAGGGGGTTTAGATTGGTTTACAGGGGGAGGGCTTTTTAGTGGTTTAGAGGGGTTTGCAGCGGTATTCGGGGGTTTAGAGGGCTTTAGAAAGGATTACTCGGGTTTACAGGGTGTTAGAGGGCTTTTTATGGATTTATAGGGGGTTAGAGGTGTTTACAGAGGTTTACAGGTGTTTATGGAGGTTTAGAGGGGTTTAGGATTTACAGGGGTTTAGATGGTTTTACAGAGGTTTACTGGGGTTTTGAGGGGTTTTCAGGGATTTAGGTGGTTTACATGGGGTTTACGGGTTTTGGGGGGTTTAACATGGTGTTTACATTGGTTTGATGGGTTTAGAGGTGTTTAGAGGGCTTTATAGGGGTTTAGAGGGGTTTACAGGGGGTTTAGAAGGCTTTATAGGGGATTAGAGGGTGGGTTAGAGCGGTTTGGAGGGGTTTGGAGGTGTCTGGAGAGATTCAGAGCAGTTTGGAGGGATTTACAGGTGTTTAGAGGGATTTACAGGGGTTTAGCAGTGTTAAGACGGTTTTAGAGAGTAGAGGGGTTTAGAGGGGGTTACCGTGGTTTAGAGGAGTTTACATGGGGTTTGCAGGGGGTTTAGATGAGTTTACAGGGGTTTAGAGGGCTTTATAGTGGTATAGAGGGGTTTACAGGGTTTTGGAGGGTTTTACAGGGGTTTAGAAGGATTTAAAGGGTTTAGAGGGATTTAGAGGGGTTTAGATTGGTTTAGAGGGGTTTATAGTCGTTTACAGGTGTAGAGGTTGAGAGTGGTTTAGAGGGTTTTAGAGAGGTTTTAGAGAGGTTTACAGGGGATTTAGAGTGGTTTCGAGTTGTTTCCAGGGTTTTAGAGATGTTTAGAGAGGTTTACATGGGTTTACAGGGGTTTACTGGGGGTTAGAATGATTTTCAGGGGTTTAGAGTGGTTTAGAGGGTTTTAGTTGGGTTTAGCGAGGTTTAGATGAGTTTACAGGGGTTTACAGGTGTAGAGAGTTTTAGAGGGGTTTACATGGGGTTTATAGGGGTTTAAGTGGTTTCCAAGGGTTTACATGGGGTTTACATGGGTTTACATTGGTTTAGAGGGGTGTAGAGGGCTTTATATGGTGTTCAGAGGGGTTTAGAGAGGTTTACATGGGTTTAGAGGAATTTACATGGGATTTACACAGGGTTTAGATGATTTTAGAGGGCTTTATAGCGATTTACAGGGGGTCTAGAGGGGTTTACAGGGTGTTTAGTGGGTTTACAGACGTTTAATGTGGCATAGAGGGGTTTATAGGTGTTTGCCGGGGATGAGAGGTGTTTATTGGGGTTTACAGGGGTTTAGATGGGTTTACGTGTTTAGTGGGGTTTAGAGGTGTTCAGAGTGGTTTAGATGGGTCTACAGGTCCTTAGAGGATTTTAGAGGGGGTAAGAGGGAATTACAGGGGTTTAGAGGGATTTACAGGGGTTTACAGTGCTTTACAGGGGTTTAGAGGGGTTTACAGGGTTTTGCAAGGGAGAAGGATTTACAGGGGTTTACCGGGGTTTAGATGGTGTTTACATGGGGTTAGATGGGTTTAGAGGGCTTTATAGGGGGTTTACAGGGGTTTAGAGGGGGGTTAGCGGGCTTTATATGGGTTTAGAGGCGGTTAGAGTGGTTCACAGGGGCTTAGAGGGGTTTACATGTTGTTTACAGGGCTTTATAGGGTTTAGAGGGCTTTATAGGAGTTTAGAGAGGTTTATAGCGGTTTGGAGGGGTTTAAAGGGGCTTGGAGGGGTTTAAAGGGGTCTGGAGAGGTTTAGAGCGGTTTGGAGGGGTTTACAGGGGTTTACATGAGGTTATAGGGGCTTTACAGGGGCTTTACAGGGGGTTTACAGGGGTTTAGGACTTACATGAGGTTTACAGGGGTTTAGGACTTACATGGGGTTTAGAGGGGTTTAGAGGGTTTTAGATTGGTTTAGCGGGGTTTGGAGGGGTTTAAATGGGTTTACAGGTGTAGAGAGGTTTAGAGGGGTTTATAGGAATTTAGAGAGGTTTACGGGCGTTTACGTGGGGTTTAGGGGGGGTTACATGAGGTTTACAGAGTTTTAGATGGGTTTAGAGGGCTTTAGAGAACTTTATAGGGGTTTAAAGTGGTTTACATGTGTTTAGAGGGGTTTAGGGGGCTTTGTATGAGTTTTGCTGGGTTTAGAGGGAGTTACAGGGGTTTGAGGGGTTTACATGGAGTTTACAGGGGGTTTACATGGGGTTTACATGGGTTTATAGGGGTTTGGGTTTAGAGGGGGTTGGAGGGGTTTGGAGAGGTCCTGAGAGGTTTAGAGCGGTTTGGAGGGGGTTACAGGGGGTTACAGGGGGTTTAGCGTGGTTAACAGGGGTTTAGAGGTGTTTAGATGGGTTTAGATGCGTTTACAGGGGGGGTTACAGGGGTTTAGAGGGATTTCGAGTTGTTTACAGGGGTTAGAGATGTTTAGAGAGGTTTACATGGGGTTATAGTGGTATACAGGGGTTTAGAGGGCTGTACAGGGGTTTAGAAGGATTTACAGGAGTTTAGAAGGGTTTAGAGGGGTTAGATGGGTTTAGCGGGGTTTACAGGGGTTTACAGAGGTTCACGTAGTTACAGGTGTGGAGACGTTTAGAGGGGTTTACAGGGGTTTAGAGGGTTTTAGATAGGTTTACAGGGGGTTTAGAGGGGTTTACATGGTGTTTACAGGGGGTTTAGATGGATTTAGAGATGTTTAGAGGGCTTCATACGGGTTTAGAGGGGTTTGGATGGTTTTAAAGTGGTTTGGAGGGGTTTGGAGGGGTTTAGATGGGTTTCGAGGGTTTCGAGGGGTTTCGAGGGGTTTACAGGTGATTACAGGTGTTTACGGGTGTTTATATATGTTTAGTGGTTTAGAGGGGTTTAGATCTAATTTGAGGGGTTTACAGGGGTTTACATGTCTTTGGATGGGTTTTGAGTGGTTTGGATGGGTTTAGAGTGGTTTACATTGGTTTAGAGGGGGTGTACAGGGCGTTCAGAGGGGTTTAGAAGGGATTAAAGGGGTTTAGAGGGGTCTGGAGGGGTTGAGAGGGGGTTTAGAGGGGTTTAGAGGGATTTACAGAGGTTTACAGGGGTTTATTTGGGTTTCGATGTGTTTAGAGAGGTTTACAGGGGTTTACAGGGGTTTAGAGAGGTTTAAAGAGGATTACATGGGTTTTCAGGGTTTTGGAGGGGTTTTGAGGGGTTTACACGTGTTTAGATGTAGAGTGTTTTAGAGCGGTTTACGGGGGGTTTAGAGATGTTTAGAGGGGTTTACAGAGGTTTACAGGGGCTTACAGGTGTTTAGTGAGGTTCAGAGGGGTTACAGGTGTTAAGATGGGTTTAGAAGTGTTTAGAGGGGTTCAGAGGGGTCTGGAGGGGTTTAGAGGGGTTTGAGTGGTTTAGAGGGGTTTACAGGTGGTTAGAGGGGTTTGGAGAGGTTTACAGGGATTTACAGGGGTTTAGAAATGTTTAGACGGGTTTAGAGTGGTCTGGAGGGGTTTGGATGGGTTTTGGAAGGGTTTCGAGGGGTTTGGAGGTGCTTAGGGAGGTTTGGAGTGGTTTAGAGCGGTTAGAGTGGTTTAGGATGGTTTAGCTGGGTATAGAGGGGCAGAGGTGTTTAGAGGGATTTAGAGGCGTTTAGATGTGTTTAGAGGGGGTTTGGAGGGGTTTAGAGGGATTTAAAGAGGTTTGGAGAGGTTTAGAGGTTTAGAAGGTTTTACAGGGGTTTACCGGGGTATTGAGGAGTTTACAGATGTTTAGATCGGTTATAGGATTTTAGAGGGGTTTACAGGGGTTTAGTGGGGTTTAGAAAGGTTTAGAGGGGTGTGGAAGTGTTTAGAGGGGTCTGGAGGCGTTTGGATGTGCTTAGAGGGTTTTAAAGGGGGTCGGAGGGGTTTAGAGGGCGTTAGAGGTGTTTGCAGTGGTTCATACGGTGTTTAGATGGGTTTAGAGGGGTTTGGAGGGGGTTGGAGGGGTTTGCATGGGTTTAGAGGGGTTCGGAGGTGTTTGGAGGGGTTTAGAATGGGTTAAAATGGTTTAGAGGTGTTTAGTGGGGTTGGAGGGGATTCGAGGGGTTTAGAGGGCGTTAAACGGGTTTGGAGGGGTTTATAGGGGTTCAGATGGGCTTAGAGGGGTTTAGAGGAGTTTCGAGGGGTTTAGAGTGGTTTAGCATGGTTTAGAGGGGTATAGAGGAGTTTAGAGGGGTTTAGAGGGGGTTTCGATGGCGTTTAGAAGGATTTAGAGAGGTTTGGAGTGGTTTAGAGGGGTTTAGAGGGTTTTACAGAGGTTTACCTGGGTTTAGAGTTCACAGGTGTTTACAGGTGTTTAGATGGGTTTATAGGGTTTTAGAGGGGGTTTAGAGGGGGTTAGATTCGTTTACAGGGGTTTAGAGGGGTTTGGATGTGTTTGGATGGGTTTAGAGATGTATAGAGTGCTTTACAGTGATTTAGAGGGCTTTACAGGTGTTTAGAAGGATTTACAGGGGTTTAGAAACATAGAAACATAGAAAATAGGTGCAGGAGTACGCCATTCGGCCCTTCGAGCCTGCACCGCCATTCGATATGAACATGGCTGATCATCCAACAGTATCCCATCCCTGCCTTCTCTCCATACCCCCTGATCCCTTTAGCCACAAGGGCCACATCTAACTCCCTCTTAAATATAGCCAATGAACTGGCCTCAACTACTTTCTGTGGCAGAGATTTCCACAGATTCACCACTCTCTGTGTAAAAAATGATTTTCTCATCTCGGTCCTAAAAGACTTCCCTCTTATCCTTAAACTGTGACCCCTAGTTCTGGACTTCCCCAACATCGGGTTTACATGTGTTTACATGGGTTTAGAGGGGTTTAGAAGGGATTAGAAGGGATTAGAAGGGATAAGAGGGGTCTGAAGGGGTTTAGAATGGTTTGGAGGAGACAGGACATGTTTAGAGCGGTTTGGAGGGGTTTAGAGTGGTTTGGAGGTGTTCAGAGCAGTTTAGAGGGGTTTAGATGTGGTTTGGAGGGGTTTAGAAATGTTTGTAGATGGGTTTACAGGTGTTTACAGGTGTGGAGAGGTTTAGAGGGGTGTCCAGGGTTTTAGAGGGCTTTATAGGATTTCGAGGTGTTTACAGGGGTTTCCATGGGTTTAGAGGGCTTTATAGGGGTTTCGAAGGGTTTACAGGGGTTTACAGGGGTTTACGTGGGTTTAGGGGGGCTTTATAGGGGTTTAGAGGGGTTTACAGGAGTTTACAGGGGTTTAGAGGGGTTCACATGGGGTTCACAGTGGTTTACATGGGTTTAGAGGGGATTAGAGGGTTTTATTGGGGATTATAGTGGTTTACATGGGGTTTACGGGGTTTCGGGGGTTTTCATGGGGTTTACAGAGGTTTAGATGGGGTTAGAGGGCTTTAGAGGGCTTGATAGGGGTTTAGGGGGGTTTAGAGGGGTTTATCGTGGTTTAGAGGGCTTTATAGGGGGTTTAGAGGGCTTTATAGGGGGTTTAGATGGATGTAGAGGGGTTTGTATGGGATTAGAGGGGTTTGGAGGGGTCTGGAGAGGTTAAGAGTGGTTTGGAGGGATTTAGAGGGGTTTACAAGGGCTTACAGGTGTTTATTACGCTTCAGAGGCGTTTACAGGAGTTCAGAGGCGTTTAGAGGGTTTTGGCGGGGTTCACAGGAGGTTTAGATGGGTTTACAGAGGGTTTAGATGGGTTTACAGAGGACTAGAAGTGTTTACAGAAGATTGCAGGTGTTTAGAGGGGTTTAGAAGTGTTCAGAGGTGTTCAGATGGGTCTGGAGCGGTTTGGAGGGTTTACAGGGATTTAGATCTGTTTTGGGGGTTTAGAGGGGTTTACAGGTCTTTGGCGGGGTTTAGAGTGGTTTAGTGTGGCCAGGAGGTGTTTAGATGGGGTTGGAAGGGTTTGGAGGGGTTTGGAGGGGTTTACAGGGGTTCAGATGGGTTTAGAGGGGTTTGCATGTGTTTAGACGGATTTGGAGGTGTTTGGATGGGTTTAGAGCAGTTTAGAGTGGTTTAGAGTAGTTTAGAGTGGCTTAGAGGGGTATAGAGGGGTATAGAGGGGTATAGAGCGGTATAGAGCGGTATAGAGGAGTTTAGAGCGGTTTAGAGGGGGTTCGAGTGGTTTAGAGGGGGTTTGGAGGGGTTTAGAGGGATTTAGGTGTGGAGGGGTTTAGAGAGGTCTGGAGGGGTTTTGGAGGAGGTTGGAAGGGTTTAGAGGGGTTTGGAGGGGACAGGAGATGTTTAGAGCGGTTTGGATGGGCTTAGAGGGGTTTAGAGTGGTTAGGAGGGTTTAGAGCGTTTTAGAGGGGTTTAGATGGGTTTGGAGGGTTTAGAAATGCTTGTAGATGGGTTTACAGGTGTTTAGAGGACTTTATAGGGGTTTCGAAGGGTTTACAGGGGTTTACGTGGGTTTAGAGGGTTTATAGGGATTTAGAGGAGTTTACAGTACAGGGGGTTTAGAGGGGTTTAAATGGGATTTACAGTGGTTTACATGGGTTTAGAGGGGTTTAGAGGTGTCTAGAGTGGTTTACATGTGGTTTACAGGGGGTTTAGATGGGGTTAGAGTGCTTTAGACGGCTTGATAGGGGTTTAGAGGGGTTTACCGGGGTTTAGAGTGGTTTAGAGGGGTTTAGAGGGGTTTCGAGGGGTATATAGGCAGTTTATAGGCGGTTTAGTAAAGGGGTTTGGATGGGGATAGAGGGGTTTGGAGGGGATTGGAGGGGATTGGAGAGGTTTAGAGTGGTTTGGAGGGGTTTAGAGGTGTTTAGAGTGAGTTAGAAAGTGATAGAGGGGTTCACAGGTGTTTAGAGCGGTTTACATGGGTTTAGTGGGGTTTACATGGGATTTAGATGGGTTTAGAGGGCTTTTCAGGGGGCTTAGAGTGGTTTAGAGAGGTTTATAGAAGTTTAGAAGGGTTTACATGGAATTTATAGGGGTTTAGATGGGAATAGAGGTATTTATACGGGTTTACAGGGGATTAGAGGGGTTTACGGGGGTTTAGAGGGGGTTAGAGGGATTTACAGGGGTTTAGAGGGATTTACAGGGGTTCAGAGGGGGTTAGAAGATTTTAGATGGGTTTTAGATGTGTTTTGATGGGTTCACTGGTGTTTAGAGGGCTTTATTCCTGGGATGTCCAGACTGATTCCTGGGATGTCAGGACTTTCATATGAAGAAAGACTGGATAGACGGCTTATACTCGCTAGAATTTAGGAGATTGAGAGGGGATCTTATAGAAACGTACAAAATTCTTATGGGGTTGGACAGGCTAGATGCAGGAAGATTGTTCCCGATGTTGGGGAAGTCCAGGACAAGGGGTCACAGCTTACACACAGAGAGTGGTGAATCTCTGGAACTCTCTGCCACAGAGGGTAGTTGATGCCAGTTCATTGGCTATATTTAAGAGGGAGTTAGATGTGGCCCTTGTGGCTAAAGGGATCAGGGGGTATGGAGAGAAGGCAGGTACGGGATACTGAGTTGGATGATCAGCCATGATCATATTGAATGGCGGTGCAGGCTCGAAGGGCCGAATGGCCTACTCCTGCACCTATTTTCTATGTATCTATGTATCTATTTAGTGGGGTTTAGAGGGTTTTAGAGAGATTTACAGGGGTTTAGTGTGATTAACAGGGGTTTGGGGGTGTTTACATGGGGTTTACAATGGTTTAGAGGGTTACATGGAGTTTACAGGGGGTTTAGATGGGTTTAGAGGGCTTTAGATTGCTTTGTAGGGGTTTACAGCTGTTTACCGGGGTTTAGAGGGGTTTAGAGGGCTTTATAGGAGTTTAGACGGAGTTACAGGGGGTTAGAGGGGTTTACATGAGGTTTACTGGGGTTTACATAGGCTTTAGATGGGTTTATACGGCTTTATAGGGGTTTAGAGGGGGCTGGGAGGTTTCAAGGGGTTTGGATGGGTCTGGAGGGGTTTAGAGCGTTGGAGTAGTTTAGAGGGGTTTAGAGGGGTTTAGAGGGGGGTAGCGTTTACAGGGGGGTTTATATGCGTTTAGAGTGGTTTAGAGTTGTTTACAGGGGGGTTTAGAGAAGTTTAGAGAGGTTTACATGGGTTTACAATGGTTTACAGGGGTTTAGAGGGGTTTACACGGGTTTAGAAAGATTTGCATTAGAGGGGTTTAGAGGGTATTGGATGGGTTTACAGGGGTTAACATGTGTTTACAGGTGTAGAGAGGTTTAGATGGGTTTACATGGGTTTTAGAGAGGTTTACAGGGGTTTAGAGGGGTTTACACGGGTTTAGGGGGTTTACATAGTGTTCACAGGGGCTTTAGATGGGTTTAATGGGGTCTAAAGGGCTTTATACGGGTTTAGAGGGGGTTTAGAGGAGTTAGCGGGGTTTAGCAGGCTTTATAGGGGGTTTGGAGTGGTTCAAATGTGTTTAGAGGGGTTTACATGGGGTTTACATGGGTTTATATGGGTTTAGAGAGGTTTGGAGGGACCTAGAGAGGTTTGGAGGGACCTGAAGAGGTTTAGAGCGGTTTGGAGGTGTTTAGAGGAGTGTAGAGGAGTTTAGAAGGGGTGAGAGGGGTTTAGAGGGTTTTAGATGGATTTAGAGGGGTTTAGAGGCGTTTAAATGTGTTTGCAGGTGTTTACGGGTGTTCAGAAAGGTTTAGTGGTTTAGAAGGTTTAGAGGGTTTTAGAGGTTTACATGGGGTTTACAGGCAATGGTTTACAGTTTCTTGGTTTACAGGTTTAGGGAAACCCCTTACAGGGCTTAGGGGGGTTTACATGGGGTTTACCGGGTTTAGATGGGTTTTGAGGGGTTTACCTGGGTTTACAGGGGTTTACCTGGATTTACAGGGGTTTAGAGGGTTTTAGATTGGTTTAAAAGGGTTTACATATGTATCCAGGTGTAGAGAGGTTTATAGGGTTTATAGGGTTTTAAAGGGTTTAAGAGAGGTTTACAGGGTTTAGATGGGTTTCGATTTGTTTACAGGGGTTTAGAGATGTTTAGAGAGGTTTACATGGGTTTAGCGGAGTTTATAGGGGGTTTAGAATGATGTACAGAGTGGTTTAGAAGAATTTAGAGGGTTTTAGATGGGATTAGCGGGGTTTAGATGGGTTTACAGGGGTTTACAGGTGTAGAGATGTTTAGAGGGGTTTACAATGGTTTAGAGCACGTTTTAGGGGTTTAGAGGGGTTTGAGGTGTTTACAGGGGTTTAGATGGCTTTATAGGGGTTTAGAGGGCTTTATATGGGTTTAGAGTGGTTTACAAGGGTTTACATGGGTTTTAAGGGGGTTTACAGGGGTTTACAGGGGGGTTTAGGATTTACAGGGGTTTAGAGGGTTTAGACAGTTTTAGATGGGTTTAGCGGGGTTTCGATGGGGTTACAGGGGTTTACAGTTGTTTACAGGTTTAGATAGGTTTAGAGCGGTTTCCAGGCGTGTACAGGGGTTTACAGGGGTTTGGAGGTGTTTGGAGGTGTTTACATGGGGTTTACATGGGGTTTACATGGGTTTAGAGTGTATTTGAGGGCTTTCTAGTGGGTTTAGAGGGGTTTAGAGAGGTTTACAGGGGTTTAGATGTGTTTACATGGGGTTTACAGGGCTTTAGATGATTTTAGAGGGTTTTTGACGGATTTACAGGAGTTTAGTGGTTTAGAGGGTTTTAGATGTGTTTAGCAGGGTTTACAGGGGTTTACAGGGGTAGAGAGGTTTAGAGGGGGTTACAGGGGTTTAGTTGGTTTAGGTTTACAGGGGTTTACGTGGGGTTTCATGGGGTTTACATGGGGTTTACAGGGATTTACAGGGATTTACAGTGGTTAGACAGGTTTCTATGGGTTTAGAGGGCTTTATGTGGGTTTAGAAGGGTTTAGAGGGGTTCAAAGGGGTTTACAGATGTTTACAGATGTAGAGAGGTTTAGAGGGGTTTGGGTCTCGAGTTGTTTACAGGGGTATAGAGATGTTTAGAGAGGTTTACAGGGGTTTACAGGGGGTTTAGAGGGCTTTATAGGGTGTTTAGGGAGGGTTATAGTTGTTTACAGGGGGCTAGCGATGTTTAGAGAGGTTTACATGGGTTTACAGGAGTCTACAGGGGGTTTAGAAGGATTTACAGGTGTTTACAGCTGTTACAGAGAAACATAGAAACATAGAAAATAGGTGCAGGAGGAGGCCATTCGGCCCTTCGAGCCAGCACCGCCATTCATTGTGATCATGGCTGATCGTGCCCTATCAATAACCCGTGCCTGCCTTCTCCCCATATCCCTTGACTCCACTAGCCCCTAGAGCTCTATCTAACTCTCTCTTAAATCCATCCAGTGATTTGGCCTCCACTGCCCTCCGTGGCAGGGAATTCCATGAATTCACAATTCTCTGGGTGAAAAAGTTTTTTCTCACCTCAGTCTTAAAAGACCTCCCCTTTATTGACCGCCCCTGGTTCTGGACTCGCCCAACATTGGGAACATTTTTCCTGCATCTAGCTTGTCCAGTCCTTTTATAATTGTGTATGTTTCTATAAGAACCCCCTCATCCTTCTAAACTCCAGTGAATACAATCCTAGTCTTTTCAATCGTTCCTCAATCTCGTGAACCCACGCTGCACTGCCTCAATCACAAGAATGTCCTTCCTCAAATTAGGAGACCAAAACTGTACACAATACTCCAGATGTGGACTCACCAGAGCCCTACACAACTGCAGAATAACATCTTTACTCCTATACTGAAATCCTCTTGTTATGAAGGCCAACATTCCATTAGCTTTCTTCACTGCCTGCTGTACCTGCACGCCAACTTTCAGTGACCGGTGTACAAGGACACCCAGGTCTCGCTGTACCTCCTCCTTACCTAACCCCATTGAGATAATAATCTGCCCCCTTGTTTTTGCCGCCAAAGTGGATAACCTCACATTTATCTATATTATACTACATCTGCCACGCATCTGCCCACTCACTCAACCTGTCCAGGTCACCCTGCAACCTCCTAACATCCTCTTCACAGTACACACAGCCACCCAGCTTTGTGTCATCCGCAAACTTGCTAGTGTTGCTCCTAATTCCCTCTTCCAAATCATTAATATATATGGTAAACAGTTGCGGCCCCAACACCGAGCCTTGCGGCACTCACTCGCCACTGCCTGCCATTCTGAAAAGGACCCGTTCACTCCTACTCTTTACTTCCGGTCTGCCAACCAATTTTCTATCCATGTCAACACCCTACCCCCAATACCATGTGCTCTAATTTTAGTCACCAGTCTCCCGTGTGGGACCTTATCAAAGGCTTTCTGAAAGTCTAGATACATTACATCCACTGGCACCTCTTCATCCATTTTACTTGTCACATCCTCAAAAAATTCCAGAAGATTAGTCTTTCATAAATCCATGTTGACTTGGACTAATCCTTTTACTGCTATCCAAATGCTCCATTATTACCTCTTTAATAATTGACTCCAGCATCTTTCCCACCACCGAAGTCAGGCTAACTGGTCTGTAATTCCCTGTTTTCTCTCTCGCTCCTTTCTTGAAAAGTGGGATAACATTAGCTATCCTCCAATCCACAGGAACTGATCCTGAATCTATTGAACATTGGAAAATGATCAACAATGCGTCCACTATTTCTAGAGCCACTTCCCCGAGGACCCTGGGATGCAGACCATCAGGTCCAGGGGATTTATCATCCTTCAGTCCCATTAGCCTTCCCAATACTAATTCTCGCCTAATGAAAATTTCTTTCAATTCCTCTACCCCCTTAGATCCTCTGTCCTCCAGTACATCTGGGAGATTGTTTGTGTCTTCCTTAGTGAAGACAGATCCGATGTACCTATTCAACTCTTCTGCCATTTCCTTGTTGCCCATAATAATTTCACCCGTGTCTGCTTTCAAGGGACCCACATTTGACTTTGCTACTCTTTTTCCCTTAACATATCTAAAGAAGCTTTTACTGTCCTTCTTTATATTCCTGGACAGCTTCCCCTCGTACTTCATCTTTTCAGCCCGTATTGCCCGTTTTGTTTCCTTCTGTTGTCCTATGAAAGTTTCCCATTCCTCTGGCTTCCAGCTACTCTTTGCTGTGTTATACATCTATTCTTTTAGTTTTATTCTATCCCTAACTTCTCTTGTCAGCCACGGTTGCTTCCTACTCCCCTTAGAATCTTTCTTCCTTTTTGGAATGAAATGATTCTGCGTCTTCTGGATTATGCCCAGAAATTCCTGCCATTGCTGTTCCACCGTCATTCCTGCGAGGATCCCTTTCCAGTCTACTTTGGCCAGCTCCTCCCTCATGCCTTCATAGTCCCCTTTGTTCAACTGCATCACTGCCACTTCCGATTTAACGTTCTCCTTCTCAAATTGCAGATTAAAACTAATCATATTATGATCACTACCTCCAAGTGGTTCCTTTACCTCGAGTGCTCTTATCATATCTGGTTCTTTGGACAACACTAAATCCAGAATTGCCTTTTCTCTGGTCGGCTCGATTATAAGCTGCTCTAAGAATCCATCTCGGAGGCACTCTACAAACTTTCTTTCTTGGGGTCCTGAACCAACCTGATTTTCCCAATCTACCTGCATATTGAAATCCCCCATCACCACAGTGGCATTACCTTTGTTACATGCCAGTTTTAACTCCTGCTGCAACTTACACCCTACATCCGGGCTACTATTTGGGGGTCTGTAAATAACACCAATTAGTGTCTTCTTGCCTTTACAATTCCTCAACTCAATCCACAGTCACTCTACCCCATCAGTCCCTATGCCTTCCCTCGCAAGGGACTGAATTCCCTCACCAGCAGAGCTACCCCCCTCCTCTGCCCACCTGCCTGTCCATTCTATAGGATGTATAACCCTGAATATTAAGTTCCCAGGCCCGATCCTCCTTCAGCCATGTCTCAGTAATCCCCACAATGTCATATCTACCAACCTCATCTACTTTACTTCTTATACTTTGCGCATTCATATACAATACGTTTAATTCCTTACGCATCTCACCTTTCACATCGATCCCTATTACACTTGGCCATACTCTCCTATCCCTTTGTGAGCTTCCTTTCCCGTTAACTCTGGGGTCATTAACCATCCCTTTACTCTATTTCCCTTTAACTCCATCCTCGACTATCCCATATGACACCCCACCCCCCTTATTCAGTTTAAAACCACCCGTGTAGCAGTGGCAAACCTGCCTGCCAGAATGCTGGTCCCCCACCTGTTAAGATGCAATCCGTCCCTTTTGTACAGTTCCCCCTTACTCCAAAACAGATCCCAGTGATCTAAGAATCTAAATCCCTGCCCCCTGCACCAGTTCCTCAGCCACACATTCAGGTCCCGTATCTCCCTGTCCTGCTCTCGCCAGCCCGAGGAACTGGAAGCAAACCGGAGATAACAACTCTGGAGGTCCTGCTTTTCAGCATTTTTCCGAGCTCTCTAAAGTCACGCTGCAGAATATTCATCCCCTTCTTTCCGACATCGTTTGTGCCGACATGCACTACCACTTCCGGCTGTTCACCTTCGCCCTTGAGGATTTTCTGCACTCTGTCCGTGACATCCTGGATCCTGGTACCAGGAAGGCAGCACACCATCCTCGAATCCCGTCTGTTGCCGCAGAAACCCCTGTCCGTACCTCTCACAATGGAGTCTCCAACTACAATGGCGTTGCCTGACGTTGGCCTCTTTGGTTTTGGCTCAACAGCTCTTTTTGCTTCGCAAGCCAGTCCGCCGCTCAGTGCATTAATGTCTTCTGTCCCGACAGTTTCTAAGTGGGTGAACCTGTTCACAAGAGGTACAACACCCGGGGACGTTTTGCATTCCATGTTTCCCTCCCTTTCTCACCGTCACCCACCTTCTCTCTTCCAGTACCTTAGGTGTAACAATCTTACTGTAGGACTTGTCGAGGAACGACTCCGTTTCTCGGAAGAACCTGAGGTCATCCACTTGCTTCTCCAGTTCCCCAACACGGTCCTTCAGGAGCTGTACCTGGATGCACTTCTAACATTTGTAGCAGCCAGAGGCACCAGCAGTGTCCTTGACCTCCCACATACTGCAAGCGTCACAGTGAATCAGCTTTCTTCTTTCGTCTCTCCCTCTCCAGCGTTTTGCGTAGCCCCCTCTCCGAAGACTCTCGAGGCAAAGACTCGCATTTTCTCACAGGGCACTTCCCTCACTGTCGCTCCCTTGCTTATATTGACTGCTAAATTGCCTAATTTATCAATTTACAAACCAAATTCCTCAGTTTACAACGGTTTTCCCCCTCTGACTCACTTCTAACTCTCCTTCCACTCGGGCTAGAGCCAATCAGTGCTTTCTCCTGCTTCTCTTTGTTGCTGTTGCTTCAAAATCCACGGGAGCACTGTGTAAAGTCTGCCTGTGCTTTGCCTCTCCTTTTCAACTGTTTTCCCCCTCTGACACTTCTAACTCTACTACCGCTCGGGCTAGAGCCAATCAGTGCTTTCTCCTGCTTCTCTTTGTTGCTGTTGCTTCAAAATCCACGGGAGCACTGAGTAAATGGGTTTAGCGGGGTTTACAGGGGTTTACAGGTGTTTACAGGTGTAGAGAGATTTAGTGGGGGTTTACAGGGGGTTAGAGGGTTTTAGAGAGGTTTACAGGGATTTAGAGTGGTTTACAGGGGTTTATGGTGATTTACATGGGGTTTACAGGGGTTTACATGGCGTTGACATGGGGTTTTGAGGGCTTTAGAGGGGTTTAGAGTGGTTTACATGGGGTTTATATGGGGTTTATAGGGCTTTATAGGGGTTTAGAGGTGTTTAGAGGGGTTTACAGGGGTTTAGATGGGTTTAGAGATGTTTACAGGGGTTTAAAGTGGTTTACAGGGGTTTACATGGGGTTTACATCGGGTTTAGAGGGGTTTACATGAGGTTTACAGGGGTTTAGAGGGGTTTGGAGGGGTTTTAGGGGTCTGGAGAGGTTTAGGGGGTTTTAAAGGGGTTTTAGGGGTCTGGAGAGGTTTAGATTGGTTTAGAGGGGGGTTATAGTGGTTTGGAGGGGTCTAGAGGGATTTACAGAGGTTTAGAGGGATTTACAGGGGATTAGAAACATAGAAACATAGAAAATAGGTGCAGGAGTAGGCCATTCGGCCCTTTGAGCCTGCACCGCCATTCAATATGATCATGGCTGATCATCCAACTCAGTATCCTGTACCTGCCTTCTCTGCATACCCTCTGATACCTTTAGCCACAAGGGCCACATCTAACTCCCTGTTAAATATAGCCAATGAACTGACCTCAACTACCTTCTGTGGCAGAGAATTCCAGAGATTCACCACTCTCTGTGTGAAAAATGTTTTTCTCATCTCGGTCCTAAAAGATTTCCCCCTTATCCTTAAACTGTGACCCCTTGTCCTGGACTTCCCCAACATCGGGAACAATCTTCCTGCATCTAGCCTGTCCAACCCCTTAAGAATATTGTAAGTTTCTATAAGATCCCCCTTCAATCTTCTAAATGCTAGTGAGTACAAGCCAAGACTATCCAGTCTCTCTTCATATGAAAGTCCTGATATCCCAGGTATCAGTCTGGTGAACCTTCTCTGTACCCCCTCTATGGCAATAATGTCTTTCCTCAGATTAGGAGACCAAAACTGTACGCAATACTCCAGGTGTGGTCTCACCAAGACCCTGTACAACACGAAGCTGGGGGCAGTGTTAGCTGTGAGGAGGATGCTAGGAGGCCGCAAGGTGACTTGGATAGGTTGGATGAGTGGGCAAATGCATGGCAGAAGCAGTATAATGTGGATAAATGTGAGGTTTTCCACGTTGGTGGCAAAAACAGGAAAGTAGACTATTATCTGAATGGTGGCCGATTAGGAAAAGGGGAGATGCAACGAGACCTGTAAATCCCTCTAAACCCATCTAAATTCCTATAAAGCCCTCTGAACCCCTGTAAACCCATGTAAACCTCCCTAAACACCTGTAAACCCATGTAAACCTCTCCAAATATCTCGAAACCAGTGTAAACAACTCGAAACCCCTCTAAACCCCCTGTACGCTTCCCTAAAATCCTCTAAACTGCTATAAACCCCCTCTAAACCTCTCTACACCTGTAAACATCGGTAAACCTCTTTAAACCCTTCTAAACTCCTCTAAACCATCTAAAAACCTCTAAACCCCTCTAAACTAAAATCCTAAACCCCTGTAAACGCCTCTAAATCCCTCTAAAGCCATGTAAACCCCTCTAAACCTCTCAAAACCCGTAAAAAGCCCTCTAAACCCCATGTAATCCCCTGTAAACCCCTCTAAACACCCTATAAAGCCCTCTAAACACCCTGTAAACCCATCTAACCCCTCCTTGTAAACACCATGTAAACCCCATGTAGCCCCCACTAAACCCCTGTAAACGCCTCTAAACTACTGTAAACCTCTCTAAAACCCTCTAAACCTATCTAAACACCTGTAAACACCTGTATACATCTGTAAACCCCTCTAAACTACTCTAAACCCCAGTAAACCTCTCTAAAACCCTCTAAACTCCTGTACATCCTTCTAAACCCCTGTAAACCTCTCTAAACCCCTGTAAACCACTGTAAACCCATGTAAACCTCTCTAAATATCTCTAACCCCCTGTAAACAATACTAAATCCCTCCAAAGCCCTGTAAACCCCTGTACACGCATCTAAACCCCTCTAAATACCTCTAAATCCCTGTTAACCACTTTAAACCCCCAGTAAACCCCAGTAAACCCCTCTAACCCCCTCTAAACCCCTTTAAACCCCTCCAAACCGCTCTAAATCTCTTCAGGCCCCTCCAAACACCTCCAAACCCATCTAAACCACTCCAAACCGCTCTAAACCCTCTAACCCCTCTAAACCCATCTAAACCCCCTATAAAGCCCTCTAAAGCCCTGTAAACCCCATGTAAACTCCTTTAAACCACTGTGAACCACTCTAAACGCCTCTAAACCCCCCTCTAAACCCCTGTAAACCCCTCTACCCCCTATAAATCCCTCGTAAAACCACATGTAAACCACCCTAAACACCTGTAAACCCCTCTAAACCCATGCAAACCTCTCTAACCCCCTCTAAACCTCTCTACACCTGTAAAGCCCTCTAAACCCCGCTAAACCCATCTAAAACCTCTCTAAACTCCTGTACATCCTTCTAAACCCCCTGCAAACCCTCTAAACCACTGTAAACCTATGTAAACCTCTCTAACCCCCTGTAAACAACTCTAAATCCCTGTTAACCACTCTAAACCCCTGTAAACCCCTCCTAACCCCCTCTAAACCCCTCCAAACTGCTCTAAATCTCTCCAGGCCCCTCCAAACCCAGCTAAGCCCCTCCAAACCGCTCTAATACCCTCTAAACCATTCTAAACCCTTCCACACCCCCAAACCCCTCTAAACCACTACAAACACCTCTAAACCCCTCCAACCCTCTCTAAACCCTACCAGACCTCTAATCCCCCTCTAAACCAGTCTAAACCCCTGGAAACCCCCTGTAAACACCTCTAAACCCCTGCAAACCCATATAAATCGCTCGAAACCGCTCTAATTCCCCATGCAAACCTCTCTAAACACCCGTAAACCCCTCTAAAATCATCTAAACCCATCTAAACAACTGTAAACACCTGTAAACTCATCTAAACCACTGTAAACCCGTCTCAACTCCCTCCAAACCCATCTGAACACCTCTAAACCCCTCTAAATACCTCCAAACTGCTCTAAACCCCTCTAAACACATCTAAACTTCTCTATACCCCTCTAAACTATTCTAAACCACTCTAAACCCCTCTAACCCATACAAACACCTCCAAACCGATCCCCCTCTAAACCCCTCCAAACCCCGCTAAAACCCTCCAAACCCCTCTGAACACCTCTAAACCCTCTAAACCGCTCTACACCCCTCCAAATCCCTCTAAACTACTCTATACCCCTCTATACGTCTCTATACCCCACTAAACCACTCCAAACCCCTCCAAACCCCACTAAACCCATCTAAAACCCATCTAAACCCCCCCTATAAACCCCTCGAAACCCATCCAACCACTAAAACCCTCCAAACCCCTCTGAACACCTCTAAACCCATGTAAACCACTCTAATGGCATCAAAAAGGAAATGATGGCATTAAACAGCTATGATCATATTGTATGGCGGTGCAGGCTCGAAGGGCCGAATGGCCTACTCCTACACCTATTTTCTATGTTTCTAAGTAACAGGAAATTAGAAATGCGTGCAACATAGGTAAAACAGTTATAATGGGTGACTTCAATCTACATATAGATTGGGTGAATCAAATTGGCAGTGGTGCTGAGGAAGAGGATTTCTTGGAATGTATGCGGGATAGTTTCTAAACCAACATGTAGAGGAACCAACGAGAGAGCAGGCTATTCTAGATTGGGTATTGAGTAATGAGGAAGGGTTAGTTAGCAGTCTTGTTGTGCGTGGCCCCTTGGGCAAGAGTGACCATAATATGGTTGAGTTCTTCATTAGGATGGAGAGTGACAGTTAATTCAGAAACAAGGGTTCTGAACTTAAAGAAAGGTAACTGAGGGTATGCGACGTGAATTGGCCAAGATCATGGATCATGGAAACTTTATTGTCATTCAGACCTTTTGGTCTGAACAAAATTTCGTTGCCTTGATACATATAATAAAATAGCAAAACACACAATAAACACATATTTAACATCCACCTCCGTGATTTCACCAGACACCTCCTCACTGTGATGGAAGGCAAAAATCTTGTCTTTGTCTTTTCCCTCCTTGTTTTCCCTCTGCGCGAAGGCGATCCAGGCCTCCGATATTGTGACCCCCACCGGGTAAGTCCCGCGGCCCAACCGTGCTCCGCGAACGGGCCGGTTCAATCTCCGCGGCACGGGGTAGTCGAAGCTGCCGCCCTCCAGTCCTGCGGACGAAGCTGTTGCCGCGGGAGCTCTGGAAAAACAAGTCACCAACCTGTGACCTGCGAGCTCCCGACGTTGTCGTCTACTGGGCCCGCGGCCCAACCTCCGAAGTCGAGTCGCCGCCGCCGGAACACCACCTCAGCCCCGAGTCGGGCCGCCGCCGGAACGCCAGAACCCGCCACAGCCCCGAAGTCGGCCAGCCTCGCGCTGGTAAGTCCTGGCTGGCTCTGCCTCCGGAGCCTCGAGGACGGTCGCAGTTGGAGGCCGCCAGCTCCGCCATTAGGGCCTCAGCGCAGACGGAGAGAGACTGGGGATACGACAAGAAAAGTCGCATTCCCCCGAAGGAAGAGACCAAAACGCGTTGCTCCCCCACCCCACACACATACACAACCTATTAACTCAAATTAACTAGCTAAAACAGGAGAAGAAAACAACAACAAAAAGATAAAAACAGACGGACTGCAGCGCCGCCACTCCAATTTGACTGGCAATTGATTCTTAAAGTTGTTTATTTTTTATTTTATTTTTTTTTAAAATATTTTTATTTTATTAGAAGTAAGTACAATTGTATACAATCATATTTTCATAATACATTTTATGTACAGCTTATTTTTTTTATAATAAAGAAGAAAAAGAAAAAGAAATTAGATAATGAGGTATAGAAAAATGTGAGATATATAGTGTGTGGAAAAGAAAAATAGAAAGTGAAAGAAGAAAGTTAAAGAATAGAAAATAGGAAAAAGAGAATAAAAGAAGAAAAGGGAAGAAAAAGAAAAAAGAAGTAAGGAGATCTTATTCATAATCTTGACCATCCCTCGCCCAGTCATGAGTTAGGGATAGTAACAAAACAAAAGATGAAGCATACAAATTAGCCAGAAAAAGCAGCATACCAGAGGACTGGGAGAAATTCAGAGCCCAGCAGGGGAGGACAAAGGGCTTAATTAGGAAAGGGAACATAGATTATGAAAGAAAACTGGTAGGGAACATAAAAACTGACTGCAAAAGCTTTTATACATATGTGAAGAGAAAAAGATTAGTTAAAACAAATGTAGGCCTCTTGCCGTCAGAAAGAGGTGAATTGATCATGGGGAACAAGGAGATGGCAGACTAATTGAATAACTACTTTGGTTCTGTCTTCACTTATGAAGACATAAATAATCTGCCGGAAATAGCAGGGGACCGGGGGTCAAATGAGATGGAGGAACTGAGTGAAATCCAGGTTAGTCGGGAAGTGGTGTTAGGTAAATTGAATGGATTAAAGGCCGATAAATCCCCTGGGCCATATAGGCTGCATCCCAGAGTACCCCAGAAATAGTGGATACATTTGTGATAATTTTTCAAAACTCTTTAGATTCTAGAGTAGTTCCTGAGGATTGGAGCATAGCTAATGTAACCCCACTTTTTAAAAAGGGAGGGAGAGAGAAAACAGGGATTTACAGACCAGTTCGTCTAACATCGGTAGTGGGGAAAATGCTAGTCAGTTATTAAAGATGCGATAGCAGCACATTTGGAAAGTGGTGAAATCATTGGACAAAGTCCATATGGATTTATGAAAGGTAAATCATGTCTGACGAATCTTATAGAATTTTTTGAGGATGTAACTAGTAGAGTGGATAAGGGAGAACCAGTGGATGTGTTATATCTGGACTTTCAGAAGGCTTTCGACAAGGTCCCACATAAGAGATTAGTATGCAAATTTAAAGCACACGGTATTGGGGGTTCAGTATTGATGTGGATTGAGGAGTATTGAGGAGTAAACGGGTCCTTTTCAGAATGGCAGGCAGTGACTAGTGGGATACCGCAAGGCTCAGTGCTGGGACCCCAGCTATTTACAATTTATATTAATGATTTGGACGAGGGAATTGAATGCAACATCTCCAAGTTTGCAGATGACACGAAGCTGGGAGGGGCAGTGTTAGCTGTGAGGATTATGCTAGTAGGCTGCAAGGTGATGGATAGGTTGGGTGAGTGGGCCATTGCATGGCAGATGCAGTATAATGTGGATAAATGTGAGGTTATCCACTTTGGTGGCAAAAACAGGAAACTAGACTATTATCTGAATGCCGGCCGATTAGGAAAAGGGGAGATGCAACAAGACCTGGGTGTCATGGTACACCAGTCATTGAAAGTAGGCATGCAGGTGCAGCAGGCAGTGAAGAAAGTGAATGGTATGTTAGCATTCATAGCAAAAGGATTTTAGTATAGGAGCAGGGAGGTTCTACTGCAGTTGTACAAGTATTGCGTACAGTTTTGGTCTCCTAATCTGAGGAAAGACATTCTTGCCATAGAGGGAGTACAGAGAAGGTTCACCAGACTGATTCCTGGGATGGCAGGACTTTCATATGAAGAAAGACTGGATAGACTTGGATTGTACTCGCTAGAATTTAGAAGATTGAGGGGGGATCTTATAGAAACTTACAACATTCTTAAGGGGTTGGACAGGCTAGATGCAAGAAGATTGTTCCCGATCTTGGAGAAGTCCAGAACAACGGGTGACAGTTTAAGGATAGGGGGAAGTCTTTTAGGACCGAGATGAGAAAACAAATGTTCACACAGACAGTGGTGAATCTGTGGAATTCTCTGCCACAGAAAGTAGTTGAGGCCCGTTCATTGGCTATATTTAAGAGGAAGTTAGATGTGGCCCTTGCGGCTAAAGGGATCGGGGGGTATGGAGAGAAGGCAGGTACAGGATACTGAGTTGGATGATCAGCCATGATCATATTGAATGGCTCGAAGGGCCGAAAGGTCTGAATGACAAATAAAGGAATCTAATCTAATCTAAATGGTTTAAAAACAGGACCTCGGGGTGGGGGGGGGGGGGGGGGGAGAGGAGGAGGGATAGTAATCTCCAGATTGCTCCTGGTGCTACATGCTGCTGAGGGCAAGAACAAGTAGGGAGGACAAGTGAAGGCCTGGCTGCGGAGTTGGTGGAGGGGGCAGCCATTCCGATTTTGGGACCGCTGCGATCCTTGTTGGAGCCGAGGTGACCTGTACAATAAGGCAGACAAAAATGCTGGAGAAACTCAGCGGGTGAGGCAGCATCTATGGAGTGAAGGAATAGGTGACGCAGGGCTGCCAACTCTCACGCATTGAGCGTGAGAATCGCACATTTGGCCAGATTCTCACGCTGATCACAAATTTCTCACCCTCTGTCTTGAGAAATTCTGTGATCAACGAAAATGTCAAAACTTATATCCACTTCATGGGCCGCGGGTGTTGGAGAACCGGGGCTGAGGGAGGGATCTTAGCAGAAGCAGCGGCGGGGACAGATGCGGACGGGAAGCCAGGGCTCGGGTGTGTGCCGGGCTGGCGAGTTTCTGCCGGGCTGGCGAGTGTTTGACGAGCTGGCAAGTCACTCGCTGCAGCTGCAGCCATGGAGCTGCCTCAGTGCAAGAGTCCCAGGCCGTCGGAGGCGTCGGAAGCGTTGCGCCGCTGCCGTGAAAGTCTCTGTGCCGAATTCGCCCAGGTGACCGGCATGGATCAGGCTACGGCTTGGTGCATCCTGGATGACAACCAATGACTGCTGAAATTAATCAGAATGCCGTTTATTGTCATTTAAACATAGGTTCAAACGAAATTATGTTTTCTGCAGTCATAACAACAACAACCAAAACCAACGCACAATGAACACAATTCCACACAAACATCCATCACAGTGAATCCCCAAACACCTCCTCGCTGTGATGGAAGGCAAAAGTCTTATCTCTTCCCTGTTCTGTTCTTATTCTTCTCCTGCAGTCAAGCAGTCAAACTGCTGCATCGAGCTGATCGAGGCTCTTGATGTTAGAGCCCCCGGTGGGCGATGGTAAGTCCCGCGGCCGTTTAAGCCGCGATGGGTGATGTAAGGCCCCGCTCCGGGTCGATTTAAACCCCTCGATTCGGCGGGTGAAGTTTGCCATTGCGGGAGCTCCGAAAAGCGGTCTCCGACCAGGGACCCGCGAGCTCCCGTTGTTACCGACCACAGAGCATGCAGTCGAAGCCTCCAAGCTCCGAAGTCGGGTCGCAGCCGCGCGCCACAACAGCGCTCCGCACTCCGGTCGGCCAGCTCCACGATGGTGAGTCCGCAGGCTCTGCGACTGGAGCCGCAGGTCGATTCCGATTGGAGGCCGCCGGCTCCACGATGTTAGGCCCAACGACAACGGAGACTCGACAAAGAAAAATTCGGGTCCCGTACATTGAAGAGATTAAAAAGTCCCCCCCCCCCACATATACACAGCTAAAAAATAATATAAAAACTAAAACCTAGACATCCACCTAACACTAACACCAAGTGGGAGGAGAGTTAGAAGTGAGTCAGAGGGGGAAAACAGTTGAAAAGGAAAAGCACAGGAGAGGGGGAGACGAAAGAAGGAGAGGGAGAGACGAAAGAAGGAGATGTCAAGCAAGCTGATTCAGTGTGATGCTTGCAGTATGTGGGAGATCAAGGACACTGCTGGTGCCTCTGACTGCTACAAATGTGAGAAGTTCATCCAGGTACAGCTCCTGAAGGACCTGTTGGGGAACTCGAGAAGCAAGTGGATGACCTCAGGTTCGTCCGAGAAACTGAGTCGTTCCTCGACAAGTTCTACAGTCAGATTGTTACACTTAAGGTACTGGAAGAGAGAAAGTGGGTGACGGTGAGAAAGGGAGGGAAACTTGGAATGCAAACGTCCCCGGGTGTTGTACCTCTTGGGAACAGGTTCACCCACTTAGAAGCTGTCGGGACAGAAAACGTTACACTGAGTGGCGAACTGGCTTGCGAAGCAAAAAGGGTTGTTGGGCCAAAACCAAAGAGGCCAACATCAGGCAACCCCATTGTAGTTGGAGACTCCATTGTGAGAGGTACGGACAGGGGTTTCTGTGGCAACAGACGGGATTCGAGGATGTGCTGCCTTCCTGGTGCCAGGATCCAGGATGTCATGGACAGAGTGCAGAAAATCCTCATGGGCGAAGGTGAACAGCCGGAAGTGGTAGTGCATGTCGGCACAAACGATGTCGGAAAGAAGGGGATGAATATTCTGCAACGTGACTTTAGAGAGCTCGGAAAAATGCTGAAAAGCAGGACCTCCAGGGTTGTTATCTCTGGTTTGCTTCCAGTTCCTCGCCCTGGTGAGAGCAGGAACAGGGAGATATGGGCTGGAACGTGTTGAATTGAATTGAATTTTATTTTTGTCATTCAGACCTTTCGGTCAGAACGAAACTTTTCCAAACCGCTCTAAACCCGTCTAATACCATCCAATCCCCTCTAAACACCCTCTAAACTCATCCAACCCCCTCTAAAACCCTCTAAACCCCTCCAACCCCCTCTAAACCCCATCCAACCCCCGCTAAACCCCTCCAACCGACCTAAACCCCTCCAAAGAGAGTGGTAAATCTCTGGAACGCTCTGCCACAGAAGGTAGTTGAGGCCAGTTCATTGGCTATATTTAAGAGGGAGTTAGATGTGGCCCTAGTGGCTAAAGGGATCAGGGGGTATGGAGAGAAGGCAGGTACAGGATACTGAGTTGGATGATCAGCCATGATCATATTGAATGGCGGTGCAGGCTCGAAGGGCCGAATGGCCTACTCCTGCACCTATTTTCTATGTTTCTATGTTTTTAAACCCCACGAAACCCCTCCAAGCACCTCTAAACCCCTGCAACCCCCGCTAACCCGCTCCAAGCACCACCAAACCCCTCTAATCCCCTCTAAACCACTCTAAGCACCTCTAAATCCTTCCACACCCCTCAAAACCCCACGAAACCCCTCCAAACCCTTCTGACCACCCTCTGAACCCGTCAAAAGTTTGGGAGGAAACCGAAGATGTCGGCGAAAATCCACACGGTCAGGGGGAGTACGTACAAACTCCGTACAGACGGCACCCCTAGTCGGGATTGAACCCGCGTCTCTAGCGCTGTAAGGCAGCAACTCTACCGCTGCCACCGCGCTGGATAGCTTGAGCTCAGAAACGCAGATATAACATATGTGGTCACAAAAATTTGGTAAACAGCGGGGCAGGCAGCATCTCTGGAGAAAATCCACGCCGTCACGGGGAGAACGTACAAACCGTGCAGACGGCGGCCGTGGTCGGAATCGAACCCGGGTCTCTGAACCTGTGAGGCACTGTTTATTGGCGCCCTCCCCTAATTTCCCATTTACTGGTGCATTCCCCTAAATCCCCATTTACTGGAGTCCTCCCCTAATAAACCATTTAATGTTGCGCTTCCCTAATTCCCCATTTATTAGTGCCCTCACCTAATTTACTGAGGCTCGCTCTTTTCGCACCAGACTCGCAGCTTGTGCGCCCGGCTCGTAGTTTGCGGACGAGGTTCGCAGCTTTTGCAGCAGGCTCGCACTTTTCATACCAGGCTCGCACATTTAGTACCAGGTTCTCACTTTTCGCACCAGCTCGCACTTTTCGGACCAGGCTGGCATTTTTCGCAGACGGCTCGTACTTTTCGCACCAGGCTCGCAGTTTTCGCACCAGGCTCACACTTTTTAGCGCGTGTCACAGTTTTCGCACCAGGATCGCACTGTTTACCAAGGGTTGTGTTTACCAGGTGTAGTGTTTACCAGGGGAAGTGTTTGCCAAGGGTCGTGTTTCTCAAAGGTCGTGTTTGCCAATGTTCATGTTTACCAAACGTTGCGCCTAACAACGGTTGTGTCTACCAAGGGTTCTATTCTCCAAGGGTGTAATACCCACCTAGGATGGTGTTTACCAAGGGTTGCGTCTACCAAGGGTTGTGTCTACCATGCGTTATATTTACCAAGGGTCGTGTGTAACAAGGGTCGTGTTTGCTAAGGGTCGTGTATACCAAGGGCCGTGTTTGCCAAGGCTCATGTTTACCAAGCGTTGTGCCTACAGAGACTGTCTACCAAGGGTGGTGTGTACTCAGGGCTGTGTCAACCTAAGGTTGTGTCGACCAATGACTGTCTTCCAAGGGTTGCGTCTACCAAGCGTTGTACCTACCAAGGGTACACAAAAATGCTGGAGAAACTCAGCGGGTGCAGCAGCATCTATGGAGCGAAGGAAATAGGCAACGTTTCGGGCCGAAACCCTTCTTCAGACTGATAGGGGGTGGGGGAAGAAAGGAAAAAAGGACAAAGGCGGAGGAGGAGCCCGAGGGCTAGGGGAGGGGAGGAGACAACCAGATGGCTGATGAAGGGGAGGGGACAGCAAGGGCTAGCAGAATTGGGAGAATTCAATGTTGAGGCCCCCAGGATGTAGACTGCCCAAGCGGAATATGAGGTGCATTTCCTCCAATTTACGGTGTTGCTCGCTGTGGCCATGGAGGAGACCCAGGACAGAGAGGTCAGATACGGAATGGGAGGGGGAGTTGAAGTGCTGAGCCACCGGGAGTTCAGGTTGGTTATTGCGGACCGACCGGAGGTGTTCGGCGAAACGATCGCCAAGCCTCCGCTTGGTCTCACCGATGTAGATCAGCTGGCATCTAGAGCAGCGAATGCAATAGATGAGGTTGGAGGAGATGCAGGTGAACCTCTGTCGCACCTGGAACGACTGCTTGGGTCCTTGAATGGAGTGAAGGGGGGAGGTGAAGGGACAAGTGTTGCATCTCTTGCGGTTGCAAGGGAAAGTACCAGGGGAGGGGGTGGTATGGGAGGGAAGGGAAGAATTGACAAGGGAGTTACGGAGGGAGCGGTCTTTGCGGAAGGCAGACATGGGGGGAGATGGGAAGATGTGGCGAGTGGTGGGGTCACGTTGGAGGTGGCGAAACTGACGGAGGATCACTTGTTGTATGTGACGGCTGGTGGGGTGAAAGGTGAGGACTAGGGGGACTCTGCCTTTGTTGTGAGTGGGGGGATGGGGAGAGTGAGCAGTGTTGCGGGGTATGGCAGAGACCCTGGTGCGAGCCTCATCTATGGTGGAGGAGGGGAACCCCCGTTCCCTGAAGAATGAGGACATTTCAGATGCCCTGGTGTGGAACGCCTCATCCTGGGAGCAGATGCGGCGTAGACGGAGGAATTGGGAGTGGGGGATGGAGTCCTTACAGGAAGCAGGGTGGGAAGAAGTGTATACAGGAAGCAGGGTGGGAAGAAGTGTAGCAGTATCTACCAAGGGGTTTGCTTACCAAGGGATGTGTTTACCCAGGGTTGTGTTTACCAATGGTTGTGTCTAACAAAGGTTATGTCTACCAAGCTTTGTTTCGACCAAGTTTTGTTCATACCAAGGGTTGTGTTTACTAAGGGTTGTGACTATAAAGGGTTGTGTCCATCTCACGAGCCTCGTGCGAAAAATGCGAGCCTGGTGCGAATAGTGTGAGCCTCGTTCGAAAATGCGAGCCTAGTGGAAAAAGTGCGAGCCTGCTGCGAAAAATGGGAGCCTGGTGCGAAAACTGCAATCCTGGTGCGAAAACTGGGAGCCTGGTGCAAAAACAGCGAGCGTGGTGCGAAAAGTGTGATCCCGCTGCGAAAAGAGCGAGCCTGTTACGAAAAGTGTGATCCTAGTGAGAAAAGTGCGAGCCTGGCGCAAAAACTACGAGACTGGTGCGAAAAGTGCGAATCTGGTGCGAAAAGAGCTACCCTGGTGCGAAAGTGCGAGCCTGGTGCGAAAAGTACGATTGTGGTTCGAAAAGTGCGAACCGGCTGCAAAAAATGCGAGCCTGGTGCAAAAACTGCGAGCCTGGTGCCAAAGATGCGAGCCTGGTGAGAAAGCTTCGCGCCTGGTGCTAAAAGTGCGAGCCTGGTGCGAAAAGTGCGAGCCTGGTGCGAAAGGTGCGAGCCTAGTGCGAAAGGTGCGAGTCTGGTTCGAAAAGTGCGAGCCGCCAGCGAAAAATGCTAACCTGGCTCGAAAAGTGCAAGCCGGCTGCGAAAAAAGTGAGCCTGGTGCGAACACTGCAATCCGGGTGCGAAAACTGAGAGCCTGGCGCAACAATTGCGAGCCGGGTGCGAAAACTGCAAGCCTGGTGCGAAATCTGCGAGCATGTTGCAAAAAGTGCGAGCCTGCTGCGAAAAATGGGAGCCTGGTAGCGAAAACTGCGAGCCTTGTGCGAAAATTACGAGACTGGTGCTAAAAGTGCGAACCTGCTGTGAAAACTGCAATCCTGGTGCGAAAACTGCGAGCGTGGAGTAAACAAGTGGGAGCCTGGTGCGAAAAGTGCGAGCCTGGTGCGAAAAGTACGAGCCGTCTGCGAAAAATGCAGGCCTGGTCCGAAAAGTGCGAGCCTGCTGCAAAAGCTGCGAAACTCGTCCGCAACTTACGAGCCGGGCGCACAAGCTGCGAGCCTGGTGCGAAAAGAGCGAGCCTCAGTCAATGGGGAATTAGGGGAGGGCACTAATAAATGGGGAATTAGGGGAGCGCAACATTAAATGGTGCATTAGGGGAGGGCACCAGTAAATGGGGATTTAGGGAATGGCACCATTAAAAGGAAACTTAGGGGAGGGCGCCAGTAAACAGTAGCGCAGCGGTAGAGTTGCTGCCTCACAGGTTCAGAGACTCGGGTTCGATTCCGACCACAGCCGCCGTCTGCAGTTTGTACGTTCTCCCCCGTGACCGCGTGGATTTTCTCCAGAGATGCTGCCTGCCCCACTGTTACTCCAGATTTTTGTGACCACAAATGTTATATCTGCGTTTCTGAGATCAAGCTATCCAGCACGGTGGCACAGCGGTAGAGTTGCTGCCTTACAGCGCCAGAGACGCGGATTCAACCCCGACCAAGGGTGCTGTCTGTACGCAGTTTGTATGTTCTCCCCCTGCCCGCGTGGATTTTCCCCGACATCTTCGGTTTCCTACCAAACTCCAAAGACGCGCAGGCTTGTAGATATACAGGTTTAAATGTAAATTGTCCCCAGTGTGTGTAGGACATCAATAATTTGTGGAGATCGCTGGTCAGTGCGAACTCGCACAGTTCCTTTTCGAGACCCTTTTCTCCACAGAAGCTGTCTGTCACGCTGGGTTACTCCAGCTTTTTGTGTATATCTTCGGTTGAAAGCAGCAACTGCAGCTCCTTCCTGTGCGAAGCTGTTCTAAAATCTGGACATTTCAGTGGTTTAGAGGGGGATTTGAGGGAGTTTAGAGGAGTTTAGATGGGTTTATAGCAGTTTAGATGGGTTTAGAGGTGGTTTGAAAGGTTTTGAGGGGGTTTCGAAGGGGTTAAGGGTTTCGAGGGGTTTCAATGGGTTTAGAGGGGTTTACAGGGATTTAGAGGGGATTAGAGAGCTTCAGAGGAGTTTTGAGAGGTTTAGAGGGTTTTAGATAGAAGTTGGCCACGGGCCGGCGGTCGGAGCTCTTCCCCTCCCCGGTCCCCAACGAGGGATCCCAGGCTGTAGACCCTGCGCCAGCTGGAGCTCCGCAGACCGTGGCTTCAGGCTGCCGCGGGCCAGCGAACGGAGCACTCCCCTCCAGCGACCCCCGACGAGGCTCGCCCGCTCCGCGACGAAAGAGTCCTCGCTGCGCCCACGGCTGAAGCCCCGGGCGCGTCTCCGGGAAAGGCCGCACCGATCCTCGATGTTAGGTCACGAGGGAGGCGACATGGAAAAAGTCATCTCTCCGTGGAGGAAGCGACCGAAACGATTTCCCCTTTACCCCCCCACACAAGACACAAAAAGAAACATTAAAAACATACATTAGGACATACGAATAAAAACAAAAAATGTAGTAAGGACTAACACGCTGCTGGCAGGTTTGCCGGCTCACAGCGCCCCCACCGACCTGTGTTTAGTAGTTTAGAGGGTTTTTGAGGGTTTAGTGGGGCATAGAGGGGCTTAGATGGGTTTAGAGGGGGTTAGAGTGATTTCGAGGGGTTTAGAGGGCTTTAGAGGTGTTTAGAGGGCTTTAGAGGTTTGGGGGTTTAGAGGGGTTAGAGGGGTTAGAGGGGTTTAGCGGTCTTCAGAGGGGATTATGTGTTTAGAGTGGTTTAGAGGGGTTTACAGGGGTTTAGAGGGATCAGAGGGATTTAGAGGGGAGTAGGAGGCAACCGTGTCTGACAAGAGAAGTTAGGGATAGAATAAAACTAAAAGAAAAGATGCATAACACAGCAAAGAGTAGCCGGAAGCCAGAGGATTGGAAAACTTTCATTGGACAACAGAAGGAAACAAATCGGACAATACGGCTGAAAAGATGAAGTACGAAGGGAAGTTGGCCAGGAATATAAAGGACACTAAAAGCTTATTTAGATGTGTTAAGGGAAAAAGAGTAGCAAAGTCAAATGTGGGTCCCTTGAAGGCAGACACGGGTGAAATTATTATGGGTAACAAGGAAATGGCAGAAGAGTTGAACAGGTACTTCAGATCTGTCTTCACTGAGAAAGACACAAACAATCTCCCAGATGTACTGGAGGACAGAGGATCTAAGGGGGTAGAGGAACTGAAATAAATTTTCATTAGGCGAAAAATAGTAGACAGGAAGCAAAGAGTAGGAGTGAACGGGTCCTTTTCAGAATGGCAGGCAGTGCGAGTGGAGTGCCGCAAGTGGAGTGCCGCAACTGTTTACCATATATATTAATGATTTGGAAGAGGCAATTAGGAGCAACACTAGCAAGTTTGCGGATGACACAAAGCTGCGTGGCAGTGTGAACTGTGAAGAGGATGTTAAGAGGTTGCAGGATGACCTGGACAGGTTGAATGAATGGGCAGATGCGTGGCAGATGCAATATAATATAAATAAATGTGAGGTTATCCACTTTGGCGGCAAAAACAAGGGTGCAGATTATTATCTCAATGGGGTTAGGTTAGACAAGGGGGAGGTACAGCGAGACCTGGGTGTCCTTGCACACCAGTCACTGAAAGTTGGCGTGCAATGTACAGCAGGCAGTGAAGAAAGCTAATGGAATGTTGGCCTTCATAACTTCTTCTGCAGTTGTATAGGGCTCTGGTAAGACCACATCTGGAGTACTGTGTACAGTTTTGGTCTCCTAATTTGAGGAAGGACATCCTTGTGATTGAGGCAGTGCAGCGTAGGTTGACGAGATTGAGCCCTGGTATGGCGGGACTGTCATATGAGGAACGATTGAAAAGACTAGGATTGTATTCACTGGAGTTTAGAAGGATGAGGGGGATCTTATAGAAACATATACAATTATATATGTTTTTGCCGGGCTGGCGAGTGTTTGACGAGCTGGCAAGTCACTCGCGGCAGCTCCAGCCATGGAGCTGCCTCAGTGCAAGAGTCCCGGGCCGTCGGAGGCGTTGCGCTGCTGCCGTGAGGGTCTCTGTGCTGAATTCGCCCAGGTGACCGGCATGGATCAGGCTGCGGCTTGGTGCATCCTGGATGACACCCAATGACTGCTGAAATTAATCAGAATGCCGTTTATTGTGATTTAAACATAGGTTCAAACGAAATTATGTTTTCTGCAGTCAAAACAACAACAAAAAAACCAAAACACACAATGAACACAATTCCACACAAGAACCCATCACAGTGAATCCCCAAACACCTCCTCGCTGTGATGGAAGGCAAAAGTCTTATCTCTTCCCTGTTCTCTGTTCTTATTCTTCTCCCGCAGTCAAGCAGTCAAACTGCTGCATCGAGCTGATCGAGGCTCTTGATGTTAGAGCCCCCAGCGGGCGATGGTAAGTCCCGCGGCCGTTTAAGCCGCGACAGGCGATGTAAGGCCCCTCTCCAGGTCGATTTAAACCCCTCGATTCCGCGGGCGAAGTTTGCCCTTGCGGGAGCTCGGAAAAGCGGTCTCCCACCAGGGACCCGCGAGCTCCCGTTGTTACCGACTACAGAGCATGCAGCCGAAGCCTCCAAGCTCCGAAGTCGGGTCGCAGCAGCGCACCACAACAGCGCTCTACACTCCAAAGTTGGCCAGGTCCGCGATGGTGAGTCCGCAGGCTCTGCGACTGGAGCCCCAGGTCGATTCCGATTGGAGGCCGCCGGCTCCACGATGTTAGGCCCAACCACAATGGAGACTCGACAAGGAAAAATTCGAGTCCCCATACAGAGAAGAGATTAAAAAGTTTCCCCCGCCTCCCCCCCCACATATACACAGCTAAAAAATAATATAAAAACTAAAACCTAGACATTCACCTAACGCTAACACCAAGTGGGAGGAGAGTTAGAAGTGAGTCAGAGGGGGAAAACAGTTGAAAAGGAAAAAGCATAGGAGAGGGGGAGACGAAAGAAGGAGAGGGAGAGACAAAAGAAGGAGATGTCAAGCAAGCTGATTCAGTATGTGGGAGATCAAGGACACTGCTGGTGCCTCTGGCTGCTACAAATGTGAGAAGTTCATCAAGGTACAGCTCCTGAAGGACCGTTTTGGGGAACTCGAGAAGCGTGGATGACCTCAGGTTCGTCCGAGAAACGGAGTCATTCCCCGACAAGTTCTACAGTGCGATTGTTACCCCTAAGGTACTGGAAGAGAGAAAGTGGGTGACGGTGAGAAAGGGATTCGAGGATGGTGTGCTGCCTTCCTGGTGCCAGGATCCAGGATGTCACGGACAGAGTGCAGAAAATCCTCAAGGGCGAAGGTGAACAGCCAGAAGTGGTAGTGCATGTCAGCACAAACGATGTCGGAAAGAAGGGGATGAATATTCTGCAGCGTGACTTTAGAGAGCTCGGAAAAATGCTGAAAAGCAGGACCTCCAGGGTTGTTATCTCCGGTTTGCTTCCAGTTCCTCGTGCTGGCGAGAGTAGGAACAGGAAGATACAGGCCGGAACATGTTGAATTGAATTGAATTTTAGTTTTGTTGCCAGCAGTCATACATATAATAAAAATGACAAAAACACACAATAAACACAAATTTAACATCCACCACAGTGAGTTCACCAGGCACCTCCTCACTGTGATGGAAGGCAAAGTCTTAAAGTCTCTTCCTCTTTGTTCTCCCTCTGCGCCGAGGCGATCCAGGCTTCAGATGTTGTGACCCCACCGGGTGATGGTAAGTAAGTCAGTCTCGCGGCTCAAGCGTGCTCCGCGAACGGGCCGGTTCAAACTCCGCGGCCAGGGATGGTCGAAGCTACCAGAGTTGCCGCCCTCCAGTCCAGCGGACGAAGCTGTTGTTGCGGGAGCTCCGGAAAACACGTCACCAACCTGTGACCTGCGAGCTCCCGACGATGTCGTCCACTGGGCCCGCGGCCGTCCGCCGGGCCCGTGGCCGAGCCTCCGAGGTCGGGCCGCTGCCGCTGCCGCCGCCACAGCCACAGCTCCAAGGCCGAGTCGGGTCGCCGCTGCCACCGCCACAGCTCCGGGGCCCGAGTCGGGTCGTTGCTGCCGCTGCCACCGGAGCACTGCCGCACATCCGAGGCCGAGTCGGGTCGCCCTGCTGCTGCAGCCGCTGGAACAGTGCACCAGCTCCGAGGCCGCCAGCTCCGCCATTAGTCCTCGGCGCAGACGGAGACGGTGAATACGACAGAAAAAAATCGCACAATCCCGAGGAAGAGACAAAAAACATGTTTCTCCCACCCCACCCACACACACACATACACAACCTAATAAAGCAAAATTAACTAAAAACTGGACAAGGGAACACAAGGAAGTGGCGGCGCCTAACGGCAGCGGCTCGACTGCAGTCCGTTTGTCTTTTTTAATTTTTGTCTCGTTAAATGTAGTTGTTTGTGTTTTTTATACTGTTTTTAACTGTGTATATGTGGGGGGAGGGGGCGGGGGGGGGGGAGGGGGCGGGGGGGGGGAGGGGGCGGGGGGGAGGGGAAACTTAAAAAAAATCTCTTCCCTGTACGGGAGACCCGACTTTTCCCTGTCGGGTCTCCGTTGTCGTTGGGGCCTAGCTCCGTGGAGCGGCCTCCGACCGGGACGACCTGGGGGCTCCAGTCGCGGAGCCTGCGGAGCTGCGGACTTACCATCGTGGGGCTGGCCGTCCTCGGAGCGTGAGGAGCGGTGGTGGCTCGCTGCTGTGGCCCGACTCCAGAGCTCAAGCTGCAGACCTGTGGACTATGATATCGGGAGCTCGTGGGTCCGGTGAGAGACCGCTTTCCGGAGCTCCCGCAACGTAACTTCTCCCGCCCGTGTCGCGGGGTTGGAACAACCCGGAGCGGGGCCGTAAATCGCCCGGCGCAGCTTTAATGGCCGCGGGACATTCCAGTGCCCGCTGGGGGCTCCAACGTGACTTTTGTGCCCGGAGCGAGGCCGTACACTGCCCGGCGCGGCCTCAACGGCCGTGGGACTTAACATTGCCCGCCTGGGGCTTCAACATCGGGAGAAAAATGGTGCAGGGGAGAGAAAAGACTTTGCCTTCCATCACAGTGAGGAGGAGATTCACTGTGATGGATGTTTTCTGTAAATTGAATTGTTTGTGTGTCGTGTAGGAATTGTTTTGTTTGTATGGCTGTGGAAACGGAGTTTCGTTTGAGCCTCTTTGAGGTTCAAATGACAAGAATAAAATCTAATAAAATCTAATCTAATCTAAGAAAAAACAGACGGACTGCAGGCGGGCCTCAGCTGTTAAGCCAGTGCCGCCGCCGCCGCCGTGTGGCTGGGGTACTGGGGTACTGGGGAACTGGGGAACTGGGGTACTGGGGCAGGGGGCAGGGATTTAGATCTTAGATCACTGGGAGCTGTTTTGGAGTAAGGGGGCAACTGTACAAAAGGGACGGATTGCATCTTAACAGGTGGGGGACCGGCATTCTGGCAGGCAGTTTGCCACTGCTTCACGTGTGGTTTTAAGGGGGGTGGGGTGTCAAATGGGATAGTCGAGGATGTAGTTAAAGGGAAAAGAGAGTAAAGGGATGGTTAATGACCTCAGAATTAACAGGAAAGGAAGCTCACAAAGGGATAGGAGAGTATGGCCAAGTGTAATAGGGATCGATGTGAAAGGTGAGATGCGTAAGGAATTAAAAGTATTTTATATGAATGGGCGAAGTATAAGAAGTAAAGTAGATGAGCTTGAGGCTCAGTTACAGGTTGGTATATATGACATTGTGGGGATTACTGAGACGTGGCTGCAGGAGGATCGGGCCTGGGAATTTCAAATTCAGGGTTATACATCCTATAGAAAGGACAGGCAGGTGGGCAAGAGGAGGGGGGGGGTAGCTCTGCTGGTGAGGGATGGAATTCAGTCCCTTGCGAGGGAAGACATAGGGACTGTAGAGGTAGAGTCACTGTGGATTGAGTTGAGGAATTGTAAAGGCAAGAAGACACCAATTGGTGTTATTTACAGACCCACAAATAGTAGCCGGGATGTAGGGTGTAAGTTCCAGCAGGAGTTAAAACTGGCATGTAACAAAGGTAATGCCACTGTGGTGATGGGGGATTTCAATATGCAGGTAGACTGGGAAAATCAGGTTGGTACAGGACCCCAAGAAAGAGAGTTTGTAGAATGCCTCCGAGATGGATTCTTAGAGCAGCTTGTAATGGAGCCGACCAGAGAAAAGGCAATTCTGGATTTAGTGTTGTCCAATGAACCAGATATGATAAGAGAACTCGAGGTAAAGGAACCGCTTGGAGGTAGTGATCATAATATGATTTCTTTTAATCTGCAATTTGAGAAGGAGAACGTTAAATCGGAAGTGGCAGTGATGCAGTTGAACAAAGGGGACTATGAAGGCATGAGAGGAGAGCTGGCCAAGGTAGACTGGATAGGGATACCAGCAGGAATGACGGTGGAACAGCAATGGCAGGAATTTCTGGTCATAATCCGGAACACGCAGGATCATTTCATTCCAAAAAGGAAGAAAGATTCTAAGGGGCGTAGGAGGCAACCGTGGCTGACAAGAGAAGTTAGGGATAGAATAAAACTAAAAGAAAAGATGTATACAGCCAAGAGTAGCCGGAAGCCAGAGGATTGGGAAACTTTCATAGGATAACAGAAGGAAACAAAACGGACAATACGGGCTGAAAAGATGAAGTATGAAGGGAAGCTGGCCAGGAATATAAAGAAGGACAGTAAAAGCTTATTTAGATATGTTAAGGGAAAAAGAGTAGCAAAGTCAAATGTGGGTCCCTTGAAGGCAGACACTGGTGAAATTATTATGGTCCCGAGAGCCGTTGGAGAGGTCGCAGAGGGAGGAGCTACACCCGAGTGGTAGGAGTTAAAGAGGAGCACGGGGCTTGCTTCTACAGAGGCCCGAGAGCCGTTGGAGAGGTCGCAGAGGGAGGAGCTACACCCGAGCGGTAGGAGTTAAAGAGGAGCGCGGGGCTTGCTTCTACAGAGGCCCGAGAGCCGTTGGAGAGGTCGCAGAGGGAGGAGCTACACCCGAGCGGTAGGAGTTAAAGAGGAGCGCGGGGCTTGCTTCTACAGAGGCCCGAGAGCCGTTGGAGAGGTCGCAGAGGGAGGAGCTACACCCGAGCGGTAGGATTTAAAGTGGAGCCAAAATCTGTAACGTTCCAAGTTGCACTTCAAAAACAAGTGGGTTTGAGGAAGCCGCTGATTGGTGGAAGCAGACAAGAGGGAGCAGCTGATTGGGAGTCAGATCCCTGCTGATTGTACTGTATTGTAGCAGTTTGTTTTGTATTGTATCCAGGGTAAGGGGAGTATGAGGGCCAGGGCAGTTTACTGTTCTGGATGTCAGATGTGGGAAGTCATGGAGTCTGATAGCCCTCCAGACATCCACATCTGCGCCAGGTGTATCGAGATGGGGCTCGTAATGGACCGTATTAGGAACCTGGAGCAGCAGCTCGATGACCTCCATCTGGTCAGGGAGAGCGAGGAAGTCATTGAGAGGAGTTACAGGGATGTGGTCACTCCAACACCACAGGAGGCAGGCAAGTGGATCACGGTTGGGAGAGGCAAGGGGCACAGGCAGGGACTAGAGAGTACCCCGGTGGTTGTACACCTTGACAATAAGTACTCCTGTTTGAGCACTGTTGGGGTGGACACCCTACCTGGGGGTAGCGACAGCGGCCAGGCCTCCGGTATAGAGACCAGCCCTGTTGCTCAGAAGGGTAAGGAAAAGAAGAGGAGGGCAATATTAATAGGGGACTCTATAGTTAGGGGGTCAGACAGGCGTTTCTGTGGACGCAGTCGGGAGACCCGGATGGTAGTTTGCCTCCCTGGTGCCAGGGTCTGTGATGTGTCTCAACATGTCCAAGATATCCTGAAAGGGCAGGGAGAGGAGCCCGAGGTCGTGGTACATATAGGTGCCAATGACATAGGTAAAAAAAAGAGAAGAGGTCCTGAAAGGAGAATTTAGGGAGTTAGGAGGGGAGTTAAAGAGAAGGACAGCAAAGGTAACAATCTCAGGATTACTGCCTGTGCCACGCGACAGTGAGAGTAGGAATGGAGCGAGGTGGAGGATAAATGCGTGGCTGAAGGACTGGTGCAGAAGGCTGGGATTCAAATTTCTGGATCATTGGGACCTCTTTTGTGGAAGGTTCGACCTGTACAAAAAGGATGGGTTGCACTTGAACCTGAGGGGGACCGATATCCTGGCGGGGAGATCTGCAAAGGCTACTGGGGAGACTTTAAACTAGAATGGTTGGGGGGAGGGACTCAAATAGAGAATGCTATTAGACAGTGTGTGAGGCAGGAGGCAGAGAAGGAAAGCACTCAGACCCAACATGTAGGGGGGAAAGAAGAAAACAATAATAAACAGAGAATAAGAGGTGGTGGGGTTCTTAAATGGGTGAGCAGAGAGAGGGTGTAAAATGCGGGCGGAAGCATAGGTAGCAAGGTGAAAAGTAAAAGTGGCAGGCAGACAAATCCAGGGCAAAAATCAAAAAGAGCCACTTTTCAACATAATTGTATAAGGGGTAAGAGCGTTGTAAAAACAAGCCTGAAGGCTTTGTGTCTCAATGCAAGGAGCATTCGTAATAAGGTGGATGAGTTGAACGTGCAGATAGCAATTAATGATTATGATATAGTTGGGATCACGGAGACATGGCTCCAGGGTGACCAAGGCTGGGAGCTGAACATCCAGGGATATTCAATAATCAGGAGGGATAGAGAGAAAGGAAAAGGAGGTGGGGTAGCGTTGCTGGTTAGAGAGGAGATTAACGCAGTGGAAAGGAAGGACATTAGCTTGGAGGATGTGGATCGGTATGGGTAGAGCTGCGAAACACTAAGGGACAGAAAACGCTGGTGGGTGTTGTGTACAGGCCACCTAGCTGTAGTAGTGAAGTTGGGGATGGCATCAAACAGGAAATTAGAAATGCGTGCAACAAAGGCAAAACAGTTATAATGGGTGACTTCAATCTACATATAGATTGGGTGAATCAAAATTGGCAGGGGTGCTGAGGAAGAGGATTTCTTGGAATGTATGCGGGATAGTTATTTAAACCAACATGTAGAGGAACCAACGATAGAGCAGGCTATTCTAGACTGGGTATTGAGTAATGAGGAAGGGTTAGTTAGCAGTCTTGTTGTGCGTGCCCCCTTGGGCAAGAGTGACCATAATATGGTTGAGTTCTTCATTAGGATGGAGAGTGACATTGTTAATTCAGAAACAACGGTTCTGAACTTAAAGAAAGGTAGCTTTGAGGGTATGAGACGTGAATTGGCCAAGATTGACTGGCATTAGTTCTAAAGGGTTGACGGTGGATATGCAATGGAAGGCATTTAAAGACTGCATGGATGAACTACAAAAATTGTTCATCCAAGTTTGGCAAAAGAATAAATCAGGGAAGGTAGTGCATCCGTGGATAACAAGGGAAATCAGGGATAGTATCAAAGCAAAAGATGATGCGTACAAAATTAGCCAGAAAAAGCAGCATACTAGAGGACTGGGAGAAATTCAGAGAAGGCAGAGGAGGACAAAGGGCTTAATTAGGAAAGGGAAAATAGAATATGAAAGGAAACTGGCAGGGAACATAAAAACTGACTGCAAAAGTTTTTATAGGATATGTGAGAGAAAGAGATTAGTTAAAACAAATGTAGGTCCCTTGCAGTCAGAAACAGGTGAATTGATCATGGGGAACAAGGATATGGCAGACCAATTGAATAACTACTTTGGTTCCGTCTTCACTAAGGAAGACATAAATAATCTGCCGGAAATAGCAGGGGGCCGCGGGTCAAAGGAGATGGAGGAACTGAGTGAAATCCAGGTTAGTCGGGAAGTGGTGTTGGGTAAATTGAATGGATTAAAGGCCGATAAATCACCAGGGCCAGATAGGCTGCATCCCAGAATACTTAAGGAAGTAGCTCCAGAAATAGTGGATGCATTAGTGATAATTTTTCAAAACTCTTTAGATTCTGGAGTAGTTCCTGAGGATTGGAGGGTAGCAAATGTAACCCCACTTTTTAAGAAGGGAGGGAGAGAGAAAACGGGGAATTACAGACCAGTTAGTCTAACATCGGTAGTGGGGAAACTGCTAGAGTCAGTTATTAAAGATGGGATAGCAGCACATTTGGAAAGTGGTGAAATCATTGGACAAAGTCAGCATGGATTTACGAAAGGTAAATCGTGTCTGACGAATCTTATAGAATTTTTCAAGGATGTAACTAGGAGAGTGGATAGGGGAGAACCAGTGGATGTGTTGTATCTGGACTTTCAGAAGGCTTTCGACAAGGTACCACATAAGAGATTAGGATACAAACTTAAATCACACGGTATTGGGGGTTCAGTATTGATGTGGATAGAGAACTGGCTGGCAAACAGGAAGCAAAGAGTAGGAGTAAACGGGTCCTTTTCACAATGGCAGGCAGTGACTAGTGGGGTACCGCAAGGCTCAGTGCTGGGACCCCAGCTATTTACAATTTATATTAATGATCTGGACGAGGGAATTGAAAGCAACATCTCCAAGTTTGCGGATGACACTAAGCTGGGGCGCAGTGTTAGCTGTGAGGAGGATGCTAGGAGACTGCAAGGTGACTTGGATAGGCTGGGTGAGTGGGCAAATGTTTGGCAGATGCAGTATAATGTGGATAAATGTGAGGTTATCCACTTTGGTGGGAAAAACGGGAAGGCAGACTATTATCTAAATGGTGGCCGATTAGGAAATGGGGAGATGCAGCGAGACCTGTGTGTCATGGTACACCAGTCATTGAAAGTAGGCATGCAGGTGCAGCAGGCAGTGAAGAAAGCAAATGGTATGTTGGCCTTCATAGCAAGAGGATTTGAGTATAGGAGCAGGAAGGTTCTACTGCAGTTGTACAGGGTCTTGGTGAGACCACACCTGGAGTATTGCGTACAGTTTTGGTCTCCAAATCTGAGGAAGGACATTATAGCCATAGAGTGCAGAGAAGGTTCACCAGACTGATTCCTGGGATGTCAGGACTTTCATATGAAGAAAGACTGGATAGACTTGGCTTATACTCGCTAGAATTTAGGAGATTGAGAGGGGATCTTATAGAAACGTACAAATTTCTTATGGGGTTGGACAGGCTAGAGGCAGGAAGATTGTTCCCGATGTTGGGGAAGTCCAGGACAAGGGGTCACAGCTTAAGGATAAGGGGGAAATCCTTTAAGACCGAGATGAGGAAAAACTTTTTCACACAGAGAGTGGTGAATCTCTGGAACTCTCTGCCACAGAGGGTAGTTGAGGCCAGTTCATTGGCTATATTTAAGAGGGAGTTAAATGTGGCCCTTGTGGCTAAGGGTATCATGGGGTATGGAGAGAAGGCAGGTACGGGATACTGAGTTGGATGATCAGCCATGATCATATTGAATGGCGGTGCAGGCTCAAGGGCCGAATGGCCTACTCCTGCACCTATTTTCTATGTATCTATGTATCTATGTAACAAGGAAATGGCAGAAGATTTGAATAGGTACTTCGGATCTGTCTTCACTAAGGAAGACACAAACAAGCTCCCAGATGAACTGGAGGACAGAGGATCTCAGGGGGTAGAGGAACTGAAAGAGATTTTCATTAGGCGAGAAATAGTATTGGGTAGGATAATGGGACTGAAGGATGATAAATCCCCTGGGCCTGATGGTCTGCATCCCAGGGTCCTCAGGGAGGTGTCTCTAGAAATAGTGGACGCATTGGTGATCATTTTCCAATGTTCAATAGATTCAAGATCAGTCCCTGTGGATTGGAGGATAGCTAATGTTATCCCACTTTCAAGAAAGGAGCGAGAGAGAAAACGGGGAATTACAGACCAGTTAGTCCTGACTTCGGTGGTGGGAAAGATGCTAGAGTCAATTATTAAAGTGGTAATAATGGGGCATTTGGATAGCAGTAAAAGGATTAGTACAAGTGAACATGGATTTATGAAAGGAAAATCATGCTTGACTAATCTTCTGGGAATTTTTTGAGGATGTGACAAGTAAAATGGATGAAGGGGTGCCAGTGGATTTAGTTTTATCTAGACTTTCAGAAAGCTTTGGATTATGGTCCTGCACGGGAGACTGGTGACTAAAATGAGAGCACATGGTATTGGGGGTAGGGTGTTGACATGGATAGAAAATTGGTTGGGCAGACCGGAAGCAAAGAGTAGGAGTGAACGGGTCCTTTTCAGAATGGCAGGCAGCGGCGAGTGGAGTGCCGCAAGGCTCGGTGTTGGGCCGCAACTCTTGACCATATTATATTAATGATTTGTAAGAGGGAATTAGGAGCAACACTAGCAAGTTTGCGGATGACACAAAGCTGGGTGGCAGTGTGAACTGAGAAGAGGATGTTAGGAGGTTGCAGGGTGACCTGGACAGGTTGAGTGAGTGGGCAGATGCGTGGCAGATGCAGTATAATATAGATAAATGTGAGGTTATCCACTTTGGCAGCAAAAACCAAGGGGCAGATTATTATCTCAACGGGGTTAGGTTGGTGAGGGGGAGGTACAGCGTACACCGGTCACTGAAAGTTGGCGTGCAGGTACAGCAGGCAGTGAAGAAAGCTAATGGAATGTGGCCTTCATAACAAGAGGATTTCAGTATAGGAGTAGAGAGGTTCTTCTGCAGTTGTATGGGGCTCTGGTGGAGACCACATCTGGAGTATTGTGTACAGTTTTCGTCTCCTAATTTCAAGAAGGACATCCTTGTGATTGAGGCAGTGCAGCGTAGGTTCACGAGATTGAACCCTGGGATGGCGGGACTGTCATATGAGGAAAGATTGAAAGACTAGGCTTGTATTCACTGGAGTTTAGGATGAGGAGGTGGGGGAGGGGGGTTTATAGATAAATATAAAAATTTATAAAAGGACTGGACAAGCTAGATGCAAGAAAAATGTTCCCAATGTGGACGAGTCCAGAACCAAGGTGGCCACAGTCTTAGAATAAAGGGGAGGAGATTTATGACTGAGGTGAGAAAAAACTTTTTCTCCCAGAGAATTGTGAATTTATTGAATTCCCTGCCGCAGAGGGCAGTGGAGGCCAAATCACTGGATGGATTTAAGAGAGAGTTAGATTGAGCTCTGGGGGCTAGTGGCGTCAAGGGATATGGGGAGAAGGCAGGCAAGGAGTTATTGATAGGGGACGATCAGCCATGATCACTATGAATGGCGGTGCTGGCTCGAAGGGCCGAATTGGGCCTCCTCCTGCACCGAATTTCTATGTTGTCTATGTTTCTATGTTTAAAAACCCCTGTAAACACTTGTAAACCTCTCTAAACCTCTCTAATGCTCTGTAAACCCCTCCAATTCCCTGTAAACCCATCTAAAACCCTCTACACCCCTCTAAGTCCATGTAAACCCCTCTAAACACCATGCAAACACCCCTGTAAACCCCTCTAAACCCGTCTAAACACCTGTAAACTACTCAAAACCTTTTAAAACCCCTCTAAACCCTCCAGACTATAAATCCCTCTAGACTTTTCTAAACCCCTCTAATCCCCTGTAAACCTCTGTAAACCACCGTAAACCCCTCTAAGCCCCTCTAAACTGTAATGCCCTCCAACCCCCTGTAAACCTCTGCAATGCCCTCTAATCCCCTCTAAACGGCTGTAAACCCCTCTAAACCAACTCGAAACCTCTGTAAACCCCCTCTGCCCCATGTAAACGCATGTAAACCCCTATAAAGCCCTCTAAACCCATCTTAACCCCCTGTCAAACCCATGTAAACCCCTCTAAACACCTGTAAGCCCCTCTAAAGCACTCTCAACCCCTCTAAACCGATCTGCACCCCCTATAAACCCCATGTAAACCCATCTAAACCCCTGTAAACCTCTCTAACTCTGTAAACACCGCGAACCCCTGTAAACCCCTCTAAACCTCTCTAAACACCTGTAAACTCTGTAAACCATGTAAACCCCTCTAAACCCCTCTAAACCCATCGAAAACCCTCTAATCCGCTCTAAACCCATGTAAATCCCTCTAAAGCCCTCGAAACCCATCTAAACTCCTGTATACCCCGTTACCCCCTAAACCCCTGTAAACCCCATGTAAAACCCTCTAAACCCCTGTAAAACACTCTAAACCCGTGTAAAACCTCTCTAAAAACCCTAACCACCTCTAAATCCCTCTAAACCCCTCTAAACCTCTATAAACACCTGCAAACACATGTAAACCCCTCTAAACCATTCTAACCCATCCGAAAACCTCTAAACCCCTCTACGCCCTGTAAATCCCCCTCAACCCCTGTAAATCCCCTGCAAATCCCTGTAAACCCCTCTAAGCCACAGTAAACGCCTGTAAACCCCTGTAAAACCCACTAGACTCCTGTAAACTCCTATAAAGCCATCTAAACTCCTGTAAACCCGATGCAAACCCCTCTAAACCTCTATAAACACCTCTAAACCCCATACAAAGCCCTATAAACCCCTCTAAACCCATGTATACCCCCTGTACACACCATGTAAGCCCTCTAAACCCCCCTTTAACCCCCCTCAAAACACCCTATAAATCCCTCTAAACCCCTGTAAACCCCTCGAAACCCTTATGCCCTCTAAACCCCCTGTGAACCCCTCTAAATCTCTCTACACCTTGTAAACACCTATAAACCCCTGTGAATCCTTCTAAAACCACTGTAAACCCATGAAAACCTCTCTAAACATCTCTAAACCCCTGTAAACAAACTCGAAACCCCTCTAAGCCCGCTATAAAGCCCTCTAAACCTCTGTAAACCCCTCAACACCCCCTATAAAGCCCTCTAAACCACAGTAAACCCTCTAAACCTCTCTACACATGTAACAGCTGTAAACCCCTGTAAATCCTTCTAAACTCCCTGTAAACCCTGTAAACCCGTGTAAACTCCTGTAAACCCATGTAAACATCTCCAAACCCTTGTAAACAACTCGATACCCCCTAAACCCCTGTAACCTCTCTAAAACCCTCTAAACCCCTATAAACCCCTTTACAACTGTAAACATCTGTAAACCCCTCTAAATCCCTCTAAACCAATCTAAAACCCTCTAAACCCCTCTAAAACCAAGTAACCTCAACTCTGGTCAAGAAGGCTCACCAGCATCTCTTCTTCCTGAGGAGACTAAAAGAAGGTCCATCTGTCTCCTCGGATTCTGGTGAACTTCTACCGCTGCACCATCGAGAGCATCCTTACCAACTGCATCACAGTATGGTATGGCAACTGCTCTGTCTCCGACCGGAAAGCACTGCAGAGGGTGGTGAAAATTGCCCAACGCATCACCGGTTCCTCACTCCCCACCATTGAGTCTGTCCAAAGCAAGCGTTGTCTGCGGAAGGGCGCTCAGCATCGCCAAGGACTGCTCTCACCCCAACCACAGACTGTTTACCCTCCTACCATCCGGGAGGCGCTACAGGTCTCTCCGTTGCCGGACCAGCAGGTCCAGGAACAGCTTCTTCCCTGCGGCGGTTACACTACTCAACACTGTACCTCGGTGACTGCCAATCATACCCCCCCCCCCCCCCCCGACACTCCTCCCACCAGGATTTATTAGATTAGATTTATTTATTTACTGCTCATATTTATGTCGCTCTTCTAGGGAGATGCTAACTGCATTTCGTTGTCTCTGTACTGTACACTGCACAATGACAATAAAGTTGAATCTGAATCTGAATCTGAATCTGAATCTGAAATCAATTTTAACCCATTGTAAACCCCTCTAAACCCATATAAAGCCATCTAAACTCCTCTAAACCCATCTAACCCCCCTAACCCCCTGTAAACCCCATGTAAACCCCTGTAAACCCCTCTAACCCCCTGTAAACCTAAAACCATCTAAACCCCTGTAAACCCATCTAAACCTCTCTACAGCTGTAAACACCTGTAAAACCCTCTAAACCCCTCTAAACCCATCGAAAACCCTGTAAACCCTTCTAAATTCCTGTAAATCCTTCTAACCCCCTGTAAGCCCCCTGTTTAGTGGGTGGGCGGCGTGACTCACGTCGCAGCGGCCTCTGCAGTCCATCTGTCTTTTTTTTTTTTTTTTGTTTCGTTTGAGTTTTGTTTATAGTGTTTTTTAAACTGGGTATGTGGGGGGGCGGGGGGTGGGGGGGGTAGAGTGGGGGAAACTTTTTAAAATCTTTTCCCTGCACGGGAGACCAGACCTTTCTCAGTCGGGTCTCCGTTGTCGTTGGGGCCTAGCACCGTGGAGCGGCCTCCAACCGGTACGACCTGGGTCTCCAGTCGCGGAGCCGGCGGACTTACTCAGCATCGTGGAGCTGGCCGAGTTCGGAACGGGAGGAGCTGTCGTGGCGCGCAGCTGCGGCCCGACCCCGGAGATTCGGAGGCTCCAGCCGCCGGACTGGTGGACGGTGACATCAGGAGCTCGTGGGTCCCTGGTGGGAGACTGCTTTTCGGGGCTCCCGCTACGGCGACTTCTCCCGCCCGAGTTGTGGGGTTGAAGATGACCTGGAGCGGGGTCTTACATCGCCCGGCGCGGCTTTAAATGGCCGCTGGACTTGCTAACGCCCGCCGGGGGCTCCAACATCAAGACCTTAAACGTGGCCTTGCATCGCCCGGCGCGGCTTTAATGGCCGCGGGACATATTTACCATCGCCCGCCGGGGGCTTTGACTTTGACATCGGGAGGAGAATGTGGAGTGCAGGGGAGAGATAAGACTTTGCCTTCCATCACAGTGAGGAGGAGATTCACTGTGATGGATGTTTGTATAAATTGTGTTGTGTCTTGGTTCTTTTACTTGTTTGTATGACTGCAGAAACCAAATTTCGTTTGAACTTCATTTGAGGTTCAAATGACAATAAACGGTATTGTATTGTATTGTATTGTAAACCCCTGTAAATCCCTCTAAACATGTGTAAATCCCTCTAACCCCCTCTAAAATCCTCTAAACACCTGTAAATCCCTCTAAACACCTGTAAACCCTCTAAAGCCCTGTAAACCTCTCTGAACCCCTCTAAACCCCTATAAAGCCCTCTAAACCCATTAAACCCATCTAAACCCCATTAACCCATCTAAACCCCCATGTAAACCCCCTAGGCCCCCTGTAAACTCCATGTAAACCCACTCTAAACCCCTGTAAACCTTTCTAAAACTCTCTAAACCTCTCTAAACACCCGTAACTCCTGTCAACACATGCAAACCCCTCTAAACTCCCTGCAAACCCCTCCAGATCCCTCTAAACCCCTATAAAGCCACCTAGTCCCCTATTAACCCCTGTAAAGCCCATGTAAACCCTCTAAACCCCCTGTGAACCACTGTAAACGCCTCTAAACCATATAAACCCCGCTAAACCCTCTAAACCCGTATAAAGCCCCCTAAACCCTCTAAACCCATCTAAACCCCCGGTAAACACCAGGTAAACCCCCCCGAAATCCCAGTAAACCCCATGTAACCCACCCTAAGCCCTTGTAAACCCTGTAAACCCCTCTAAATCCCGCTACACCCATATAAAACTCTCTAAACCACTCTAAACTCCTGCAAATCCTTCTAAACCGCCTGAAACCCCTGTAAACCTCTCTAAACCCCTGTAAACAACGGTAAACCCATGTAAACCTCTCTAAACATCTCTAAACCCCTGTAAACAACAGTAAATCCCTCTAAACCCCGTAAACCCCCTGTAAACGCATCTAAAACCCCTCTAAACCCCCCGTTAACCACTCTAACCCCTGTAAACCCCTCTAAACACACCTCCAAAGCCCTATAACCCTCTGACCCAAACCCCTCTAAACTACTCCAAACCGATCTAACCCCTCCCAAACCCCTCAAACTCCATCTGAACCCCTCTAAACTTCTATAAAGCCCTCTAAACCCCTGTAAACCCTGTAAAGCCCTCTAAAGCCATCTAAACCATCTAAATCCCTGTAAACCCCATGTAACCCCCCTAAACCCCTGTAAACCCCATATAAACCCCTAAAACCCTGTAAACCCCATCTAAACCCCTGTAAACATCTCTCAAACCATCTAAACCCCACTAAACCCCTCTAAACACATGTAAACACCTGTAAACCCCTCTAAACTCTGATAAAGCCCTCTAAACCCCTCTCAACCCCCTGTAAACCCATGTAAACCCCCTATAACACCCTCTAAAGCCATCTAAACCCATGTAACCCCCCTAAACCCTGTAAACCCCATGTAACCCCCTGTAAACCCCTGTAAACATCTCTAAAACCCTCTAAACCCCACTAAACACCGGTAAACACCTGTAAACCCCTCTAAACCAACTGTAAACACCTGTAAACCCCTCTAGACCCCTCTAACCCCCTGTAAATCCCTCTAAACACCTGTAAACATATCTAAAACCTTCCAACCCCGTCTAAACCCCTCCAACCCGCTCTAAACCTCTCCAGGCCACTCCAATCCCCTTTAACCCCATCCAAAACCATCTCAACCCCTCTAAACCCCTATAATGCCACTAAACCCCCTCTAAACCCCTATAAAGCTCTCTAAACCCATCTAAACCCCCTGTAAACCCATGTAACCCCCATGTAACCCCCTAAACACTTGTAAACCCCATGTAAAACCCTCTAAACCCCTGTAACTCCCTCTAAACCCCTCTAAGCTCCTATAAATCCCTCTAAACACCTCCAAACCCCTCTAAACACTAAACCTCTCTACACACATGCGAACACCTGTAACCCCTCTAAACCATTCTAAACCCATCTAAAACCTCTCTAAACCACTGTAAATTCCTCTAATCCCCTGTAAGTCCCTCTAATCCACTCTAAACCCATCTAAACACCTGTAAACCCCTCTAAACCCCCTGTAAACCCCTCTAAATACCTCTTGTCGTCAAGTCAATTCAAGTCACATTTATTTATATAGCACATTTAAAAAACAACTCTCGTTGGCCAAAGTGCTTTACATTTGTTATAAGAATAATATAAACAAACAAACTACATACATATATACAGTGGCTTGCAAAAGTATTCATACCCTTGAACCTTTCCACATTTTGTCACGTTACAACCACAAACGTAAATGTATTTTATTGGGATTTTATGTGATAGACCAACACAAAGTGGTGCATAATTGTGAAGTGGAAGGAAAATGATACATGGTTTTCAAATTTTTTTACAAATAAAATACTGAAAAGTGTCACGTGCAAAAGTATTCAGCCCCCCTGAGTCAATACTTTGTAGAACCACCTTTTGCTGCAATTACAGCTGCAAGTCTTTTGGGGTATGTCTCTACCAGCTTTGCACATCTAGAGACTGAAATTTTTGCCCATTCTTCTTTGCAAAATAGCTCAAGCTCAGTCAGATTGGATGGAGAGCGTCTGTGAACAGCAATTTTCAAGTCTTGCCAGAGATTCTCAATTGGATTTAGGTCTGGACTTTGACTGGGCCATTCTAACACATGAATATGCTTTGATCTAAACCATTCCATTGTAGCTCTGGCTGTATGTTTAGGGTCGTTGTCCTGCTGGAAGGTGAACCTCCGCCCCAGTCTCAAGTCTTTTGCAGACTCTAACAGGTTTTCTTCCAAGATTGCCTGTATTTGGCTCCATCCATCTTCCCATCAACTCTGACCAGCTTCCCTGTCCCTGCTGAAGAAAAGCATCCCACAGCATGATGCTGCCACCACCATGTTTCACAGTGGGGATGGTGTGTTCAGGGTGATGTGCAGTGTTAGGTTTCCGCCACACATAGCGTTTTGCATTTAGGCCAAAAACTTCAATTTTGGTCTCATCTGACCAGAGCACCTTCCTCCACATGTTTACTGTGTCCCCCACATGGCTTGTGGCAAACTGCAAACGGGACTTCTTATGGCTTTTTTTCAACAATGGCTTTCTTCTTGCCACTCTTCCATAAAGGCCCGATTTGTGGAGTGCACGACTAATAGTTGTCCTGTGGACAGATTCTTCCACCTGAGCTGTGGATCTCTGCAGCTCCTCCAGTTACCATGGGCCTCTTGGCTGCTTCTCTGATCAATGCTCTCCTTGCCCGGCCTGTCAGTTTAGGTGGGCGGCCATGTCTTGGTAGGTTTGCAGTTGGTGCCATACTCTTTCCATTTTCGGATGATGGATTGAACAGTGCTCCGTGAGATGTTCAAAGCTTGGGATATTTTTTTATAACCTAACCCTGCTTTAAACTTCTCCACAACTTTATCCCTGACCTGTCTGGTGTGTTCCTTGGGCTTCATGATGCTGTTTGTTCACTAATGTTCTCTAACAAACCTCTGAGGCCTTCACAGAACAGCTGTATTTATACTGAGATTATATTACACACAAGTGGACTCTATTTACTAATTAGGTGACTTCTGAAGGCAATTGGTTGCACTGGATTTTATTTAGGGGCATC
>CM075978.1:155961741-156008417 GCA_038087875.1 Malacoraja senta | reverse complement strand
TGGACCAGTTGCAGGCGGAACAGGGAAGATTGGCTGATGCCAATGTAAAGGGAGTTGCAGTAATCTAGGCGGGAGGAGATAAATGTGTGGATGATCTTTTCGAGGTCATCAAAGTGTAGGAATTGTTTTATTTTATCTTTCTATTTCTAATCCCCTGCAAACACCTGTAAACCCCTCTAAGCCAATGTAAAGGCCTGAAAAACCCCTGTAAACCCCTCTAGACCCCTGTAAACCCCTATAAAACTCTCAAAAACCATCTAACCCCCTGTAAACCCGATGAAAACCCCTCTAAACCCCTCGAAACCTCTCTAAACACCCAATAAACCCCATATAAAACCCTATAAACCCGCTATAAAGCCCACTAAACCCCTGTAACCCCCTTGAAATCCCCTATAAAGCCCTCTAAACCTCTCTACACCTGTAAACACCTGTAAACCGCTGTAAATCATTCTAAACCCCCTATAAACCCCTGGAAACCCCTGTAAACACCTGTATACCCAGGCAAACCTCTCGAAACATCTCTAAACCTCTGTAAACCACTCTAAACCCCTATAAACCCCACTAAACCCCTCTACAACTGTAAACATTTGTAATCACCTTTAAACCCCTCTAAACCAATCTAAAACTCTCGAAACCCCTCTAAAACCCTGTAAATCCTTCTAAACCTCTCTAAACCCCATATAAAGCTCTCTAAACCCCTCTAAACCCATCTAACCACCTGGAAACACCATGTAAACCCACCTAAACCCCTGTAAACCCCATGCAAACCCCATGTAAACCCCAAGTAAACCCCTGTAAACCTAAAACCATCTAAACCCCTGTAAACCCCGCTAAACCTCTACACCTGTAAACACCTGTAAACCCCTCCAAACCCATCTAAAACCCTCTAAACTCCTGTAAATCCTTCTAAACCCCTGTAAACCCCTGTAAATGCATCTAAACATCTCTAAACCCCTCTACACACCTGTAAATTCCTGTAACCCCCTGTAAACCCTTCTAAACACCCTGTAAACCCCTGTAAATCTGTCTAAACGTCTGTAAACCCCTCTAAACCCCTTATGAAGCCCTCCAAACCCCTCTAAACCCATGTAAACCCCATGTAAACCCCTCCAACCCCCGGTAAACCCCTGTAAACCACTCTAAACACGTACAAATCCCTCTAAAGCCCTGTCAACCCCTGTAAACCCCACTAAACCCCTATAAAGCCCTCTAAACCCCTGTAAACCCCTCTCAACCTCTCTACACCTGCAAACCCCTTTAAACCCATCTAAACCCCTCTAAACCAATCTAAAATCCTTTAAACCCCTCTAAACCCCTCTAAATCCTTCTAAACCCCCTGTAAACCCATGAAAACCCCTCTAAATGCCTCTAAACCCCTGTAAAGCCCTCTAAACCCCTGGAACCCCCTGGAAACCCCTATAAAGACCTCTAACCCCCTGTAAACCCATCTAAACCCCATGTAAACCACATGTAAACCCCCCTAAGCCCTTGTAAACCCCATGTAAACCCCCTCTAAAGCACTCTAAACCCCTGTAAACCTCTCTAAAACCATCGATACACCTTTAAACCACTCTAAACCTCTCTAAACGCCCGTAAACACCTGTAAACCCTTCTAAACCCCTATAATCCCATCAAAAACCCTCTAAACCCCTCCAACCCCCGACGACCCCTCCAAACCCCTCTAAACCCTCTCTATACCCCTCTGAACCCCGATAAAGCCCTCTAAACCACTATAAACCCATATAAATCCCATGTAAACACCTCTAAACCCCTCTAAACTAATCTAGCCCCCTCTAAACCCCTCCAAACACATATAAACCCCTGTAAACCCATATAAATCCTTCTAAACCCTTGTAAACCCCTCTAAAGAGCTCTAAACCCCTCTAAACCCCTATAAAGACCTCTAAACCCCTGTAAACCCATTTAAACCCCCCTGAAAACCCCATGTAAACCCCCTCTAAACCCCTGTAAACCCCTCTAAACACCCTGTAAACCTCTCTAAAACCCTATAAACCCCTCAACGCTCCTCCATACCACTCAAACCTCTCTAAACACCGGTAAACACCTGTAAACCGCTCTGAACCCCTCTAAACGCCCCTGTAAACACCATGTAAACCCCCTTAACCAATGTAAGACGTATGTAAACCACCCTAAGCCCCTGTAAACCCCTCTAAACCCCTGTAAACCTCTCTACACCCATCTAAACCCCATGTAAACCCCATGTAACCCCCCCCCCTAAGCCGTAAACCCCCTCTAAACCCCTCTAACCCCTGTAATCCCCTCTCAACCCCTATAAAGCCCTCTAAACCACTATAAACCCCCTGTAAACCCTATGTAAACCCCTCTGAGCCCCTGTACACCACTCTAAACCCTATAAACCCCAAACCCCTGTAAATCCTTCTAAACCCTATTGAAACCTCTGTAAACCCCTATAACCCCTCCAAACCCCTCCAACTCGCTCTAAACTTCTCCAAACCTTTCCATACCCCTCCAACACCCTCTAAACAACTGTAAACCCCTATAAAGCCCTATAAACCCATCTAAACCCCATGTAAACCCCTGTATACCTCATGTAAACCTCTTTAAACCCCCTGTAACTCCCTCTAAACCCTTCTAAGCTCATATAAAGCCCTCCAAACGCTGGTAAACCCCTGTAAACCCCAATTAAGCAATCTAACGCCCTCTAAACCCATCTAAACCACTGTAAACCCAATGTAACCCCCTAAACTCCTGTAAACCCCATGTACACCCCCTAAACCCCTGTAAAACACCTCTAAACCCCTGTAAAACCTCTCTAAAACCCTCCAAACTCCACTAACCCCTCTAAAAAACTGTAAACCCCTCGAAACCTCTGTAAATTCCTCTAAATCCGTGTAAATCCCTCTAACCCACTCTAAACCCCCTCTAAACACCTGTAACCCCCTCTGAACCCCTGTAAACCCCTATTAACCCCTGTAATCCACTACAAACCCCTCTATTCCCATCTAAACCCCTGTAAATCCCATGTAAACCCCTCTAAACCTCTGTAAACCTCTCTAAACCACTCTCAACCCCTAAAAAGTCTTCTAAACCCCATGCAAACCCCTCTAAACCCCTGTAAACCCATCTAAACATGTGTAAACATCTCTACAACCCTCTAACCCCCTCTAAACCCCTCCAAAGCGCTCTAAGCCTCTCCAGGCCCCTCCAATTCCCTCCAAACCCCTCTACCCCTATCCATACCCCTCTAAACACCTCTAAACCCCTATAAAGCCCTCTAAACCCATGTAAATCCCCCTGTAAACCCGCTGTAAACCACATGTAAACCCCTGTTCCCCTCTAATCCCCTGTACTCCCTCTAAACCCATCTAAATCCCCTGTAAACTCCATGTAAACCCACTAAACCCCATATAAACCACTAAATCCATATAAAGCCCTCTAAACACCTCTAAACCCCTTCTAAATCCCATGTAAACCCCTCTAAACCCCTTCTAAATCCCTTCTAAATCCCTGTAAACCCCTCTAAACCCCTGTAAACCCCTGTAAACCAATTGAATCCCTTATAAAACCCTCTAAACATCTGTAAACCCCTCTAAAGCACTCTACACCTGTAAACCCCTGTAAACCCCTCGAAACCACTCTAAACCCATCATAAACCCTCTAAACCCCTCCAAACCACTGTAAATCCCTCGAAACCCCTGTAAATCCTTCTAACACCCACTAAACCCCCTCTAAAAACCTGTAAATCTCTCTAAATCCCTGTAAACCCCTCTAAACCACACTAAACAACTGTAAACCCCTGTAACATAGAAACATAGAAACATAGAAAATAGGTGCAGGAGTAGGCCATTCGGCCCTTCGAGCCTGCACCGCCATTCAATATGATCATGGCTGATCATCCAACTCAGTATCCTGTACCTGCCTTCTCACCATACCCCCTGATCCCTTTAGCCACAAGGGCCACATCTAACTCCCTCTTAAATATAGCCAATGAACTAGCTTCAACTACCTTCTGTGGCAGAGAATTCCACAGATTCACCACTCTCTGTGTGAAAAATGTTTGTGTGACCCCTTGTTCTGGACTTCCCCAACATCGGGAACAATCTTCCTGCATCTAGCCTGTCCAACCCCTAAAGAATTTTGTAAGTTTCTATAAGATCCCCCCTCAATCTTCTAAATTCTAGCGAGTACAAGCCGAGTCTACCCAGTCTTTCTTCATATGAAAGTCCTGACATCCCAGGAATCAGTCTGGTGAACCTTCTCTGTACTCCCTCTATGGCAAGAATGTCTTTCCTCAGATTTGGAGACCAAGACTGTACGCAATACTCCAGGTGTGGTCTCACCAAGACCCTGTATTACTGCAGTAGAACCTCCCTGCTATACTCAAGTCATTTTGCTATGAATGCTAACATACCATTCGCTTTCTTCACTGCCTGCTGCACTTGCATGCCTACTTTCAATGACTGGTGGTCCATGACCCCCAATACCATGTGCTTTAAGTTTGTATACTAATCTCTTATGTGGGACCTTGTTGAAAGCCTTCTGAAAGTCCAGATATAACACATCCACTGGTTCTCCCTTATCCACTCTACTAGTTACATCCTCGAAAAATTCTATAAGATTCGTCAGACATGATTTACCTTTCGTAAATCCATGCTGACTTTGTCCAATGATTTCACCACGTTCCAAATGTGCTGCTATCCCATCTTTAATAACTGACTCTAGCCGTTTCCCCACTACCGATGTTAGACTAACTGGTCTGTAATTCCCCGTTTTCTCTCTCCCTCACTTTTTAAAAAGTGGGTTACATTAGCTACCCTCCAATCCTCAGGAACTACTCCAGAATCTAAAGAGTTTTGAAAAATTATCACTAATGCATCCACTATTTCTGGGGCTACTTTCTTAAGTATTCTGGGATGCAGATTATCTGGCCCTGGGGATTTATCGGCCTTTAATCCATTCAATTTACCTAACACCACTTCCCGGCTAACCTGGATTTCACTCAGTTCCTACATCTCATTTGACCCGCGGTCCCCGGCTATTTCCGGCAGATTATTTATGTCTTCCTCAGTGAAGACAGAACCAAAGTAATTATTCAATTGGTCTGCCATGTCCTTGTTCCCCATAATCAATTCACCTGTTTCCGACTGCAAGGAACCTACATTTGTTTTAACTAATCTTTTTCTATTCACATATCTATAAATACTTTTGCAGTCAGTTGTTATGCTCGCTGCCAGTTTTGTTTCATAATCAATTTTCCCTTTCCTAATTAAGCCCTTTGTCCTTCTCTGCTGGACTGAATTTCTCGCAGTCCTCTGGTAGGCTGCTTTTTCTGGCTAATTTGTATGCTTCATCTTTTGTTTTGATGCTATCCCTGAATTCCCTTGTTATCCACGGATGCACTACCTTCCCTGATTTATTCTTTTGCCAAACTGGGATGAACAATTGTTGTAGTTCATCCATGCAGTCTTTAAATGCCTTCCATTGCACATCCACTGTCAACCCATTAAGAATCAATTGCCAGTCTTTGGCCAATTCACGTCTCATACCCTCAAAGTTATCTTCCTTTAAGTTCAGAACCCTTGTTTCTGAATTAATTATGTTACTCTCCATCCTAATGAAAAACTCAACCATATTATGGTCACTCTTGCCCAAGTAAACCCCTCTAAGTCCCTGTAAACGCATGTAAACCTCTGTAAACCACTCTAACCCCTGTAAAGCACTATAAAACCCTATATTTCCATCTAAACCCCTGTAAATCCCATGTAAACCTTTCTAAACCCCTGTACACCTCTCTAAACCACTGTAAACACCCTAAAAAGCCCTCTAAAACCCTCGAAACCCATCGAAACCACATGTAAACCCATCTAAACCCCCCTGTAAACCCCTCTAAACACCCCAAACCGCTCTAAACCTCTCCAGACCCCTCCAATTCCCATCAAACCCCTCTAACCCTATCCAAACATCTCTAAACCCCTCTAAACCCATATAAAGTTCTCTCAACCCATCTAAACCCTGTAAACCCCTGTATACCCCATACAAACCCCCAGACCCCCTGTAAACTCCATGTAAATCACTCTAAACCCCTAGAAAGCCCTCTAAACCACTCTAATCCCATGTAAACCCTCTGTAAACCCCATGTCAACCCCTCTAAAGCTCTCTAAACCACTCTAAACCCCGGTAAACCCCTCTAAACCTCTCTAAAGCCCTCTCAACCCATCTAACCCCCCTGTAAACCCCTGTACATCCCATGTAAACCCCCAAAACCCCTGTAAACCCCATTTAAACCACTCAAAACCCCTATAAAGCCCTCTAAACCCCTCTAAACCCATGTAAACCCCCTGTAAACCGCCTGCAACTCCTGTAAACCCCTATAAACCCCTATAAATACATTTGCAACAAATACGTTTTGTCGTAACAAAATTGTTAAATTCTTTGTTAGTCCATCCATATCCCTGACTGGGTTGTTTGAAACAGGTTTGGGTTTTGTGTTCCATTGAATAATTAAAACTATTTTTGAACTTGAACCTGGTTTTTGAATTATGTTACGCGGCTCTGAAGTACCTGCATTCGGGAGTCGTAACAAAATGGACTAACAAAAACTAGCTGGACTAACAAACAATTTTGTTACGACTCCCAAATTTAACAGTGCTCCAGCCAGCCACGTGATGGACCGAACCGGAGACTCTAAAACCTGCCTAAAGAGATATAACCCTGAAACAAAATACACGAAAACACTGAGGTCAGCCCTTATCCGTCCCAATTCAATATTTGTTAATAAGTAATGGTGAAAGTACACAAAATTCTATGCCAGGTGGCCAGGCCTTCCGCAGCTCACTCCAGCAGTCAGCTCACAAGTCAGGGTCGACGAAGTAGAGAGAGAATCCTGGGAGACTCTGGTATTTAATGTTAGTGTTTTCGTGTATTTTGTTTCAGGGTTATATCTCTTTAGGCAGGTTTTAGAGTCTCCGGTTCGACGGTCCATCACGTGGCTGGCTGGAGCACTGTTAAATTGTTTGTCAGTCCATCCATATCCCTGACTGGGTTGTTTGAATCAGGTTTGGATTTTGTGTTCCATTGACTAATTAAAACTATTTATGAACTTGAACCTGGATTTTGAATTATGTTACGTGGCTCTGAAGTACCTGCATTCGGGAGTCGTAACAAAATGGGTCAGGTATTTAAGCTTCAGATGAGTCACCCATCACCTGGCGCAGCTTGGCCAATCGGGTACAGGAGCCTTGGCCAATCAGGTACAGGAGCCTTTTAACTCAGCACTTCAACTCCCCCTCCCATTCCAAATCCGATCTTTCTGTCCTGGGCCTCCTCCATGGCCAGAATGAGTCCCACCGCAAATTGGCGGAACAGCACCTCATATTTCACTTGGGTAGTCCTTGATTTCTCCCTCTTTCCACTCCCCTTCCCAGCTCTCCCACAGCCCACTGTCTCCGCCTCTTCCTTTCTTCTTCCCGCCCCCTCCACCCCCACATCAGTCTGAAGAAGGGTCTCAACCTGAAACGTTGCCTATTCCTTTGCTCCACAGATCCTCCCTCACCCGCTGAGTTTCTCCAGCATTTTTGTCTATCTTAAAATATTAGCTACTCTCTTTCTGCAACAAAGCATTACGCTCACCAGAACTTCACATGAAATAGGTTAGAATATTCCATTTTCCATTCTATACTGCCATCGTAGAGTCTGTCCTCACCTTCTCCATCATTTTTTCACTCCTTTATTATATTGTTTACAGTGTACTATGTTTACATATTCTGTTGTACTGCTGCAAGTAAGAATCTTATAGTTCTATCTGGGACATGAAAATAAAACACTTGAAAAAAGACTTGATATTCAGCAGTTATTATTAATTTTTTACCAAACATCAAAGTCACATGAACTGAATATATAAATTCTGTACAAAGCCTATGAATCCTATGCCTCAAACAAAACAAGAATATTATGAAGTGTAATCATGCCCACCCCACCCATTGAGGAATTAAAGAATTACAGCAATTTAAAACTGCACATGATAACTTTGGAGAAAGTATGGAAAAATTACTTCATTGTGAATCATAGTGACAATATCTGCACCCACACGTTAATAAAGCTGGTATTAAGGTCACATTCTCATGTAAGCCAACACCACTCTAAGATCAATACTAAGAATACAATTCTTATACGTACCAATCTGACAACAACATCTACAGGTAATCCTGATGGACGTTATTATAAACAATATTCGCAACACAAATTTTGTGGTTAACCAATGGTATAAAATTAGCGATAAAAAGCTTGATTTGATTGTATTTATGTATAGTATTATCTGATCTGATTGGATAACATGCAAATCAAAGCTTTTCACTGTACCTCAGTACATGTGACAATATCTTTGAAGTCTTACCTCACTATCCTGAGTGATTTGTACTTGTTCTCCCTGTGGTACCTGTGCGATATGCAGGTGCCCCTGTACAGCCAGTAGACAGAAAAGGCATGGAAAGGGAAGAGGAAAAAGTATTACTGACTGAAAATAGATCACAAGGATACAAACTTTACCAGAGGAGAAAGGTTAAAGGAACAAATTAATCAAAAAATGTATTTAATGATGATTTAACAATACAGATGCAAAATATTATAAATGGCAACCACAAAACAAGACCACTTTAAAACAACGAGATATTGCAAATATTCCATTAATTTTCTAACCATTCACACAAGACTAAAATATTTCACGTGACATGGATGATGTAAAATCAAGTGCACATGTTACATCTGCATAAAATTACGTCCCATATTGGAAGCTTCATTTTATAGAAAACACATTTCTTGAAAACCCATAGCATCTCTTTACATACTGCCCATTTGATCAAAAGCCACTCACTAGGCAAGCAATAAACACAGGAAAACATGCTATAATAGAAAAACATCCACTTTCTTTTAAAGAGCAATAATTGGCAGTCCATTGCTGCTGCCTAGACCATGTGGAACATAGAAACACGAGAAAGTGATGAAAGTAAGCATGCAGGTACGGCAGGCAGTGAAGAAAGCGAATGGCATGTTGGCCTTCCATAACAAGAGGAGTTGAGTATAGGAGCAAAGAGGTCCTTCGGCAGTTGTATAGGGCCCTAGTGAGACCACACCTGGAGTATTGTGTGCAGTTTTGGTCCCCTAATTTGAGGAGGGCATTCTTGCTATTGAGGGAGTGCAGGGTAGGTTCACCAAGGTTAATTCCCAGGACGGCAGGATTTCATATGCTGAGAGAATGGAGCGGCTGGACTTGTATACTATGAAATTTAGAAGGATGTGATGGGATCTTATTGAAACGTACAAGATTATTAATGGTTTGGACACACTAGAGGAAGTAACATGTTCCCGATGTTTGGGGAGTCCAGAACCAGGGGCCACAGTTTAAGAATAAGGTGTAAACCATTTAGAACGGAGATGAGGAAAGACTTTTTCACACAGAGCGTTGTGAGTCTGTGGAATTCTCTGCCTCGAGGGCGGTGGAGGCCGGTTCTCTGGATACTTTAAAGAGAGAGCTTGATAGAGCTCTTACATATAGCAGAATCAGGGGATATGGGGAGAAGGCAGGAACGGGGAACTGATGATTGTGGATGATCAGCCATGATCACAATGAATGGCTCGAAGGGCCGAATGTCCTACTCCTGCACCTATTGTCTATAAAATGTCTTCCCTGTTGAGTTATTTTTTTTTTTTTTTTTTTAATTTGTATTTTATTAGAAGTAAATTACATTACAACCACATACATTAGTACTTGTCATTTATATCTTCTTACAATTAATGTACTCCATTTATTTTTTACACTAGAAAAGGAAAAGATTGAAAGAAAGAAGAAAGTGAAGGAAAAAGTGGAAGTGTAGGAAATGTGACAACAAAAAAGGACAAAGACCCTATAAGAGCAAAATTAAAAACAAAAGAAAAAGAGTTAAGAAATAGACCCTAGGAAAAAAAGAAAGAGAGAAAGAGGAAAAAGAGAGAAACAAATATTTTTATGAGCATTACGCAAAATGGACATACCAACTCTTCAACTATCGTCCCCCCTTACCTGACCTCAATTTTTTTTAATTTTTTTTAAAGTACTTTTGCACCTTATGTTTGTAATAATTCTATAAATGCAGACCACGTCAGGTGGAAATGATCTGGTTTACCTGCTAGGAGGAGTCTTATCTCTTCTAGGTGTAATGTTTCAAACATATTTGAAATCCACATATTTATAGTTGGTATTGGAGCCTTCTTCCAAAATTTTAGAATTAGCTTTTTTCCAGTTATTAACCCATAGTCCATTAGTTTCTTTTGAAACACATTTAATTCTGGACCATCTTCCGTTATACCGAAGATAATCCATTCTGCTTTGGGTATCAGTCTTGTTTTAAATAACTTTGTAAAGATTTCAAAAATTTCATTCCAAAATTTTTGAATTTTTGTACAAGAAACGAATGAGTGCGTTATAGTAGCTTCTTGGGATTGACATTTATCACAAATAGATGATACATTTGGGAAAATGTTATGAATTTTAGTTTTAGAATAATATAATCTATGTAAAATTTTAAATTGTATTAAAGTGTGTCTTACATTAATCGAGCATTTACTTACATTTAATAAGTATTCATTCTAACTTTCCTTTGAAATTTTAATAGCTAACTCTTGTTCCCAGTCTCTTCTGATACCCTCCGTAGATGGTATTTGTGCATTTAAGATAATATTATACAAATATGATATTAAGTTTCCTGATTCCGCTTTTATCTGCATTGCCTCGTCCAGTACATCTGCTGGGTTATTATGATGATCTTTTGTATATTTTTTCAAATAGTCGCATATTTGAAAATATTTAAAATATTGATTATTTCCGAGTTTATATTTTATTTGTAATTGTTGAAATGAAAGTAATTTTCCAGTTTCATACAAGTCACCAAGCGTTTTAATTCCTAATCTATCCCATTGTGTATAAGCTTTATCTATAATAGAAGGATTAAACGAAGGGTTATTGACTATAGGTAATAAAAGTGATAAATTTCTTAATTTTAAATTTTGTTTTATTTGTTTCCAAATTCGGATTGTACTATGGATAATTGGGTTCTTATTATAATTTATGTTATTCAATTTCATTGGAGAGAGGAGGATCGCTCCAATGTTTCTAGAGGAGCAATCCTCTTCCTCCATTACAATCCAGTCCGCTTGTTGGGCGGAGTTATCCATCAGTTGAATCATATTTTTAATATTTACTGACCAATAATAATACATAAAATTAGGTAGTGCTAAACCCCCTAATACTTTAGGTTTATTCAGATGAGTTTTTTGTATTCTGTGTGATTTATAGTCCCATATAAAATTAGTGATATCTGAGTCGAGTTTTTTAAAAAACTTCTTTGGTAAGTATATAGGAATTGATTGAAATAGGTATAAAATTTGTGGTAAAAAGATCATTTTTATTGCGTTTATTCGGCCTATTAAAGACATCGGGAGCGTTTTCCAAAATTTAATTAGTGTGTTTAATTTATTAAGTAAGGGGTCAAAATTTGCCCTAAACATACCTTGATATGATCTGGTAATTTCGATTCCCAAATATTTAAATTTTTCTGTAGCTATTTTAAAAGGGAATTTTAAAAATGTGATGAATCTTTCGGTTTTATTGACATAATTTCACTTTTATTCCAATTTATTCTATATCCAGAAAAAGATCCAAAATCTTCAATTAAATTTAATATATTTGGTATAGTGATTTGAGGTTTTGTAATGTACAGTAATATATCATCCGCGTATAAAGATATTTTATTATATGAATCTTTAGTATTATATCCATGGATATCAGGGTGTATTCTAATTTTTTCTGCTAGCGGTTCAATAATGAGAGCAAACAGTTGTGGTGATAATGAGCATCCTTGTCTATTTCCCCTTGATAGTTGGAATTTCGAGGATAATATGTTATTAGTTAGTATTCTAGCTGTAGGTTTGTTATATAGTAACTTAATCCATAGAATAAAATTCTCCCCCAGTTGAAATTTTTGTAATACTTTGTCCATATAATTCCATTCTACTTGATCAAATGCTTTTTCAGCATCCAGCGAAATAATTGATAATTCTTGATCTTCAGATTTGTGTGAATGCATTATGTTGAGTAGACGTCTCATATTGTTAGATGAATATCTCTTAGGGATAAACCCCGTCTGATCTGGGTTTATTAATTTACTAATGTATTTACTTAATCTTCTAGCTAATGTTTTCGCTAATATTTTTTGATCTGTGTTTAACAATGCTATAGCTCTATATGAACCAGGTTCTTCTAAGTCCTTATTTTTCTTAGGTATTAATGTAATCGTTGATTCCGCTAATGTATCAGGGAGTATTCGTTTTTTAAAAGCATATTGGTACATTTTTTGTAATCTTGGTATTATTTTATCGTAAAAGCTTTTATAAAATTCATTAGTAAATCCGTCAGGGCCTGGTGTTTTTCCATTCTTTAGTGAGTTTATTGTATCTTCTAATTCCTTAATTGAGATTTGTGCACCCAGTTCATCTTGTTCCTTCAATTCTAGCTTTGGAAGGTTACAGGTATCCAAGAACTTTGTGATATTATTGGAATCACTTGTTGTTTTAGATGTATACAAATTCTCATAAAATTGCGCAAATCTATTATTAATATCCTTTGGTGTTGTTAATAATTCCCCTTTATCTGATTTGATCTTTGGTATAGTATGTTCCTTTTCTCGTTTTTTTAGCTGGCGAGCCAAAAGTTTATGCGGTTTATCCCCAAATACAAAGTGCTCTTGTTTTGTAATTTGAAAAAGTCTTATAAGTTTGGCAGATAATAATTTATTTAATTTAAATTTTAAAATTATTATTTTATTATGTTTATCTATTGATGGATCTTTAGCATTATCTATATCCATTTGTCTAATAAGTTCTTCTAACTGTCTTTGTTCATTCTTATTCTTTTTATTTTGAAAAGCTTGATATGAAATTATTATACCCCTAATGTATGCTTTAAAAGATTCCCATAATACAGTAGGCAATATATCTGGAGTATCATTTGTTTGAAAAAAGACCTCCATTTGTTCTTTTAAATATATACTCGCTTGTGGATCTTTTAGAATTTGAGAATTAAATCTCCAAAACGAATTATTCTTAGACAATCCTTCCAGTTTTAAAAAGAAAGTTAGTGGAGAATGGTCTGAAATCGAGTTTGTGTGGTATATTGCATTAGATGTTTGTGGGATTAATTTTGTATCCAGCAGAAAGTAGTCTATACGTGAGTATGTCTTATGTACCATTGACTAAAACGAGTATTCCCTGCCAGTTGGATTAACAATTCTCCAAACATCTGCGATATTAGTGTTGTTTATATAGGTATTGAGAAGCTCCCCAGTTTTCGATTTCATATTCCCTCTCTGTTTTTGACTTGATTTATCTAAGTACGGATCTAAAACACAGTTAAAGTCTCCTCCTATTATAACATTTTGATAGTTTGACTCTGCAATTATGTTGAAAATTTTATTGAAAAAGTGGGGGTTATCAAAGTTAGGGGCATATATATTTACCAAAGTAAGTGATCATGGATTTCTCCATTAACTATTAGGTATCTCCCTTCTATATCTGTTATAATATTCTTTGCTTTAAATGGTATACCTTTTCTTATGATGATTGACGTGCCTCTAGATTTTGAAGTAAATGAAGAGTGGTATGTTTGACCTATCCATTTCGCCCTTAACCTAACTTGATCCTGAGATTTTAGGTGTGTTTCTTGTAGGAAGATAATGTCAGAGTTGTACAGTTTCAGCTGAGCTAGTATCTTACCCCTTTTAATAGGTTCGTTAATACCTCTTATATTCCAACTACAAAATGAGATTCCTCCTAGGTTCTTTTGTGTGGTGTCATGCATTTTGAATAATTATAGTACCTTTAAATCTTGTGGTGCGTCCAAATCCCAGGTCTTTAGGTATTGGGGGAGCTTTTGAGTTTTTAAGTTTTGCTGTTATGTCCATTTTACGCTTGTCACTAAGCACAAAACACAAACAAGTGATTTTATGTGATAAAAAAACCCTATAAAAGTGAAGATACAGTGTCTAATATAGTCGGCACTGTAGCGAGTGTCCCACCTGTAGGTGGGAAAAAACCTTGTTTTGACTTCCATTGCGTTGTTACACAAATAGCTCCGCTCTCTTGGTTAATCATAACATATTATAATATTAAAACGGGGCCTCAGATTCAGATATATAATACACTTTTACCCTGTGTATTTCATTGTAACATATATATATATCGGAATTTTAACTACTAATTATTAAACCGATACTTTTGACTTCTATAAAAATCAACTGCTGGTTGAAGGGGTTAACGAGACGTGCCCCTGGACCTAAGCCAGTTGCTCGTTTCTCATCCCCTCCTCCCACTTATAGATAAGGTTTCAGTTTATTAAAAATTCATATTAGTAAGTTAGTTCGTTATTTTTGTTTTTATTAGTATTCTAATCTAACATGCATAATTTATTAAGTTGTTAATAGGATAAGTTCTTACAATTGGTTATAATATTATATTCTAATAAGCAATTATAAGCTTTCTGGTATAAACCATTGCCATCTGGTCAGATGTTTACTCGTTTTGAACAGAAAGTGTCCTTGATTCAACATTCCAAAGATAACAGTGTAACTATCCCCAGACAAAGCATTGCTTAAAATGGTTCAGATCTCCCTTTTCATTTCTATTTTTCAACGATAGTTTGAGCATATTTAAACGCTTCTTCAGGCTTAACAAATGACTTTTCAAGACCCTTAAAGGAAATACGCATTTTCGCGGGATAAAAAATCCCAAATCTGATCCCTTCTCTCCCTCTTAAAAGATCTTTAACCTTCTCAAATTTGTTTCTTTTTTGCACTATTTCATACGGGTAGTCCCTGAATATCTTAATAGTATCATTGTCCAGCCGCAATTGCACACCGTATTTGATTTTACTCATAACATCTTCCAGTTCTAAAATGTCCCGAAATTTCACAATAATATGTCGTGGATAAGTTTTTCCCGCACCAAATCTTTGTTTAAATCTTGGGACACGATGAGCCACTTTGATTTTTGGTTCTTTGGAAAGATTCAGCAGTTGTTTAAGCAAGCCCATGGCAAACTCACGTACGTCTTCCCCTTCGGCTCCCTCTGAAACTCCAAGAATTCTCAAATTCTGGCATCTAGAGCGAGCTTCCAGGTCCAGGCATTTGACTGAGACTTTCTCCAGTTGAGTCACCATCTGTAGTGAAGTTTGTTCGTTTTCTCACCTCATTTGCTCATGTTCTTGCCTCATTTTCGCCATGTCTTCAACCATTCGAGCCATGTTTTTCTCCAATTCCGTAATTGTGTGCATACTTGCAGCTACTGTTTCAAGCACAACCGTGAACTTATCCGTATTAGTTTGATCCATCTTGTCCATTCTCTCTGATAGTCCATCTTTCACCTCATCAATTCGTTTATTCATAATGTCCAGTGAATCAATCATATTCTTCTGGTTACCAGCATTTAATTCCCTCATCATCTTCTCCATTCCTTCCATCATTATTTTCATATTTTCCTTCATTTCCTTCTTATCTTCCTTCCTATTTTCCTTCATTTCCTTTTTATCTTCCTTCATATTTTTCTTCATTTTCCATCATAATTTTATTTTCGTCCAAAATCTCATCTTTCATATTTTCCACTGATTTCTTCCAGTCATCAAACTCTTTCTTAGATCTTGTATCCATTTCTGCAGCCACTTCAGAGACTTCAGAGACTTCAGAGGTAACTTCTGCTTCAGACTTCTTCTGGTCTTTCAGCAGCTTTTTCACTGCTCTCTGAGGGCTCACAGCTGGAGACAGTTTACTCATTTAAAGGGCTTCAAACCACCGTTTAAAACATCGCGCTTAGTGATGACGTCATCAGCGCGGCGACCAGAAGCTCCGGTAAGGTTTTTAAAAACAATCCCGATTTTTGGACCCATTTTACACGATAAATCGTGAAATTTTTCGGGAGAGGAGCTAGGTGCACGTCTGTTAGTACAACATGGCACCACCGGAAGTCCTGTTGAGTTATTTTCAACTGAATGACACCACGTATAACCTGTAACAGATACACTGCCTCGTAATCTTTAATGTGGACAAAATGGAGCAACCTTGGAATTAAAAGAAATAGTTGATCTAGCAATAGTTGATGAGAGTTTCTACAGATAACATTAACTCCTGAAAGACCCGACTTTAATTTTCAGATTCTGTACCTACGTCTACTCTATCCAAACTGCAGAATTATCTTCTTTCTACACCATACCTCACACATCACGCAGACTGTGTTCCCATGAATGATCGTACTGGAGGACTGAGTGTTAAAATGCACAGTGCTGCAGGGAAGCTGGCAGAGCGCCTGCTCTTCCGTTTACAGCATGCTGTGGTAACGAGAAGGTAGATGATGGGGCCTGGTGCAAACTGCCATCATCCTGGTTGTCTGTTCCTGTGCCAGGAACATGGCTCTCCTCCAGCAATAAATCACCCATGGCTCACTGTGGAGATGTTAGACAGTTTAGCGCAAGCAACATTGCTGCAATATTGGGCTGAAGGTTAAATCTCAGCTAGCATGTTGTGTGTGGACCATTATTGGGGAAGGGGAGCAGCAGCACCAAGTGTTGAAAGACTGCCTAGATCATTGGATCTCGACCATCACTTGTGAAAGAGGTGCCACAAGAGCACCTGCAGAATACAAGGTTCACAGCTGTAGACCAGTACAGCATCAAGCAGCAGCAGTAAGGACACAGCAGGTATCTGGCACAAAGAACAAGGCCATGTACCTCTGAGTGATTCATCTGATGATCAAAGGCGCTATAACAAATAAGCACTGTGGAATAATGCTCTGCAGTGTACCAGAGTATTCATCCCATCAATTCCCTAACAAAAAAATCATCAACACAATTATCCCCATTTGTTCTAAATTTCAGAAAGTATATCCCAGGTTTGTGTAACTTCTCATAACTTAACCTTCGCAGACAAGGTATGACTGATAAATCTACATTCCTCTCTAAAGCCGATGTATTTCGCCACGGGTGTAGTCTCCAGAACTCTTGATTTATTCCATTGCGATCTAAAAAGGGCTTTGGACACATGCAGCATAGCTTTCATCTATATGGTTGCCAGGTTTCCAAATATTCAGATTACTTTTCCATCCTTATCATTCGAATGATCTACCTCATATTCGGGCAGGGTTCCATTTCTGAGAATGAGGGGGGGGGGGGAAAGGGGTCTGCAGGCGGCGGCGGGGGCTCGTTAACAAGCCGCAGATGTTGGCGGGACCGGCGGTAAATAGTACCGTCATGGTCGACTAGAAAGGACCCCAGGCTTGCCATCGTCGTCGGTACTGCTGGTTCGCCGCGGTCCTATCTAGTCGACCATGACGGTGCTGTTTACCACCGGTCCCGCCAACATCTGCAGCTTGTTAACGAGACCCCTTTCCCCCCCCCACTGTCTGCCATGTTGCCTGCCCCTCCACGTATGCCCCGCTCTCCACCAGCCAGTCCTCCCTCACCTGCCCGTCTTCCCGCTACTGCTCCTGCTTCCCCTGCTCCGTCTCCGGTTTCTCTTTCTCCTCCCGGTTCCCCGGTTCTCTCACCCGCGCCTGCTGCTACTCAAGTTCCTCCTGCAGAGGGGGGAGATGGCGAGCTGCGTACCCGGTCCGGGCGGGTGGTCAGGCCGCCTGTCCGTTATGGTGATTTTGCTTAACTGTTTGCTCACCTGCTCGTAGCGTACGAGACGTGGTCGCCTTGTCACTACTGTATTGCTTTTTATTTCCAAGGGGAAGGATGTAGATGACATGTGCATGTACCTTTAACATAGTGACCTCACCACTACTAACCACTCCCCACATAACTAGTATAATTACAACCTTCCCACCCAGTGCTCGCTCTCTGGTTCCGGTGACAGACCACGAACAGCTAGGGTAGTAAAGTATGTGTATCATAAATAAACAGTTGTAAAGACACAGTGTGTTATGACGCCTCTTTACAATAACCCAGACAGTTTTCAAGTTTGAGATGCAGCTGTGAACTTTTATTTTAAAATCATTTTGTTCCAGCCTTATTAGGTCCATGGTATTGGATGATCCCACATTAATATCCATCTGTCAGTTTTGTTAATTTTGCTCAATCTATTAACATCTTTATAATTTAAATGCTCCCATCTACACTACCTACAATGCCAGCAATCCACGTGTTATCATGACTCTTAATCCCATTCATCATGTCATTGACAAAAAGTGAACAGTGAACTGTTATGGCTGATCAGTCTGAAGAAGAGTCTCGACCCGAAACGTCACCTATTCCTTCGCTCCATAGATGCTGCCTCACCCGCTGAGTTTCTCCAGCATTTTTGCCGACCTTCGATTATTCCAGCATCTGCAGTTAGTTTAGTTTAGTTTGGAGATACAGCGCAGAAACAGGCCCTTCGGCCCACCGAGTCCGCATCAAGCAGCGATCCCCACACATTAACATTTACAGAGACAATTTTACGTTTATACTAAGTCAATTAACCTACAAACCTGTACGTCTCTGGAATGTGGGAGGAAACCTAAGTTCTTGGAGAAAACCCACGAGGTCACGGGGAAAAAGTACAAACTCTGTACAGACAGCACCCGTAGTCAGGAGTAAACCCGGGTCTCTGCCGCTGTAAGCGCTGTATGGCAGCAACTCTACCTTTGTGCCCGTAGTGTTGTGTTCTTAACAATTTTTTTTAAACTGAGAAATGGAAACTAATTTACCGTGGGGATTTTTAATCTTCTTTGACAATTTCTCAGTGGACTACACAGGTGTAGGGATCATGGAACAAATTTAAGGCTATAGCACTAACCGACCAAGCCCTGACAAGGACTGGTAGACGAGATTAATTTCACTGTGGTATATCTTGAAATACTCACTACTTGTTGAACTTGTCCATCCTCGCCGATCCGATGGATGTGAACTTGCTGAGCATTTGCCAATGCATAGTGTAGTGTTTGGGCCTGGTTTTGCCGTGAATCTCCTGATGATGGCATTGATCCTTGCATTCCCCCTTCAACAAAGGAAAACAATTTTCAAATTCACGTTGGATAAAATTAGGACTACTCAAGAGTCATACAGCATGGAAACAGGCCCATCTCACGCCAAGCAAGATGCCCTATCTACACTAGCCCCACCTGCCTGCATCTGGCCTATATCCTTCTAATATTGATAGTAATAGTAATAAGGTCTTTCATAACTTGCAGCCTATAGTTAAACACATGACATGTGAAATCCTGTTCACTGCCACAGCATTTGGAAAGCTAGACACTGTGATCTAATAAAAAAGAAAATCCTTGATAGCCAAATAATGTTGAGTATTATCGACATTGTGAATTTTATACTTGGTTCAACTATATTTAGCTTAGAATTGATTCAGTTGGTAGGAATTAAGTATTTTACATCAGTTCTTTACTCCAGATGTTGCTGGGGACTCAATATAAAGAAATATGTGAAGAAAAGGCAGAAAACTGATTTTAAAAGAGCAGGTTCAAGATGGCTAACTACTTAAACCTGGTGGAGAAAACACAAAAGAGGAAATCACAGAGGTCCTGGCCATAATTTTAAGGAGAACTGAAAGACTGATAAATATAGTAACTACAAACCAGTCATTTTAGCTTCACTGGTGGGAAAGTTCTAGAAATAATAATTAGGGTTAGAATTAAGTCCCTGTCCCACTTTCACGGCCTAATTTGTGACCTCTGCCGAGTTTGCCCTTGACTCATATTCGCAGCATGGTTGCCAAGAGGTCGTAGGAGGTCTTCCTCATGCTCAAGAGTGGTCTCTGCGTACTCGTGCATCAAGTAGGTCACAGCGGTTTTTTCTAGCCTGATAAAAAATGTCCACGTGTAAAAAAAAAGGTCGGCATGGAAAAAATTGATACTTTTTACTCATAGGTAGGTCGTAGGTAGGTCGTAGTAGGTTGTGATGCTAGTCCGTAGGTAGTCGTAGGTGGTCGGAGGCAGTCGAATGTAATAGCTCCGGGGTGAAAAAAAGGTCAGTAAAAAGAAAGGTTATTTAAACAGCAGAACGTCACCTCTGTCATGCCAAGGCATGTTCATTCATAGCTGGAGAGTTTTTTGGAGAGGAGACTTGTGTTTTCGAGATGGCACCAAAAAGGCAGCAGCGCAAGGGGGAGGGCACAACCCTAAAAAAAATCGGCCATGTAGGTGTTGCCCACCCAGGAGGAGGAGTGGCAGGAGGTGATAGTGCAGGAGGAGGTAGCCCTGCATGAGAGACACCTGGAGGAGGAGACCAGGGTGGTAGTATATGTCCCCACCACCACCCCATCCTTCACTGCCTCATTTGAAGGCAGCAAAGCAGCCCTTTCTCCTGTGTCTGACACAGCATCAGAGGCAGATGTCCCATTGGTGGTGAGGGAGGGCTGGCGGAAGGTTATGCCCTACACCTTCACCAGGCAGCAGGAGGGGGACCTTGAGGAATGGTTCCAGCAGAATGCCATCCTGTATGAAAAGGAAAATGAGGGGTACAGGGACAGGGATAAGAATGGCATGCTTGCCATCCACTGCCCCACATGTGCACTTAAAGTTCCATCTTTTGTCAAAGCCCAGCGCCACTCTCTTCCAGTCATCTGGTGTACTGGGACAGTCCCTCACGTCATCTCCATTCACCCATTGAGACCTCTTCTTGTGCTTCCTCTTCACCCTTGCTCTTCCCCTTCTGCCTTTCTTAAAAGGCTGCTGAAGCAAAAGGGCTACTGCAAACAGCAGTAAAACGTACATGGTCGAAGCCAGTCTTCAACATAGTCGAAGGAGGTCTTCTTCATAGTCGTGGGACTTCATCATAGTCGTAGGAGGTCGTAGACGTAGTCGTGGAAGGTCGTAGGTTACTGCGACCTTGATTTTTGTTTTAGGTCGTTTAAGGTCGTCAGAGGTTGCGAATTAGGTCGTGAAAGTGGGACAGGGGCTTTCGTAACATGGACAGGGATCGATTGATATCGACAAAGATAGGGCATACAGGCTATTAGAGGCATAGATATGGTTGATAGAACCTTTCTCCCAGGGTGGAAATGTCCAACACTAGAGGGCATAGCTATAAGGTGAGAGGGAAAAATGTAATGGGGGTGTGTGTGGCAAGTTTTTTTTATACACAGAGTAATGGAGGCCTGGAACGCATACCAGGGGTGGTGGTGGAGGCAGATACGATAGTGGAGTTTAAAAGGTTTTTAGATAGGCACATGGAAGAGAAGGAATAGAGGGATGTACAAGGCAATTAATTCAGTTTAACTTAGCATCATGTTCGGCACAAAGATTGTGGGCCAAAGGGCCAGTTCCTGTGCATTCATCATATGTATTCCATGAAGGGCTGAACATTCTCCTTCCATACTATAACCATTTTGTGGTTGAATTTAAATAAAAACCTGGTGGTCATACAGTCAAAAGTCTTACTGTTCATAATTACTTACATTGACATCACTATTTTTTAACAAAGTCTGTTTGCATACCTTATTTCAGCAGATAGTGCCTGATTTTAGAATTTGTATTTAATGTTATAATGAAAGACTCAGTGAAATAATGTTAATACATGTACCTCAAGTGAAAAAGGCTACTAAATTCCTTTCTAGGTAGTGTACACAGAATCCCATATAGTGTGATTTATACATTAGAAATGTTGCTACAAATCAATGAATTAACTTCCATATGCTTGGGAATCTTTAGAAGGGAACCGTTAATTCGCTCCTGATCACCGTCCAACTTTTTACAACACAGTTGCGGTTGTTAGCCAACTGCACACAAGGTCTTTGATCCCAGAAGCAGGACTGACGATGTCAGACTTCTGGTTTGGGAGTGGGGCTAATGGCTAGGCAGCCCAGTCATAACCCGATGAAGTTTGGCGCTGAGCCAGTGCTGCATGATGGATGTTCAGTATTTGCCCTGACAAGAACATCATTCCTGTGGCTTCCCTGAAGATGTAGCAATGGATAGAGCAGAGCTGGCAGAATCCTGGGACTGTCAATGAGTGGGGCAGAGTCCTACAGGATTCAATGGAGGATTTATGATGTAGCATTATCTTCCTGCATTCTGATGTGTGCACACACTTGCATTGGGAGTTCATCTATAAGGTTTGAGGACAAGTTCACTTTTTATCGTTCCGATGCAGGGTCTTGACTCAAAACATTAGCTGTACGGCGTAACCGGGAGGGAGCTGGAGACATCGGATGTGAGGAGCGTGGGCCGGTAGAGGGGTGTACTGGGGTAATGTCTCCAGCGCCTTCATGATCGGCTGCAGGAGGCGCTCCGGGACACAAAGATGGCCAGATGGGCCGACCGGACTTTGAATAATGGCGCCAAAAATGATAGTGCCCGCAAGAGTAATATATGCAAAAAGCAGTTGCATATGTGACAAATAAAACACTATTGATTATTGGACTTCGCCCCCTGCTTGCTTTGTTGAGTTATGCCAGCAGTTTGTTTTTTTGCTCACATACAGTTAATGGTTTAGATATTTCATGCACTGACAGTTCCCTTTGTAGTTTTTCGGCAACTTTGGGTTTTTCATGATGTAAAACCCCAATTTTGTCATCAAGAGGGCACAGGAGGAATAACAATGATGACAGAGCAAGTCTGCCTCAGTGATATGGGTAGATGGAAGCCAAAGAGCAGTAATTAAAGAAAGAACAGTTGAAAAAGTATTTAAACTCTGCATGAAAAATCCTGCTTAAAGTTATGGAATGAAGTCATTAAGTAACGAGAATTTGCCTCATCTACCTGATCCGCTCATGACCGAAGATGAGGGCGTCCTTCGGGCAAAACGTTTCACTGCCAAGCTTTGTCCATGCTATTTTCTGCGCCATGCAGTTCGACATTTAGAGTCTATGCTCTGTTTTATTCGGTACCAATCCGATTCAGTGATTCCAAATTTATGAAAAAGATGACCTACAAGTGTTAAAAAGTTGCATATTTAACTTTGTACGAGATACACGATTACAAGCAAATTAGTGTAAACCTGGTCAGTGGATAAACATAATAAAATACTACTACTGAAATTTCAGTTAAATAAATTACTGTCAGAGAAAGTTATAACATTATTTCAAATCACAAAACAAGAACACTTCGAATTCGGGGACAAACCCCACAAACTTCTAGCACGACAACTTAAAAAACGGGAAAAAGAGAATGCAATATTAAAGATTAAATCAGATAGAGGGGAAGTATTAACACTACCCAAGGATATTAATAAAAGATTTGCTCAATTTTACCAGAATCTATACACATCTAAAACGTCAATAGACAATAATAAAATCTCAGAATTTTTAGATAATTGTAATCTACCACAATTAGAATGCAGGGAACAAGAGGAACTGGGAGCACAAATTACTTCTAAGGAGATAGAAGACACAATAAAAACACTAAAAAATGGAAAAACACCAGGACCAGACGGATTCAGTAATGAATTTTATAAATCTTTTTATGATATAGTTACTCCACGATTACAAAAAATGTATACATATGCTTATAAAGAGCAAAACCTACCTGAAACACTAGCGGAATCAACGATCATATTAATACTTAAAAAAGATAAAAATATAGAAGAACCAGGATCATATAGAGCTATTGCTTTGTTAAATACGGATCAGAAAATAATAGCAAAAACATTAGCCAATAGATTAAGCAAGTATGTTAGTAGACTAATACATGAGGATCAAACAGGATTTATACCTAAGAGACACTCATTTAATAATTTGAGACGTTTGCTTAACATAATGCATTCACATAAATCTTATGACCAAGAGTTAGCTATCATCTCACTGGACGCAGAAAAAGCGTTTGATCAAGTAGAATGGGACTATATGATCAAAGTATTGCAAAAATTCCAATTGGGAGAAAACTTTATTGCATGGATAAAACTACTATATAACAAACCTACGGCTAGAATACTAACTAATAATATATTATCTTCAAAATTCGAATTATCTAGGGGCAACAGACAAGGATGTTCACTATCACCGCTGTTATTTGCTTTGGTAATTGAACCCCTTGCTGAAAAAATAAGAACACACTCGAATATTCACGGTTATAACACAAAATATTCAAACAACAAACTATCCCTATATGCTGATGATGTACTACTGTACATCACAAAACCACAAATTAGTATACCAAATATATTAAACTTAATTGAGGACTTTGGATCCTTTTCAGGATATAGAATAAATTGGAACAAAAGTGAAATTATGTCGATTAAACCAAAAGACTCAACACATCTCAGGAAATTCCCTTTTAAAATAGCTATGGAAAAATTCAAATATTTAGGAATTGAGATTACTAGAAATTACCATGATATGTTTAAAGCTAATTATAATCCCCTACTTAAGAAATTAAATAATTTGATTAAATTTTGGAAAACACTTCCGATGTCCTTAATAGGTAGGATAAATGCTATAAAAATGATTTTCTTACCACAAATCCTTTACCTATTTCAATCAATACCTATATATCTCCCAAAAAAGTTTTTCAAAAAACTGGACTCAGACATTACAAATTTTATATGGGATTACAAATCCCACAGAATACAAAGAACACACCTTAACAAACGAAAAGAGTTGGGGGGTCTAGCGCTCCCTAACTTTATGTATTATAACTGGGCAGTAAATATTAAAAATATGATTCACCTGCTGGACAATTCTGCCCAGCAGGTGGACTGGATTATAATGGAAAAAGGGGATTGCTCCCCGAATAATATAGGAGCGATTATTCTCTCTCCAATAAATTTGAATAATAAAAATTATAATAAAAATCCAATTATATATAGCACTATTAGAACATGGAAGCAAATAAAACAGAATCTAAAATTAAGAAACCTATCTCTCTTAATACCAATAGTCAATAACCCATCGTTTAAACCTTCAATCATAGATAAATCATTTATACAATGGGAAAGAATGGGAATCAAAACGCTCGAAGATCTGTATGAATTAGAAAAATTACTATCATTCCAACAACTACAACTGAAATATAATTTGAAAAATAATCAATATTTTAAATATCTACAAATCTGTGACTATTTGAAAACACACACAAAAGATTATTATAATATGCCTTCCGACTTACTAGATGAAGCAATGAAGACAAAGGCGGAATCAGTTAATTTAATATCATACTTATATAATATCATCTTAAATATAGAAATACCCACAACAGATGGAATTAGAAGAGATTGGGAACAAGATCTAGGTATAAAAATTTCAAAAGAGAGTTGGGATAATCATTTATTACAGGTGCATAAATGCTCGATCAACGTACGACATACGCTTATCCAATTTAAAACATTACATAGATTATATTATTCAAAAACCAAACTAAATAAAATCTTTCCTAACGTCTCACCAATCTGTGATAAATGTATATGTCAAGAAGCTACCATAGCACATTCTTTTGTTTTTTGTACAAAAATCCAAAAATTCTGGTTTGAAATATTTGATATTTTTTCAAAATTAATCAAAACAAAACTGGTACCAAAACCAGAATGGATTATTTTTGGAATATCGGAAGGTATTCCTGAATTAAACGTGTATCAGAAGAATTTACTCAATTATGGGCTAATAATGGGAAAAAAGCTTATACTTAAATTCTGGAAAAATGCGCCCACACCAACAATAAAAATGTGGACATCAAATATGTTGGAAACATTACATCTGGAAGAGATGAGATTCCTCCTAGTAGGCAAAGTAGACCAATTTCAAAAGACGTGGTCTACGTTTTTGGACCTATTACAAGCATGAGGTGCAATAGTAATTTAGAAAAACAAATAAATAAATAAAAGGTATCTGGACCTGGTAATGGGAGGTAAAATAAAAACAGACTTGGTTGGTAGTTCCTTCTCTATGAAGTATGTTATAAGAGTTATAATAGAGCGATTGTTCCTTCTTTCTTTCTCTTTCTTTTCTAGGGTCTATTTTCTAACTTTACTTCCTTCTCTAACTTCTTTTCTAAGGGGCTTTCTTTTCCCAACACTCTTTTGCACTTCACAACCTTTGCGCACTTTCTTCACTTTTCTTACTTCTTTCTTTTTCTTTCTTAAAGTTTAAAAAAGTGAAGCGGTACAAAAAATGTATTAATATATACGTGTTGTACATTACTGTAATCTACCGTACTTCTATTAAAAAAATTATTAAAAAAAAAAAAAAAAAAAAAAAAAAAAAAAAAGTTATGGAATGAAGTCATTAAGTAACGAGAATTTGCCTCATCTACCTGATCCGCTCATGACCGAAGATGAGGGCGTCCTTCGGGCAAAACGTTTCACTGCCAAGCTTTGTCCATGCTATTTTCTGCGCCATGCAGTTCGACATTTAGAGTCTATGCTCTGTTTTATTCGGTACCAATCCGATTCAGTGATTCCAAATTTATGAAAAAGATGACCTACAAGTGTTAAAAAGTTGCATATTTAACTTTGTACGAGATACACGATTACAAGCAAATTAGTGTAAACCTGGTCAGTTGAAAAAGCATCGCCACCAGTTGATCACGATAATTATATTTTATTGTCATACCTGGCCAGGTGCAGTGAAATTCTTTGTTTTTGCATACAAAGTACACAAAAGAGACGCCACAAAGGCGTTGCAAAGTTAAAATAAGTACTCATCCCTTCTTTGTCCCCCTCAACCTCCCCACCGGGTCCCTAGTTCTCAGCAGCCCCCCCCCCCCACGTCCCCCTTTGTTCTCCGCAACATGGAGGTCAGTTTTGGCACACCCTATGTCACCCAGGTGCAGTTAAATCTGAATCCACCTATGACTATCCTACACACCCAAAGTATTACAATATGCCGTGGCCCAAAAATCCAATATCAGTGCAGCAAACAAGGCACTGGTGACCTCTGATCCCTTGTCTGTCTAAATGAAAACAATCTTAGAAAATGTTCACACCTTCAGTTTATAAACATTGAATCATAGGTGCCTTCATGTAGATAGTGAAGAGAATCTTGATACTAGTGCACTAAATGGAGGTGATTAAAAAAATATATATCCTGGTCATTTTGCAATGGACTGTGCTTAGGCTCATAGCCCTGTCCCACGATGCTAGTTCATTCCAAGAGCTCTCCTGAGTTAAAAAAAAAATCTAACTCGTGGTAAGCAAGGAGAATGAACGTAGCGGGTACGTCGGAGCTCGGGGTCGTCTCTTAGCGCTAGCGGCAGGTACGCGGGATGACTCGCTAACGGCAGGTAAGCACGGGAAGACTCGTGAAGATTTTTCAACACAATGAAAAATGTCCACGAGAGCCCCGAGTACCGACGAGTGGCCATTACCGTAAATCTCCGAGTTCGAATCAGGGCAAACTCGGGAGATCTCTTGGAATGAACTCGTACCATGGGACAGGGGTTTAAGGGCAGCCAATATTATGAACTATTCCAAGTTACAAATTCAGACCCTGAAACTAATAGTAAATGATCTAGGTCATGCACTTTTCATTTTCACCGGAAAATAGATGGTATAGCAATCTCACAACACAATAAAAATACACAAAAATAAAAAATTTCGGTCATCATTAAGTAATGGCCCTCAATACAAAAAGCTGAAAGAACAGAAAGTCATCCCAGAACAAAAATCTTGCATTTGCAAATAATAGACAGAAATGCCCCTGGTCATGATGCTGATGTTGAGACACAAGGAACTGCAGATGTTGAGCAAAACACAAAATGCTGAAGGAACTCAGCAGGTCAGGCAACATTTGAAGAAGGGACTAGACCCGAAACGTCACCCAATCCTTCTCTCCAGAGATGCTGCCTGTCCCGCTGAGTTATTCCAGCATTTCGTGTCTATTTGTCAGATAAGGATGCTTTGTCTCCATTTCACTTCTAGCCTTTGTCATTTCCTACACACATCTGCTAATCATCTGCCTCCTCATCTGTATCCATCTATTACTTGCCAAACTTTGTCCCATACCTGCTTTCTCTCCCCCACTACTATCAGTCTGAAGGAGCGTCCCAATCTAAAACATCATCGCCATTCCCTCAACTGACGTTGCCCAACTCTATGGTAGACAAAAATGCCGGAGAAACTCAGCGGGTGAGGCAGCATCTATGGAGCGAAGGAAATAGGCAACGTTTCGGGTCGAGACCCTTCTTCAGACTCACTCTTTGCCCAACTTTATGATGCTTTTGTTACTTACTTCCTTGACATACATTTTTTATGCGACTTTTAAAAATATTTTTAATTTATTTTAGCTTAAAGATACAGCATGGAAACAAGCTATTTGGCCCACTGAGTCCGCGCCAACTAGCGATCACCCATACACTAGTTCTAACCTACACACGAGGGACAATTTACCAAAACCAATTAACCTACATGTCTTTGGAATGCAGGAGAAAACCGGAACACCCGGAAAACACCCACATGGTCACAGAGGGAACATACAAACTCTGTACAGACAGCACCCACAGCCAGGATTGAATCCAGGTCTCTAGCACTGTAAGGCAGCAACTCAACTGCTGCATCACTGTGCCGCTCATTTTTGTTTTCCACCTGTAGACCTAGCTGGCACCATAGGATTTTAAAGTCCATTCCTAATTGATACTGAAGCGGAAAGTCATTGATCAGCCAACCACATAAGTGGGTCGCGAAACATAAATATGCCAGACGTGATAATGAGGGCAGATCTCCCTTCCTGAAAGACATTGGAGATCTGGTATTGTTTATACAACAATCCACTCATTTCATGGTTGCTATTACTGAGTCCAGCATCACTTTTAAAGTGCAAACGTAGTTAAAGTCTCCAATTAGCATTGTGCAAACTGGTTTTATGCATTTGGATTAACATCGCAGAACTGTGGGTAATAGTGTAGTAACTTAGCCGCTCTGTCAGCACTCCACATGAGAAACAAGAAAACCAAATATATAAATGCTGACAATAGTGTGTGATAGTTATATACTTGAAGTTTAATATACATTTAACACAAGTTAATATTGGCTGCAAAATGATATGGGGCTGTATACCAGTCAACTTCAGTTAATAACACTTTCACCAGTTAATAACACTTCCAGGCTTAGTGTTTTGTCACACTGACAAACATTGACATCAGTCAAATGTTTTATTCCTGGAATCATTTTAAATAATTCTGGCATCCTTCTATTGAGAAAGCTGAAAAAGGATTTGTTCACATATCGTGGTAATGTCCCATTATCAAATATAAAGCAGCATTCCGAGCAAGTTCCATTAAGATTGGCAGCCAAGTGAAATTCAACTCAGCGAGTCTTGAGTCAGCATATTTCCTGGAAGTCAGCCTGACAATCAAGTAACAGAGTGATAAGACTGACATGACTGAAAGAATATTGTAAGCCAGTTTCCTTGGAGAACTTCATCCATAACAGTACAATGGACATCGATCCTCTTAGTCCATGCCAGTTCTCCTCAGGAACATTGCAGCTCATCACATTCCCCAATACTTTTACTGTAGTCCTGATTTTTTTCCCCCCAATTGATCAAATTCTCTTTTGAATCTACCTTCACCACCCTCAGCTGATATATGGTAAAAGCTAACCATTTGTTCTGTAAACAGGTTATTCCCTTGCCAATCACCATAAATCTGTGCCCTCTAGACTTTGACCTTCCAACCAACTGGAACAGTTTATCTCCAGTATTCTGACAAGACTCTTCATTAGAACAACACATTTACCCTAATATATTTGCCAATAATACAATTATTACCAAAGATCCCATTCCAAGGCAGATGTAAACTCAAAAAGAGAAGAGTTGCTGGACATCCAGGTGAAGGTACAGACCCAAAACATTAACTGCCTATTTCCCACATAGATACTGCCTGACCCATCGAGTTGCTCCAACTGCTCTCTTTTATTGTTACGGATTCCAGCATGTGTAGTCGCATGTGTAGACACAGCATTTTTCATTGCTGTTGTTAAGGTCTCAAATTTTCACTTTCCATTGGGTAACTAACCTACACTTGGTCCTTTTTAAAATAAAATTGCAATAAAAGCTCAAAGACTTGCATCTGAATATTCCCTTTCACAAGTTCAAGGCAGCCCAGAGCACTCTGGTGTTAATAAAGTGCAACAATTTGTTTCAAAATAGGAAACCTAGCAGTCAATCTGCATGCAGCAATGTGTAAAGTGAACAGGGTCATCCTTAGTTTAGATCAGGGGTTGGCAACCTTGTTCTGCCTAGGGGCCAGGACACATGTCTGTGAGCAGATGGCGGGCATCAAATCACGTGTTCAACGAAGGTGCGCGGTCGTGCCGGCGGGCTTTGCGCAGGATGTGGTACAGCCAGAGCTCGCCGCGCTCAGAGGGCCGGATGATTACAGGAAAAAAAATCTGCCTCCGGGTCGGATGTTTTCGGGTTACGGGCCGCATTCGACCCGGGGGCCGTAGGTTGCCGACCCTTGGTTTAGATGTTTGAATAGTAAACAGTAAGAAATTACTATTTGTTTAAGAATGCCATGGAATCTTTAGCATCCACATGAAATAGGTTGAATGCAATTACTAAATTAAATCAGAAGATAACAAAACAAAAAATCTGGAATTACTGATTGGTAGGATAATGTTTAAGATGTAAACCAGCCTGAATTTTTTTAAATTACCCAAAACAAAAATCTTTCTTTTTTTTCTTTCTTTCATTCTCAGTTTTTACCAATTTGAACAACAAATTTAAATAGAAAAGATATGATGCATATTTCACAGCAAATGATCCTTCGTATTTGTAACACACTTAAGTTATGTTGATACCAATTAATCCATCCCTATTACTGCAGAAAAAATATATTTGCTAATACTTATTATAATCGTTTATTTTATACTAATCAATAAATAGGTTAATGTAAAAAGAAAACTATAATAGAAGCAGAAAATAGCATTTTAACAGGTATGTAGAAAAAAAATTGATGCATACATCTAATTCCGTAAATCATTAAAGGATCCAGCTGCTTTTTGCCATGTTTTCCTTACCCTGAGAGATTGGACATAGCCTGTATCTCACGATGGAACAGATAATCCAAAAGTGTCATGCCACTTTTTCGGCCGTTCTGCAATTTGTGGCAACATGTTGTATATCAGCAGGGTGATAGGACATCTGACTCGCATCTCGGGGTTGTTCTCATCACCTAACCACGTTCCATTTGGGAAATCCTCTGTGGAATTTTTTTAATAAAAATCAGAATTCAGAAGCAATACATAACAGCACCAATTAAACTATTTAAAAAACAATTCCTAAATCTTATTTCATAAAATTTGATTGGGTCTTAATTTGTTTTTCAGTATTATCCTTTTAATAAAGGCTTATTCATATTCATCAAATCAATATTGATTTTTATGGCTATATAAGTAACATAAGTTGCTGGAGGAACATTGGGTTAAAAAAAAGCCATAATTCTCTTTAACTGAATGTTCAACAATATATTTTCTTGGAAATACACACATAGCATGATGAGATATGACAAAATTATGATAAATAAATATGAAATAACTGCAAAACTGATCAAAGCAGTCCAATTGTGTTGCCCATACACCTCACAAGGCATCATTTGGCCAGTGCATTCTTCAAAAGTCCAGAATATTCTTTTCAGAGTACTCACCAAAAATCAAGATCATCAGTAAAACTAAGACTCAGATAAATGTCTTCCTTGCAGGCAAAATATATGTCTACACTCTGATATACATTTGATATTCATGATTTACAAAGATAATCAACCACTACCTCAGGGCATATAATTTCTAAGACAAAATGCAGCTGGTGGAAAAGTTGGAGCTATTGGGGGTTGATGCTGGCACATGTAACTGGGTCCTGAACTTTCTATCGCAACGGCAGCAGACAGTCAGGGTGGGCAGTAGGACATCAAAAACCATAGCCGTGAGCACTGGCTCGCCCCAAGGCTGTGTCCTAAGCCCCCTGCTGTTTAGTCTGCTAACACACGACTGTACTGCTAGACTCAACAACAACTTCATCAACAAGTTCGCTGATGACACAACAGTGGTGGGTCTCATCAGTGACAATGATGAGTCGGCGTACAGGATGGAGGTGGAGCTGCTCACAGGATGGTGCAAATCCCACAACCTCATTCTCAACGTGGGAAAAACTAAGGAGATGGTGGTTGACTTCAGGAGGGCGGGAAAACAACACCATACACCTCTGCACATCGATGGAGCTGATGTGGAAAGGGTCAACAGCGTGAAGTTCCTAGGACTCCACCTGTCAGATGACCTGACGTCCACGACCAACACCACAGCACTGGTCAAGAGAGCCCAGCAGCGACTACACCCTCTCCGAAGACTACGTAAAGCAGGTCTCCCCACTACACACCTACGAACTTTTTATAGGGGGACAATCGAGAGCACATTAACCTACGGCATCACTTCCTGGTTCGGGAGCTGCAAGGCGTACGAACGGCACCAACTAGACAGGATTGTGAAGACCGCCAGCAGGATTATTGGTGCTCCACTCCCTTTCCTGCTGGACATATACAGGAAGAGATGTATCAGCAGAGCCATCTCCATCATCAAAGACCCCTACCACCCATCGCATCACATATTCTCCATCCTGCCATCTGGGAAGAGGTACCGGAGCATTAGGTGCAAAACCAGCAGGATGCTCCTCAGCTTCTTCCCGCAGGTTATAAGACTGATAAACGGACTTTGTCCCCTGCCAAAGTATCGTGCACCAACCACCAACCTGGACACACTGCAGCAGAGCCACTGTCGTGCCGCTGCCGATCGGAACGCCTGTTGATGTTTAGTAGAGTAGAGTGTTAATTTGTTCATGATATATGTATTTTTACTTCTATTTATTTTTTACTGCACACTGAAATGGACACTGGTTGAGGAACGTTTTTTTGTTTCCTCTGGGTATGCGAATACTCAGGAAATGACAATAAAGATATACAATACAATACAATACAAAATCAGAAATGAACTTCAAGAGTATTTTGTTGTCATATGTACCACAATGGAACAATGAAATTCTTGCTTGCAGCAGCATAACAGGTTTGTAAACACAGTACTCAATAGATAATATAATAACAATTAAAAAGTTCAATAGAACATCCAATATAGTGCAAAACAATAAGCCCAAAGTCCCTAATGTAAGTAAGCAAGGCAGTTTGGAGTTTAGTTGAAGTTTGTAGGGTTGTTGGGAAGAAGCTATTCCTGAAACTGGACATTGCAGTTTTCACACTTTTATACCATCTTCCCAATGGCAGGAGTAAAATGACAGCATGGCCAGGAAGGTGTGGACCCTTGATGATGCAGGCAGCCTTTTTGAGGCAGCATCTCCTAAAGATGAGTAGGTCAGTAGCCATGATGGACAAGGCTGAGGTTACCCACCCTATCAGCCTCTTACCACTGTCAACCTACAGATGTTAGATCGCCTTTCCTGAGAGGATCTTTTTAGAAACATATAAATTTCTGAAGGGATTGGACAGGCTAGATGCAAGAAAAATGTTCCAGATGTTGGGAGAGTCCAGAACCAGGGGTCACAGTTTAAGAATAAGGGGTAGGCCATTTAGGACTGAGGTGAGGAAAATCATTTTCAGCCAGAGTTGTGAATCTGTGGAATTCACTGCCACAGAAGGCAGTGGAGGCCAATTCACTGGATGTTTTCAAGAGAGAGTTGGATATAGCTATCATGGTTAGTGGAATCAAGGGATATGGGGAGAAAGCAGGAATGGGGTATTGATTTTGGATGATCAGCCATGATCATATTGAATGGCCTACTACTACACCTATTTTCTACGAGAGTCTGAGAGTGAACGCATGGAAAGCTACTAGCCCATATGGAGACCCCAGCCACGTCCGCAAAACCTGTGCAAACCAGCTAGCAGAAGTAATTTCGGACATGTTTAACCTCTCCCTACTATACTCTGCTTAAAGAAGACCACTATTGTCCAGTGTAATAGGTCCATGGTCAAATGATCAGACGTTGAGAGATATATAGTAGATTATGGAATTGTTTTTTTTAAACAATTCTATTATTCTGTTATATTAAAAAAAGTCAAGATCAAAATAAGTCTTTTGAAAAGTTGAGATACTACTAAAATGAAATTTTAAATGGGCAAACACGTTGGATGATTACCCTGCATAGGAAATTGAACAAAAAGGTATGCCAAACATCCTCAGGAAATTAATACTAAATCTGAATCAAGATTCCCCAAAATTAGCATAAACAAAACATTAATGATGAAAGTTGTGGCAATCGTGAATGACAAATCTCAAAGACTGCATCATTTCCTAGAATTTAAAAAGAAGTATGTAAGAACAATGTAATGTCTAACAATACTCCAAAGTTCTCTTGATGCAGTAAAAATATCTTATATTTGAAAATGTATTCACATCACTTCTCTTTTTAAAAAGTACAAGGGCAGAAACCAGGAAGCATACATAACTTGGCTTAATATTTTTTTTTGTAGGAAATTTAGTCAACATTAACAATAGAATGCCCTGACACCTTTAAAATGATCAACTGATCAGAAAGTGCCAATGTGAATATTATTGATCAAGTGATTGAAGTCAAGTATTTAATATGTACCAACAACAAACAATTTAACAGAACCATACACGTAACACACAGGTAATATACAATAATCAAAAATACAAGAAATATAATACTAGATAACTATAATAGTGCAAAAACCAAAGTCAGTAGTGCAATCAAAGACTTAGTCTGCACCAACCAAGATGTCCCATCTAAGCTAGTACTATTACCTGCATTTGGCCCATTTCCTTCTAAACCTTTCCAATCCATGTATCTATCCAAATGTATTTTAAATGTTAAGGCACCTGCCTTAATTATTCCCTCTGGCAGCTTGTTCCACCACCTCCTGTGTGAAGTGTGGAATGGAAAGGAATGGATATGGAAGTCTCTATACATGTTCATTAACTTAAATTCCAAAATTTGATGCAGTCCATCCTCAGAGACTTGGCTAAGTTTGAAACTCATTTTATTTAGATAAATTATTGTCCTAGCTAAAAAGTAAGCAAATAATCAGGAAACAGGATTTGAGCATCTTGCAAAATGTGATGATTGCCGTCGCAAAAGTATCTGTTTTGGTTTCAACCACTCACTCTCGGGATAGATATTAATGAGCTAGGGTGGACCTATATTCAGTTATTACAACAAATATACCTACAATTATTTAACCTATTCCTTTAACACTCCAACCTTAAAACAAAAGTCTTGAGGATCTGTCAATCTTAAATTTAACACTTTTCCACCAGGGGGCGCCGCACGATGGCTGCCTCGCCAACGGTCTGTCTTCGTCTTTTCATTCTTTGTGTTATTAGTTTGTGGTAAAATGTATGTTTTTGCTTATCTTTAGTTTTTGTATTTGTGGGGAGTGGTGGGGGAAACTTTTTTAAATCTCTTTCCTCGACGGAGGTGTGACTTTATCCGTGTCGTATCTCTGTCTGCACTGTGGCCTAACATTGTGGAGTTGGTGGCCTCTTGTTTGGGACTTCTAGAGCTCCAAAACAGCGGAGCCTGCGGACTTTAACATCTTGGAGCGAGCGATCCCTTTGGTGCTCCAACCTGCGGGAGCTGCGGACTTTCACATCGTGGAGCTCACATTCCATGGCTAGCGGACGATTTCAGGGACTCCAAGCCACAGACGTTTCGACAGTCCCAATGAGGGAGCTCAGACCGCCCCGCCGTGGGAGCTCAATCGCCGGCTGCGGATGGTTCAACTCCCCACGACCGCGGGTGGAAAGGAGGAAAGAAGATAAGACTTTATTGCCTTCCATCACAGTGGGGGAATGTGGAGGAGCCGCTGTGGTGGATGTTTATGTCAATTTTTTATGTAGTTGTGTGTCTTGTTGCTTTTTTGGTTTGACTGTACGGCAAACCAAATTCCTCATATGTTGCAAAACATACTTGGCTAATAAATTACATTTATGATTATAATTAGTACAATGTTTTACTGATAATAAATTAATTAAACATGTGTTGGTTTTCTATCACAACTCACATGTATCCACCTATCACTTGCAAAGTTTGTCCTGCCCCCACTTCCAGCTTCCTCGCCCCACCCACCCCCCCCTCACCACAATCTGAAGATGGGTCCCGACCCTAAATATTCACCAGGAATGCTGCTGGATTTTTTGTCTTTTCTACCACAACATATACGTTAAATGTTTACAATTTGCTGGTTTGTCCATTAACCATTTAGCCTAGGAATTGTTCCAATCAATTACTTCCTCATTCTTTCAAAGGCTGCTTTAATTAAATTTAAAATCTTGTTATCTTTCCCCACTCCTCATTCTCGTAAACCGAATACCGAATTTAATAATATTATGGTCAAACACTGCAAGCTACAGTAAAACTCACATTAGCAATATTCCTGGCATGTTTCTGAAACTGATCCAATGCTGAGGAAAAAAAATAGAACACTGCAATAGAGACAACACAAATATGACATGTACAAGGTGCTGGTGAGGCCACAATTAGTGTAATATGTTCAGTTTTGATCACCATGCTATTGGAAAGATGTTGTTAAGTTGGAAAGAGTGCAGAGAAGATTTACTAGGGTGTTGCCAGGAAAAGGGCCCGAGGTATAGGGAGAGGTTGAGCAGGCTAGGACTGCATTCCTTGGAGCATAGAACCTATTTCCGTGCTGTATGAATCAATGACTATTTAATATTTAATTCCACATTAACATGGCCAAACTGTTAATTAATTATAGAGGAACAAAAGATTGCAGCTGGTGGGATTTGTACCAAAAAAAGGAGAGCTGCAGGAGGAAATCAGGCTGTCAAGCAACATCCGTAGAGGGAAATGGATAGTCAATGTTGCATAGAGCCAGGAGAAAGAGGCAGGACAAAAGGTAGCAATAGCTGGATACAGGTGAGGGAGGGCAAATTGGCAAATAACACTCAAGTGGGAGAAGGAAGCTCATCAACTTTGCTACTAACCTCCACCCTGCCATCAAATTAACTTGGACCAAAAATGTGGATTATGGAGATGTCGGAGACCTTACATTTGGAAAGAACTAGACTTGTCTTAATTGACAAACAAGAATTATTTGCTGGAATATGGTCTCCATTTATTGATTTTTTGAAAGGGTAAATTGGTCCGCCACGGAAGCCTGACTGAAGCTTGAACCCAGGATTAGATGAATAGTTATGTTTTATAATCTACAGACCTATCCCCAAAGTTGTATTATTGGTAATTTATTCTATTCTTTTTTATCGTTTTTTTTTCTCCTTTCTTCCTATCTATATATAAAAAAATAAACAAATAGAAGCAGAGTTAATATGCAATTGATAAATGAGGACCCCTACTACTTTGATAGCTGGAATCCCATCTATTAACAATATGTAATTGATAAACAAAATGTGTTTTGATTATATGTATATGCTTCTAATAAAAATATTATTGAAAAAAAAAAAAAAATTTACTTGGACCATTTATGACGCCTCTTTCTTGATCTCTCTGTCTCCATCTCAGGAGACAAACTATTCACTGATACCTACTACAAACCCCATGATTCCCACAGCCACCTAAACAACGTCCCTCCCCATCTTCAGACACATCTCCCACATGGTGATGATTTATAGAACACTAGCTAACAATTTGGTGCAAATCAAATTCAGTCGGATTCTTCAAAAATAATTGGATAAATATTTAAAGGAGAAAACATTTACAGGGATGTTGGAAAATAGCGATGCCAGTGGGAGAAGTGGGAGTCACTTTTTCAAACAGTAGATGTAGATTCAATAAACCAATAGCCACCTTCTGTGTAGCTTTTTCTAAAAGTATGGCAGAAGGAAGGAACCTGCTTTTAGACTTCTGCCAAAACCTTTCTGGCAAATTTACACATTTTATTCTCCCCATTAGAAACTAATTTTGATTCAGCACCCAATAAAAGTTTTATGACAGTTTTAGTCACCAGGGGGCGCCATCCTGTGTGGTATGGCTGCCCAGTCTGCAGCTGTCCGTTTTCATCTTAAAAAAAAAAAATTTAGTTAGTTAGTTGTTTTGTTTTTAGGAGTTCTATTCTTTTTTATGTGGGGGGTGGGGGGGGGTGGGGGGAAACTACTTTCTAGGTTCCATACCTGGTCGGAGAGGCAGCTTTTCTCCGGGCTGCACTTTCGACCTGGCCTCGCGGCCTACCAGCGGGCCTGGAGCGGCGTTTCCTGAGGGGACCGCCCAGAACCTCGGCTTCGGCGGCGGCGATGCCTTGCCCGGGTCGCAGCGCTGCAACTCCGGTGAGCTGGGACCGCCGGTGAACATAGCGGAGCTGCAGGTCTGTGGAGCGGTCAGCTTAGGGCGGCGGCGCTGAACTTTACATCGGGAGCCTGGGATCTCGCGACGAGATTGCCAGTGGTGGAGCTCCATCGAGCGCGGCCTGTCGGCTTCGGAAGCCGCGGACTCCGGTAGGGAGACGGCCGTTCCAGGTGTCCCAAGCTGCTGAGAGGGTTCTCCCGACGCTGGAGCACCATCACCCGGCGAAGAAGGGCCTGTAACATCGGCCCCCGTAGCGGTGACTGTGGAGGCCTATATAGGCCAGACTATGGGTGGACAAGGGGATATGGACTGGACTTTGTGCCTTCCCCCACAGTGGGATCCATTGTGGGGGGGGTGTTTTTATGTTTTATGTTACATTTCTTTAATGTTCTGTCTATTTGTGCTGCATGGCAAGAACAAATTTATTGTATGTGACAATAAATGTCCTTTGTCCTTGTCCTTTGTCAACATAAAATAATAAACTACTTTAAGGTAAAGACATTAAATCAACGTAATCAAAAGCTTTCAGTTAATGTACATTAATAATTATTAAATAAGGCCATTTTTGAAAGATACATTAAGCTATGGTTTCTATTTTCATTAGGTAAGTAAATAAAAATTAAATGCACACATGCGAATATCATTAGTATAACAATAGTTCTATAGTATCTACTACAAACCCCATGATCTCAACAATAAGGGAAACATTTATAATAAAACAATTTGACAACAATCTATCATATCAAACAATGTTTTTTCATTCCAACTTAAAACTATCATAACCATGTTGTTAATTATGGTAAATTACTCTTGTGGTATAGGTATAGTGTTGACATATTTTGCCATGCTAGAGTGGTCAGCTGTGCACTGGAGAATGAAGCAACATCGACAAGCTACTGAAGAATTGAAATAATCATTTTTGAAGTTATTACTGCATTAAAAAAACACATTACAATCACAATATGGAATTTATGAAACTGCAGTATTTCACATCGAATCTAGCACCGTGTCAAAGATACAAGACCCAAGAGAAATTATTGTTATGACTAGTATTGTTGCAGACAATAAATATTTCACAAATTACATTCCTCCCTAAAAAATTACTGTTGGCGCCATAGATTAAAAAGGTGCAACATTACACACATTATGACTAATCCCTGTATTCAGCAGCTCCGGATATTAATTTTGGTATCCAGAGAATATTGCAGGGCTCAAAGATCCTGTAAAGCTGGCATGTATCTATTGGCCTCAAACACACTAAAACAAGTAAACTGGTAAAAATCCACGACTAGCAAGAAGGTGATGCATTGTTCTGCTTGATATGACAATTACATGGATGGTTCAAGGAATGTACCTTATCTAACAGAAAACCGAACAGTCTAAATATGGGACATGAACACTGCTCTTAATTTTAGTGATGGTAATGGGTCAAATAATTCCATTATCTGGTGCGTCTTTAGAACCATTCTGAGAAAGTGTCTTAGCCCTGAAATGTTAATTTTACTTCGGAGTCACATGAGTGACTACGTGAAGAAGCCCCGTCCAGCCGCACACGCGTCATTACGTCTGTCGCGTTGCGCAACGATTGAATGGTGGGCGCGTAGCTGCTTTCCAGCGGTAAGTTTAAACCTAAAGGTAAGTTTAAAACTTAATTTCTAGGGTTTGTGTTTTGTGTTGCAGGAAGCTCCTTGCAGAGCTTGCCTGCTGGATTCAGGGTGACGTCCGGACGGGCTTTAGGACCCGGGAACCTTTAGGACCGCGGGGAGCCCAGTCACGGACGGCAGGGAATCCCGGTCACGACTTCGGGGAAGCCCGGCCACGGACCGTGGGGAACCCGCTACGGATACCACGGAAGTGCGGGTAGTGGGCGGCAGTCAAAATTCGTCTTTTTTCGAGTCACTGGCGGTAGAGCGGTAGAGCGGCTACACACTTGGTGCCGGCAGTGAGCACCTTGGCTACCCCACAGGGGAGAAAAGCCACTAAAAGTCTGTCAGGGCGCTGGACTCCGAGGAGTCGGGCCAGGAGGACTCTCCTCCTTCTATGGGCAGTGTGATTGGAAAACTGACCCATCTGGAGTACCTATTGGAGAGGTTGTTCCAAAGAGATATGCTCCAAAAACAAAGGGAGCTATCTGAACCCGGGTATTATGGAGAACCCGCAGGCAGCAGCACCTGTGTCAGGGCTGCTTGATGTCTCTCTCTCTGAGGAGGGGAGCGTAAGAGGCCAGTTTTATACTGAGTCAGATGCAGGTATCCTCAGAGGCCTGCGGCAGCACCTGTTCTCAGGGCTGCCTACGAATCTCCCTCTCTGTGCGAGTGGTCAGTATGTAACTGACTTCAAATTCAAAGTATGTCCGTGGAACATATTGGAGCACATGCATATGGCTCTAAAAGGCCGGTCTCACGAGTCTGCGGTCATTGGCGGCAAAACAGGAAGAATCTACCGCTCCTGGGCCGCCATAGACCGCGCACTCGGTCAAACGCACAATTCCGGGGCCGTGCGGCGTTGTTCCCAACGGTGCTAAAATAAAACCAACACTGTTCAAAAATATGTCCCTACCGCACAGCCTCCACCAGTGAGGCAGGACCGCCGCCACAGCCACCGCTACAGCGCCGCGATCAGCACAGCCGCCGCCACAGCCACCGCTACAGCGCCGCGATCAGGACGGCCGCCGCCACAGCCCCGCAGATCCAAAATGACGTCATCGCAGTCGGCCTGCCCATTTTTTTTACTTACCGCAAGCACGTGGGACCAGCCGTATTTAAATCACTCAGCCCCCGCGCAGCATCCGTGCGGCGCTCCCGTGGCATAGGCTCGGCGCTCTCGCCGTTGCCGTGCGGTCCCCTCTACAGGTGAAGCCGCGCTTCACCGCCGATGACCGCAACACCGTGAGACAGCCTCAAGGAAATACTCGCAAATGAAAGGGTTACTGCTGTGGGCAGAAATCCCGGAAGGGGCCAGAGTTTCCCCTCACGCTACAAGTGCCGGCAGTGAACAGCGCTATCAGGGGTGACATTGCAGGAAATGAAACCAGCCGCCAAATCTTGTCTTCAGGTAAGACTTATCCAACAGGTATACTTGGATGAGGAAGCTAAAGCTGTCGGGCTGATCAAGGTACCAACAACGAACAAAGCTTCATCGTATCAGCGACGACACACCCCACGCCTCATTGGCAGTAAGCAGTTCACTGAAGCTGGTGGCAGCTTGAAAGCTGCGGCAGAGGCCAAAGTCCAAGCCGGTCTCAGGAAATGGAATCCACATACACTACCATTCCTACTCTCCAATCAAGGACGGGAATAGAACCCACATCAGGGGCCGTTGGGCTTACCATAGACCACCGGTAACCATGGAGGTAGGTGGGTCTGGTTCTTCCGAAACATGGGGTAAGTAGACCATTTACAAGTTGGTAATATTTACAATGGGTTTTGTACAAATTATAATGATAGTATGAGATTGGGTTGTTATTGCACAGTACAAGGGTACCAAGCTTGGCTGGGATTTGGGGCCAGAGTTGTGTTTCGAGGCAGGCTCAGTGTTATGGCCAGGATTGCCTTATGGAACAAGCTCGGAATTATGGCCAGAGTTGTCTTGCAAGGCAGCCTCAGTATTATGGTCCGGATCACCTCTCGAGACAGGCTCGGGAATCTGGTCAGAGTTGTGATTCAAGGCAGGCACGGAATTATGGCAGGCGTTGCCTGTTTCATTGTAAAAGATGGAGGATGTCGGTTCATAGTTGATTTAAACTCACATTTGCAACATAGATTTTCAGTATATGGTACTTCATTACTGTCTAACAAACTGATTTCTTTAAAGGTCTTTATGGCATGCATTGATTTCAAAGATGGATACTATTTCAGGTCCCATTCACAGGGATCCCAGGAGTCATTTGGAATTTATCTGGATGGGGCATGATAACAGTTAATGCATTGTAAATGGGCTAATTTCAGCTCCCAGCTCATCTACCAATTTACAAAACCAGTGCTGGGACTGCTCAGAGCTAAAAAATAATAATTAAAAAACCCCCACTAATTATGGCTTAACTGGATGAGATTCTTAATGCTGTGTTTTACTAAAATCAACTGTTTTCAGCCGCAACTATATTTGAGAGATTGAGGTTCTCATCCATCCAGTTATATTTAAGTTGATACCAACTACACCTATTGTTTTTGATTGTTAACTATTATTTATCTGTGACTCCGCACTGGGGCAAGAGATTGGAATCAATAGAAGCCTGTAACAACCTTGTTATCAAGCAGTCCTATTCATTATGTGTAATTGGCAATTAACAGCTGTGTTTCAGCTGTGCAATTGGGCCTTTGCATTATCAGAACTTACAATGTGCAAAGTAGTAATCTCTTAAGTGCCAGTTAACTAATTGTTACAGACCTATGCTATTACCAGCTGAACCCACCAGGGTCACTATGGTGGATGAACAATATTCAGCATTGCTCCAGTAGTTTTGGTCAATAATCTTCAGTTGTATTTCAGACTGATGCTAGTGCTCAAAGATGGGAAATTACGAATGCCATCTCTAGTTATGGAGGGATTGCATGAATTACCAATTCTTCAGTTATTGGTATCAACTACCTATAGACACTAGGTGCATACTATGGGTTAAAAGGTTTGTTGTGCGGATATGCATGATCTGCATGCTCAAATTCCAGGTTGATACACTGTGGTGGTGGCTTATGTTCATCACATGGGTGCAATCAAGTCAAAGTATCCTGTCATAATTTACCCAACTATTTGGCACTGGTGTATCATCACGTAAATCAATGACAACACAGAATGGATGTTGCATCACTAGTATTTTATGACATTATGCCTCAATGGAACACCAAATATCGATATGTTTGCATCCAGGCTCATTCATCAGGTTGTAAAGACATGTGGCTTCGCAGTGGCAAGAGATACATTCTCGCTACATGATGGAGGAATGTTCTTTTGTGGCGTTGCTCCATTTTGCCTCATCAGTCGGGTCTAGCAATGATTCAGCAAGATCTTGCTTTAGGGTTTTCGTACTGTCTGACTGGCCAATGTAGCCATGGTTTCCCGCAAATGTTGGGAATTATAGTAGAACCTTATATGGGGTTTCTAAACATAAAACTTACTGGTTCAGCCTGGGACTCGGGGAACCAGCCACTGTATGATTAATCATTTCATTGCCTTACAGAATCTGAGAAGACAGCTCCTGCGGCTTGGGTTGTCAGATCAATCCATGTATGTGCTCACTGCAGAGTGCAGAGATAGCACCAACAATAGCAGTACATTTCCGCTTCAGGAGATGGGAAGCGTTCTGCTTAAATGCTATGTTACATATTATACGGCACGGACTTTGAGTTCATTTTCTATGGGCCCTTGACAATAAATTAAGTTATAGTCCCATTAACTATAATGCTCAGTCCCGGAGGTGTTGGAGCTCAACACCTCCGGGACTGGAGCGACCATTCGCGGGCGGCGGCGCCGACTCCAACACCGGGAGCCTTGAGCTCCAAGTCGGCGCGGCCTTGTCGGCTTCAGGTGCTGCGGACGCCTGCGGGAAATCGGCCGTTCCAGCCGTAGTTACGGCCTCCGGTGAGGGATGCGGCCGTTCCAGGTGGCCCAGCTGCTGGAGGACTCTCCCGATGCCGGGGCTACATCACCCGGCGAGAACGGCCAGGATCATCGGGCCTTCGTAGAGGCAATAGCGGAGGCTTCATTTGGCCTGACTTTTTTGGGGTGAACTGGGGCTGGGGACTGGACATTGTGCCTTCCCCCACAATGGAAATCACTGTGGGGGGATGATTTTTGTATGTAATTGTTTGTAATTGTATTTGTTAGTCTGTGTTCAAGATGGCGGTCGGAGGGGGGAGTGGACGCTGGCGTTAAATTGCCGCTGCTCTCTCCTCAAGTTGTGCTTCTGATTTTCTTTTTTTTTGTGTTTTTGGAAGGAATTCTGTCCCTGATTTATGTATTGGTCTTTATAACCTATTTTTTTTTTAAATTCTGATTATATGTTTTCTATAAATCTCTGTATGGTGTCCTTGAGACCTCGGTATAAGGGCCCGTAAATAAAATCCATTATTATTAACTGTGCTCAACGTGCTTTATCATATATGCTGCAGCGAGCGGGACCCAGCTCTGTCGGGTCTCGCCCTCTGATTCTAGTTTATTAAGGATATCTTTACACATGTTCTCCCAGACCCAAGTACACGGAGTATGGGATATTGACATTGTGTTGACACTGCTTCGCCAGGGGGCTCCAGCTTTATCCCTACCTTGGGCTTGGGGCTCATAAGGTATCCCATTGGTGCTGTTCTCAGCAAAACGGGTCCAGTCATTACATAAATTGTGACTGGACAGGATGGTTATACCTGCTTATATAATATTTCATGTATACGATCTATTTATGCAGGGTAGCCCAGGGGTGTCAGGTCTCAAACTAGTTCTCATGGCATACCCCATGCACCTTCGGTTATGTGTGGTCACATGTTTACAACATTACGTCAAGGTCACCTAGAGCCTTAGAGGCTCTCATACTACCTATGTAGTTAGTTACGAGTCCTGAAAAGCGCTACATAAATAAAATCTTATTATTATTATTAATATTTCATAGTTTTCCCCCTCGGATGAGAGGGGTTGCTTTTATTATTATTATTTGTTCATTTATCAACATCAGCATGTTTTAAATCTGTCATGTCTGCAGGCATTATGAATGTTTCCTTTACCTGTGGTCAACTGATGCAATTGTGCTTGTGTGGACTCGTTTTTCCACGGCATGAAATCACAGAGCTTCAAAATCTTCACATAGTCACTCACGTGACTCCGAAGTAACATAGTAAGATTAAACGAGAACTTACCAGTTTGAAGTTTGATCGTTATTTTATGAGGAGTTACGATGAGGGATTACATGCCCTCCGCTCCCGGCCCTCGTAACATAACGATCTTTCTGTAAATTCTAGTCAACTCTAATCTTACTATGTTAGTTCAACACTGTTATCTGTGATTTCACACCGCTGCTTTGAAGATTGACGTACACGCTTGGGGACGGCCTTCTTCATGTAATCCCTCATCGTAACTCCTCATCAAATAACAATCAAACTTCAAACTGGTAATTTCTCATTTAATCTTACTATTCTGTTTCTCTTTCCACACATGTTGCCTAATCTGCTTGGTTTTTCCATCAATTTGAGATTTCTAGCAGTAGCAGAATTTTTTCATGTTCACACCTTCAGACCTGTTTAATCCCTTTGCCTTCCACACTTATCTCCTTTAATCGCTCCTTTCTGCCCATTGCCTTCCAGCTTTTCAACAGACCACCATGAACTCCCACTTTAACTTTCACGTTTTCCCTGGCTCTGCTCTAGGTTGTAATGGGTAAATCTTATTACCAATCTTATTGTTCTGTCAAGATGAAAGGCCATCATCAATCTAAAGCATCTACTTCAGATTTACAGGTTTTGAGGAATTTCAATTTTGGTTTACATAGCTAAAACAGCTCCTGTTGAACACAAACAGAATGAATGTATTAATGGACAATGTCTACAGGAGTGCCTGAGGTAAAAGGCAAGTGGGACCCTTTTCCCAAAACTTAAGCTACTTGCTAAATGCAAAATGATAAAACTGGATTATCAAAACATATGACAAAATATGATGAGAATTTTCATCTTTTCAATTGGTCATAAAACTGTTTGAACTGCAATAGAAAATGAAAGATCTTCTTCTATGTGGGCAGCATCTGAAATATCTCCCTAACTTATCCAATCTAGAAAAAGATCAAAAATGCCCAATCATTTCTTCCATTTTAACAAAACTGCACAATCTTTGCAATGAATACAATAATTTAGTACTCCGTTTTCAACATTATTTTGGTTTACTGAACCAACTGAACAGTGAAAATAATTAAAATTAAGTAAAAAAAAAAAAAGGGGGGACAGGTTCATTAATTTGCTTGGATATATTTAATATAATCTTCTTGAAATCTATGTCATTAAATGTCATTAAATGGTACTATCATCTTGCTGCCTCCCATTCCACATCAATTAAAATCAAGGGTGGTAGAGTTGATGCCTTGCAGCTCTTGCGGGTTCGATCCCAACTACGGGTGCTGTCTGTACAGAGTTTGTACATTCTCGCTGTGACTGCGTGGGTTTTCTCCAAGATTTTCGGTTTCCTCCCACACTTCAAAGACATGCAGGTATGTAGGTAAATTGGCTTGGTAAATGTAAAATTGTCCCTAGTGTGTGTAGGATAGTGTTAATATGAGGGCATCGCTGGTCGGCGCGGACCCGGTGAGCCGAAGGGCCTGTTTCCGTGCTGTCTTTATAAACTAAACTAAACAATTGTTACAGGGCAATTTCTCTCTCAATTAAAGTTGGGATACTTTGGGAAATTCATTGTCAAGATCCTCAACTGTGTCCTCCCAACAGCCATTGAGTTGCTCTTCAAATAGCAAAGTGATTTCCATCCATATAAAGACACAATAAACACAAAGCTTCA
>CM075978.1:155904173-155961541 GCA_038087875.1 Malacoraja senta | reverse complement strand
CTCCAGCTTGAGCACGCATATTCAGCTGTGGAGAAGCACAGGGCTAGGGCAGTTGCACGGATGGTTGGTGGATCAGCGCCCCACTTTGAATTTACCAGTTTGCGCAGAATGTTGTTGCGAGTGTTTACCTTGGCTTTGGTGTTCTGAAGGTGGGTTTTGAACGAGAGTGTCCTGTCGAGTGTGACTCCGAGGTACACAGGTAGAAGTGGTTGGAGAGTTTGTGGCCATCCCATGAGACGCTCAGTTGTTTTCCTGCATCTCGATTTTTAAGATGGAAGCTGCATAGTTGGGTTTTTGATGGGTTGGGTTTCAGGTGGTTGTTATTGTAGTAGGTTGTCATCTCTTGGAGGGTGCTTTCCAGGACAGGCTCAATCTTCTGGAAGTTCCCCTGTTGGGTGGTGATGCAGAGGTCATCAGCATAGATGAAGCGGCGGCATTGTGGGGGAAGTGGTTGGTCATTGGTGTAGATGTTGAAGAGGAGGGGGGCCTGTACGCTGCCTTGTGGTAGGCCATTCTTTTGGGCTTTCCATTTGCTCTTCTTGTCGTTTAGTTGGACGAAGAAGCGCCTGTTGTTTAGAAGGCTTTTGATGACTTGGCACAGGTCGAGGTCACCAGTCATGTCAAAATGTTTCCTGATCATGGTGCGGTGCTGGACAGTGTCGTAAGCAGCGGTGAGGTCTATGAAAGCTGCTCCGGTGATGAGTTTGCACTCGAAACCGTCCTCAATGTGTTGGGTGAGGTTCAGTAGCTGCCCGGCACAGGAGCGGCCAGGGCGGAAACCAGCTTGATCTTTAGTAAGCTTGGAGTCTATAAGTGGCATAAGGCGTTGGAGTAGTAGCCTCTCGTAGAGCTTGTAGGTGATGCAGAGGAGGGAAATGGGTCTGTAGCTCTTTGGGGATGATGGGTCCTTTCCAGGTTTTGGAATTGCGACAGTCTTGGCCTTTCTCCATACAGGTGGGGTTGTTTTCTGTGCCATGCATTAGTTCAGCATTGCTAGGAGCCAGATCTTTGCTTTAGGTCCAAGGTGCTGTATCATTTCCGTCAGTACATCATCGATTCCTGCTGCTTTCCCAGGCTTCAGCATGCTCATTGCAGCTTCGAGTTCTTCTAGGTGGAAGGGCTTGGTGAGAGCGCTGGCTGGTTGTAGGTGGTCTGTTACCGCTGTCCGGCGGTATTCTCCTGTGAGTCTGCGCCGGTTTTGGCTATGACCGTTTGCCACCAGCTGTGCTGCAACTGAGTTTGCTGTGACTGCTGTGAGCGTGGGCGGTGTGGTATGGTCTTCGCCGAGGCGGCGGATTGTGGCCCATGCCTTCCTGCTGTTATTGGTCATGTTGGTGTTTTCTATCAACTCCTTCCAGACTTGCCTTCGGTCCTCCCCGACTGTGTTCAACAGGATCTCTCCGAGTTCCATGGTGGTGGAGGAGAAAGGGTCCTCGTGGTATGCCCTGTGGTAGGCTTTCAGTGGATCGCTGGATGTTTCCGACAGCCCGGGGATGTACTCGGTCTGGCATCCTCTTGGTATATGTCGCCTGGCTGACCTTTTCAGCAGTTCTATGAACATGGTATAGTTGTTGGGGTGTGATGGAATGCTGGGGATGGAGTCTTCGATCTCCTGTTGGAATGACAGCCAGTCGGCCTTCCGCAGATTGAACCTTCTGCGGAAGGGGACGGTTGTTGCTTGGAGAGCGGATCGGATGGTTATGGTAATTGGCCGGTGTTGCGTATGGGGGATAGGGTCCAGGACCTCTTTCACAGCTCTGGATCATAGTTCGCTGCTCACACAAACAAGGTATGGGTTATATCCTCGCTTCCATCTGGCACTGTGAAAAGATTTTGGCAGTTTGGCGTCATGGATCAGGGTCAGGTGTTTCAACTCGAGCCAGGTTTCGACTTCATTCTCCATCTTGATTGTTCACTTCATAGCCCCACAATGAGCTACGGGCATTGAAGTCCCCAATGCTAATGTGGTATTTCCTCTAGCATCTGTCTAGCAGTTCAGAGTGGAGGAACGGACTTTGGGGGGGTTTATACACTGATGTGACAGAGATGTTTGGGAGGGCGACTGTGATGGTTTCCATTTGCCCTTCGGTGGTGTGGGTGCAGACCTCTTCGATCGCGAGGTTTGGTCTGCTGAATACAGCTGACCCATACTGTCTGTGTCGGATCTCGGCCACCAGCTTCATTCCAGGGATGGCTGGTCGGTGTTGTGTAGGGCCGATGTGGGTTTCCTGCATGCACACTTAGTCGAAGTGTTTGGCCGCTGTCGCTAGTATGTCTGCCTTGCATCTGGAGAAGCCTTCAATATTGATTGAGGCGATTGACAGTGCAGGCCCCGAGGAGGGCGAGTGTCTGTGGCGCTTCGGCATCGTCATCTAATAGATTGCTTGGGTAGGTATACAGATATTGGCCTACTGGTGGTAATAATATCAAATTATACCATTCAGTGTTTCCCAGGCTGCACCACGGGGAGGTTTCTGTATTAGCAGACCACACCTGGAGTATTGCGTACAGTTTTGGTCTCCTAATCTGAGGAAAGACATTCTTGCCATAGAGGGAGTACAGAGAAGGTTCACCAGACTGATTCCTGGGATGGCAGGACTTTCATATGAAGAAAGACTGGATAGACTCAGCTTGTACTCGTTAGAATTTAGAAGATTGAGGGGGGATCTTATAGAAACGTACAAAATTCTTAAGGGGTTGGACAGGCTAGATGCAGGAAGATTATTCCCGATGTTGGGGAAGTCCAGAACAAGGGGTCACAGTTTAAGGATAAGGGGGAAGTCTTTTAGGACCGAGATGAGAAAATCATTTTTTACACAGAGAGTGGTGAATCTGTGGAATTCTCTGCCACAGAAGGTATTTGAGGCCAGTTCATTGGCTATATTTAAGAGGGAGTTATATGTGGCCCTTGTGGCTAAAGGGATCAGGGGGTATGGAGAGAAGGCAGGTACAGGATACTGAGTTGGATGATCAGCCATGATCATATTGAATGGTGGTGCAGGCTCGAAGGGCCAAATGGCCTACTCCTGCACCTATTTTCTATGCTTCTATGTTTCTGGAATGATTTACAGGGGTTTAGAGGGGTTTAGATGGTTTTAGATTTGTTTAGCGGAGTTTAGAGGGGTTTAAATGGGTTTACAGGTGTTTACAGGTATAGAGAGGTTTCGAGGGGTTTACAGGGGTTTAGAGGGTTTTGGAGGGGTTTACATGGAGTTTAGATGGGTTTAGAGTTGTTTGCAAGGGTTTAGTGATATTTAGAGAGGTTTACAGGGTTTGGAGGGGTTTACAGGGGTTTAGGGGGTTTACATGGGGATTACATGGGTTTAGGGGGATTTACATGGTGTTTACAGGGGGTTTAGGTGGGTTTAGGGGGAATTACAGGGCTTTATAGGGGTTTATATGGGTTTATAAAAGTGCTGGAGAAACTCAGCTGGTGCAGCAGCATCAATGGAGCAAAGGAAATAGGCAGTGTTTCGGGCCAAAACACTTCTTCAGTGGGTTTACATGGGTATAGAGTGGTTCAAATGGGTTTAGAGGGGTTTACATTGGGTTTACATGGGTTTAGAGGGGTTTATATGGGTTTAGAGGGGTTTGGAGGGGATTGGTTTAGAAGGGTTTGGAGGGGTTTGGAGGAGTTTGGAGGGGTTTAGAGAGGTTTAGAGTGGGTTAGAGGGGTTTGGAGGGTTTACAGGGGTTTACAGGGGTATAGAGGGGTTAACAGGGGTTTAGAGATGTTTAGCGGGGTTTAGATGCGTTTACAAGTTGTTTACATGGGTTTAGAGGGATTTAGAGTTGTTTATAGGGATTTAGAGATGTTCAGAGAGGTTTACATGTGTTTACAGTGGTTTACATGGGGTTAGATGTGTTTAGAGGGGTTTACAGGGGGTTTACAGGGGTTTAGAGGGTTTTATAGAGGTGTACAGGGGTTTGGAGGGGTTTTCATGGGGTTTACAGGTGTTTACCAGGTAGAGAAGTTTAGAGGGGTTTAGAGAGGTTTAGAGGGGTTTACAGGCGGTTTAGGAGGGTTTACATGGGGTTTACAGGGGTTTAGTGGTGTTTACATGGTGTTTACAGGGGGGGTAGATGGGCTGAGAGGGGTTTACAGTGCTTTATAGGGGTTTAGAGGGGTTTAGATGGGTTTAGTGGGGTCTAGCGGGCTTTAGAGGCGTTTAGAGGCGTTAAGAGTGATTCACATAGAAACATTGAAACATAGAAACTAAGTGCAGGAGAAGGCCCTTCGAGCCTGCACCGCCATTCAATATGATCATGGCTGATCATCCAACTCAGTATCCTGTAGCTGCCTTCTCTCCATACCCCCTGATCCCCTTAGCCACAAGGGCCACATCTAACTCCCTCTTAAATATAGCCAATGAACTGGCCTCAAGTACCTACCTTCTGTGGCAGAGAATTCCACAGATTCACCACTCTCTGTGTGAAAAATGTTTTTCTCATCTCGGTCCTAAAAGACTTCCCCCTTATCCTTAAACTGTGACCCTTGTTCTGGACTTCCCCAATATCGGGAACAATCTTCCTGCATCTAGCCTGTCCAACCCCTTAAGAATTTTGTACGTTTCTATAAGATCCCCCCTGAATCTTTTAAATTCTAGCAAGTACAAGCCGAGTCTATCCAGTCTTTCTTCATATGAAAGTCCTGACATCCCAGGAATCAGTCTGGTGAACCTTCTCTGTACTCCCTCTATGGCAAGAATGTCTTTCCTCAGATTAGGAGACCAAAACTGTACGAAATACTCCAGGTATGGTCTCACCATCTACTTCCTGTTCTTGCCACCAAAGTGGATAACCCCACATTTATCCACATTATACTGCACTGCATGCATTTGCCCACTCACCCAACCTATCCAATTCACCTTGCAGCCTCCTAGCATACTCCTCACAGCTAATACTGCCCCCCAGCATTGTGTCATCTGCAAACTTGGAGATGTTGCATTCAATTCCCTCGTCCAAATCATTAATATATATTGTAAATAGCTGGGGTCCCAGCACCGAGCCTTGCGATACCCCACTAGTCACTGCCTGCCATTCTGAAAATGGACCCGTTTACTCCTACTCTTTGCTTCCTGTCTGCCAGCCAGTTCTCTATCCACATCAATACTGAACCCCCAATACCGTGTGCTTTAAGTTTGCATACTAATCTCCTATGTGGGACCTGGTCGAAAGCCTTCTGAAAGTCAGGTATAACACATCCACTGGTTATCCCTTATCCACTCTACTAGTTACATCCTTGAAAAATTCTATAAGATTCGTCAGACATGATTTACCTATCATAAATCCATGCTGACTTTGTCCAATGATTTCACTACTTTTCCAAATGTGCTGCTATTCCATCTTTAATAACTGACTCTAGCAATTTCCCCACTACTGATATTAGACTAACTGTTCTGTAATTCCCCATTTTCTCTCTCCCTCCCTTTTTAAAAGGTGGGGTACATTAGCTACCCTCCAATGTTCAGGAACTACACCAGAACCTAAAGAGTTTTGAAAAATTATCACTAATGCATCCACTATTTCTGGGGCTACTTCCTTAAGTACTCTGGGATGCAGCCTAACTGGCCCTGGGGATTTATCGGCCTTTAATCCATTCAATTTACCTAACACCACTTCCCGGCTAACCTGGATTTCACTCAGTTCCATTTCATTTGATCCCCGGTCCCCTGCTATTTCCAGCAGATTATTTATGTCTTCCTTAGTGAAGACGGAACCAAAGTAGTTATTCAATTGGTCTGCCATGTCCTTGTTCCCCATGATCAATTCACCTGTTCCTACAAGGGACCTACATTTGTTTTAACTAATCTTTTTCTTTTCACATATCTATAAACATTTTGCAGTCAGTTTTTATGTTCCCTGCCAGTTTTCTTTCATAATCTATTTTCCCTTTCCTAATTAAGCCCTGTGTCCTCCTCTGCTGGACTGAATTTCTCCCAGTCCTCTGGTAGGCTGCTTTTTAAATGCCTTCCATTGCCTATCCACCGTCAACCCTTTAAGAATCAACAGCCAGTCTATCTTGGCCAATTCACGTCTCATACCCTCAAAGTTACCTTTCTTTAAGTTCAGAACCCTTGTTTCTGAATTAATATGTCACTCTCCATCCTAATGAAGAACTCAACCATATTATGGTCACTCTTGCCCAAGGGGCCACGCACAACAAGACTGCTAACTAACCCTTCCTCATTACTCAATACCCAGTTTAGAATAGCCTGCTCTCTCGTTGGTTCCTCTACATGTTGGTTTAGAAAACTATCCTGCATACATTCCAAGAAATCCCCTTCCTCAGCACCCCTGCCAATTTGATGCACCCAATCTATATGTAGATTGAAGTCACCCATTATAACAGTTTTACCTTTGTTGCACGCATTACTAATTTCCTGTTTGATGCCATCCCCAACTCCACTACTACTGTTAGGTGGCCTGTACTCAACTCCCACTAGCGTTTTCTGCCCTTAGTGTTTCGCAGCTCTACCCATATCGATTCCACATCCTCCAAGCTAATGTCCTTCCTTTCTATTGCGTTAATCTCCTCTCTAACCAGCAACACTACCCCACCTCCTTTGCCTTTCTGTCTATCCCTCCTGAATATTGAATATCCCTGGATGTTCAGCTCCCAGCCTTGGTCACCCTGGAGCCATGTCTCCGTGTTCCCAACTATATCATATTCATTAATAACTATCTGCACATTCAACTCATCCACCTTATTACGAATGCTCCTTGCATTGAGACATAAAGCCTTCAGGCTTGTTTCTACAACACTCTTACAATAAGTTTGGAAAGTGACCCTTTTTGATTTTTTGCCCTGGATTTGTCTGCCTGCCACTTTACTTTTCATCTTGCTACCTATTGCTTCTACCCTCATTTTACACCCCTCTGTCTCTCTGCTCACACATTTAAGAAACCCACCACCTCTTATTGTCTGTTTATTATATTTTTCTTCTTTCTCCCCTACATGTTGGGTCTGAGTGCTTCCCTTCTCTGCCTCCTGCCTCACACACTGTCTAATAGCATTCTCTATTTGAGTCCCTCCCCCAACCGTTCTAGTTTAAAGTCTCCCCCAGTAGCCTTTGCAAATCTCCCCGCCAGGATATTGGTCCCCCTCAGGTTCAAGTGCAACCCGTCCTTTTTGTACAGGTCACACCTTCCCCAAAAGAGGTTCCAATGATCCAGAAACTTGAATCCCTGCCCGCTGCACCAGTCCTTCAGCCACGCATTTATCCTCCACCTCGCTCCATTCCTACTGTCACTGTCGCGTGGCACAGGCAGTAATCCTGAGATTGTTACCTTTGCGGTCCTTCACCTTAACTCTCCTCCTAACTCCCTAAATTCTCCTTTCAGGACCTCTTCTCTTTTTCTACCTATGTCATTGGTACCTATATGTACCACGACCTCGGGCTCCTCTCCCTCCCATTTCAGGATATCTTGGACACGTTCAGACACATCCCAGACCCTGGCACCAGGGAGGCAAACTACCATCCGGGTCTCCTGACTGCATCCACAGAATCGCCTATCTGACCCCCTAACTATAGAGTCCCCTATTACTACTGACCTCCTCTTCTTTTCCTTACCCTACTGAGCAACAGGGCCGGTCTCTGTACCGGAGGCCTTGCCGCTGTTGCTACCCCCAGGTAGGCTGTCCCCCCCAACAGTACTCAAACAGGAGTACTTATTGCCAAGGTGTACAGCCACTGGGGTACTCTCTAGTCCCTGCCTCTGCCCCTTGCCCCTCCTAACCGTGACCCACTTGTCTGTCTCCCGTGGTCTTGGAGTGACCACCTCTCTGTAACTCCTCTCTATGACCTCATTCTCCCTGACCAGACAGAGGTCATCGAGCTGCTGCTCCAGGTTCCTAATACGTCCCTTTGGAGCCCCATCTCGACGCACCTGGTGCAGATGTGGACGTCTGGAGGGCTATCAGACTCCATGACCTCCCACTCTGACATCCAAAACAGTAAACTGCCCTGGGCCTCATACTCCCCCCCTTACCCTGGATACAATACAAAGTGTTGGAAGAAATCAGCAGGAATCTGACTCCCAATCAGCTGCTTCTTCTAGTCTGCTTCCACCAATCAGCGGCTTCCTCAAGCCCACTTGTTTTGAAATGCGAATGGAACGTTACAACCGCTCCTGGGCCTCTGTAAAGCAAAGCCCCGCGCTCGGATTTTAAGCCTGCCTCTCGGACGTTGCTCCTCCCACTGCAACCGTTCCAACCGCTCCTGGGCCTCTGTCTCTTCACGGGGGTTTAGAGGGGTTTACAGGGAGTTTCGAGGGGTTTAGAGGGTTGTATATGGGTTTAGAGGGGTTTGGAGACGTTTTGGAGGGGTTGGAAGGGTCTGTAGAGGTTTAGAGTGGTGTGCAGGGGGTTTAGAGGGGTTTTGAGGGGTTTTGAGGGGGTTAGAGGGTTTGGTGGGGTTTAGAGGGATTTATATTGGTTTAGAGGGATGTACAGGGGTTTAGAGGGGTTTAGAGGGGTTTATAGGTGTTTACATGTGCTTACAGGTGTTTAGAGAGGTTTAGAGGGGGTTAGAGGGGTTTAGAGAGGTTTAAATGGGTTTACAGGGGGTTTACATGGGGTTTACAGGAGTTTAGGGGGGTTTACATGGGGTTTACATGGGTGGTTTAGATAGGTTTACAGAGGTTAAGGGGGCTTTATAGGTGTTTAGAGTGGTTTACATGGGTTTACAAGGGTATACAGGGGGGTTTAGAGGGCTTTATAGTGGTTTAGATGGGTTTGCAGGGGTTTACAGGGGTTTAGAAGGTTTTACGGGGGGGTTGGAGGGGTTAGAGGTTTAGATTGGTTTAGCGGGTTTAGAGGTTTTACAGGGGTTTACAGGTATTTACAGGTGTAGAGAGGTTTAGAGGGGATTACGGGGATTTAGAGTGTTTTAGAGAGGTTTACAGGGGTTTAGAGAGGGTTAGAGTTGTTTACAGGGGCTTAGAGATGTATAGATAGGTTTATATGGGTTTACAGGGTTTAACCGGGGTTTAGGGCGGTTTATGGGGGTTTACAGGGGGTTTATAAGGATTTACAGGTGTTTAGAGGGGTTTAGAGGGTTTTAGGGGTTTAGAGGGTTTTAGAGAGGTTTACAGGGGTTTACAGGCGTTTACTGGGGCTTAGAGGGGGTTAGAGTTGTTTACAGGGGTTTAGAGGTGATTAGAGAGGTTTACATGGGTTTACAGGGGTTTAGAGGGGTTTACGGGGTTTACAGGGGGTTTAGAAGGATATACAGGGGTTTAAAGGGGTTTAGAGTGTTTAGATGGGTTTACAGGGGTTTATATGTGTGGTTTAGATGGGTTTACAGAGGTTAAGGGGGCTTTATAGCTGTTTAGAGGGGTTTACATGGGTTTACAAGGGTGTAGAGGTTTACAGGGGTTTACAGGTATTTAGAGAGGTTTGCGGGGTTTAGAGGGGTTTACATGGGGTTTACAGGTGTTTGCATGGGTTTAGAGCGGTTTAGATGGCTTTATAGAGGGTTTAGAGAGTTTAGAGAGGTTACAGGGGATTAGAGGGGTTTACATGGAGTTTACAGGGGGTTTGGATGGTTTTAGAGGGCTTTATAGGGGGTTACAGTGTCTAGAGGGGTTTACCTGCGTTTACTGGGGCTTAGAGGGTTTACAGGGGTTTGTAGGGGATTAAAGATGTTTAGAGGGGTGTACAGGGGTTTGAGGGGTTTAGAGGGGTTTGCAGGGGTTTGAGGGGTTTAGAGGGGTAGAGGGTTTTAGAGAGGTTTACAGGGGGTTTACAGGCGTTTACTGGGGCTTAGAGGGGTTTAGAGGGGGTTAGAGGAATTTACAGGGGGGTTTAGATGGATTCACAGGGATTTTAGAGGGGTTTAGAGGGGTTTACAAGGATTTACAGGGGTTTAGAGGGTTTTAGATGGGTGATCGGGTTTGGAGGGGTTTACATGTGTTTACAGGCATTTACAGGTGTAGAGAGGTTTAAAGGGGTTTACAGGGGGTTTAAAAGGTTTTAGTGAGGTTTGCAGGGGTTTAGTGGGGTTTCCATGGGGTTTACAGGGGCTTACATGGGTTTAGAGCGATTTAGAGGGTTTTATGGGGTTTTTACAGGGTATAGAGGGGTTTACAGGGGGTTTAGATGGTTTTAGAGAGCTTTATAGGGGGTTTACAGCGGTCTAGAGGGGCTTCCAGGTGTTTACGGGTGTTTACAGGTGTTTAGAGGGGGTTGTGAGTGGTTTAGAGGGGGTTAGAGAGGTTTACATGGGGTTTATAGGGATTTATAGGGGTTTAGGGTGGTTTACATGGGGTTTTGGGGGGTTTATATGGGGTTTACATGGGGTTTAGATGGGTTTAGTGGGTTTAGTGGGTTTAGAGGGCTTTATAGGGATTTGTAGGGGTATAACAGGGGTTTACATGGGTGTAAACGGCTTTATAGGGGGTTAATATGGGGTTTATAGAGGTTTACAGGGGGTTTACAGTGGTTTTGAGTGGTTTACAGGGGGTTTGAGTGGTTTACAGGGGTTTACAGGGGTTTAGACATTTTTACAGATGTTTAGAGGGGTTTCGAGGGGTTTCGAGGGGTTTAGAGGGATTTAGAATGGTTTACAGGGGGTTGAGAGGGGTTACAGGGGTTTAAGAGGGCTTTATAGGGAGTTTAGAGGGGTTTTGATGGGTTTATAGTGGTTTACTGGCGTTTACAAGGGTTTAGAGGGTGTTTAGAGGGTTGACAGGGGATTAGAGGGGTTACATGTGTTACATGGGTTTACAGCGGTTAGAGTGGTTCAGAAGGGTTTAGATGGGTCTAGAGCGGTCTGGAGGGGGTTTAGAGGCGTTTGGAGGGGTTTAGGGGGTTTGGATGGGTTTAGGTGGTGTTAGACGGGCTTAGATGTGTGTAGAGGTTTGGGAGTTGTTTGGAGGAGGATGGAGAGGATTGATGGGTTTATATGGGTTTACAGGGGTTTACAGATGTTTAGAGGGGCTTAGAGGGGTTTACAGGGGTTTGGAGAGGATTACAGGGTTTACAGGGGGTTCAGAGGGGTTTACAGGGGTTCAGAGGAGATTACATGTGTTTTAAAAGGGTTTAGAAGGTTTAGAGTGTTTAGAGGGGTTTACAGGAGTTTACAGGTGTTTACGAATTACAGGTGTTTAGAGTGGTTTACAGGGTTTAGAAGTTTAGAGCAGTTTCAGGAGGGGCTTAGAGGGGTTTACAGTGGTTTAGAGGGGTTTACAGGTGTTTACAGGGGTTTACAGGGGATTACGTGTTTAGAGGGGTTTACAGGGGGTTAAATGGGTTTAGAGGGGGTTAGATGGGTTTAGAGGGGTTTAGAAAGGGGTTAGAGGGGTCTGTAGGGGGTTTAGAGGCGTGTGGATGGGTTTAGAGGGGTTTGGAGTGGTTTAGATGGTTCTAGAGGGGTTTAGAGGTGTTTGTAGAGGTTTAGAGGTGTCTGTGGTGTTTGGAGTGGTTGGAGTGCTATTGGTGGGTTTAGAGTGGTTTAGATGGTTTAGATGCATTTACAGGGGGTTTACAGAGGTTTAGAGGGTTTAGAGGGTTTATGAGGGGTTTAGAGGTGTTTAAAGTGGTTTACAGGGTTTACAGGGCTTCATAGGTGTTTACAACGGTATACAGGGGTTACATGTGGTTACAGGGGGTTAGAGGGGATTAAATGTATTTAAAGGTGTTTAGAGGGGTTTACAGGGGGATTTAGAGTGGTTTAGAAAAGTTTACAGAAGGGTTTCGAAGGGTTTAGAGTGTTTAGAGGGGTTTACAGGTATTTACAGGGTTTGGAGGGTATTAAAGGTATTAAAATTGTTTAGAGGGGTTTACAGATCTTTAGATAGGTTTAGAGTGGTTTACAGGGGGTTAGGTTTACGGTTTACATGGGGTATGCATGGGATTACGTGGGTTTAAAGGTGTTTTAGAGGGGTTTAGAAGTGTTTAGAGGTGTTTTCAGTGTTTACAGAGGTTTAGAGAAGTTTACTGATGTTTACAGGGGTTTAGATGGGTTTAGATGCGTTTAGAGGGGGTTACAGGGGGGTTTAGAAGGGTTTAGAATGGTTTAGATGTGTTTTCAGAGGTTTAGAGGGGTTTAGAGGGATTATGAGGGGTGTAGAGGGGTTTACAGGCTTTAGAGGTTTTGAGTGGTTTTGAGTGGTTTAGACTGGTTTAGATGGGTTTACAGTTACAGCGGTTTAGAGGTGTTAGAGGGGTTTACAGGGGGTTAGAGGGGTTTAGAAGGGTTTAGAGGGGTTTAGATGCGTTTACAGGGACTTACAGGGGTTTAGAGGGTGGTTTACATGGGGTTTACAGGGGTTAAGAGGGGTTAAGAGGGGTTTACAGGGGTTTACAGGGTGTTTAGATGGGTTTAGAGGGGGTTTAGCGGGCTTTATAGGGGTTTAGACGGGTTAGAAGGTTTTCGTGGGATTAGAGGGGTTTACAGGGGTTTAGAGGGGATTACAGATGTTTTGACACGTTTAGATGGGTTTACATGGGGTTAGAGGTGTTTAGAGGGGTTCACTGTGTTTTACACGGGTTTGCAGGTGTTTACAGTAGTTTAGAGGGGTTAGAGGTGTCTGGAGGGGTTTAGAGGCGTTTGGAAGGGTTTAGAGGGTTTTGGAGGGGTTTGGAGGAGTTTAGAGGGGGTTTAGAGGGGGCTAGAGGGGTTTGGAGGGGTTTAGAGGGGTTTGGATGGGGTTGGAAATTGGCTAGAGGGTTTTAGAGGGGTTTGGATGAGTTTAGATGGGTTTAGAGGGGTTAGAGTGGTTTGGAAGGGTTTAGAGGTGTTTGGTTCGGTTTAGAGAGGTTTGAAGGAGTTTAGAAGTGTTTGTAAATGGTTTAGAGGGTTTTGGAGGGGAATTAGAGGGGATTAGAGGGTTTAGAGGGATTTGGAGGGGTATGGCAGAGTGTTAGAGGGGTTTAGAGGGGGTTAGAGGGGTTTGGAGGGGTTTACAGGGGTTTGGAGAGGATTACAGGGGTTTACAGGGGGTTCAGAGGGGTTTACAGGGGTTCAGAGGAGATTACAGGTGTTTAAAAGGGTTTAGAAGGGTTTAGAGTGTTAGAGGGGTTTACAGGAGTTTACAGGTGTTTACAGGGGAATTACAGGGGAATTACAGGTGTTTAGAGTGTTTAGAGTGGTTTACAGGGGTTAGAATCATAGAATCATAGAAAGTAGGTGCGAGAGCAGACCACCAGGGTCCATCGAGCCCGCACCGCCATTCGCTCATGGCTGAACACCAAACAAACACCCCTACCCACAAACAGTAGACACAAGACACAGAACACAAGACACTACCCTCCCCTTTATACCGCTATCACCCCTCTCCACCCCAAGAACCGCGTGATCTCCTGGGGGAGACAAAAAAACGGATAAAAACCCAGGTCCAATTCGAGGAAAAAAATCCGGGAAATTCCTCTCCGACCCCAATCCAGGCGATCGACACTTGTCCAGGAGATCACTCAGGTCTTACTATACTAACCCTACCTAGGTCCATATCCCTGCCCTCTCCCCGTAGCCCCTTATCCCCTTGGCAGCTAAAAAACCATCTATTTTAGACTTAAATATATTTAATGTTTCTGCTTCCACTGCTCCCTGGGGCAGTGAATTCCATAAATTAACCACCCTCTGGGTGAAGAAGTTCTTCCTCATCTCAGTTTTAAAAGAGCCCCCCCCTTATTCTGCAACTATGTCCCCTAGTTCTAGTTTCCCCGATCATTGGGAACATCCTCGGTGCATCCACCCGATCAAGGCCCCTCACGATCTTATATGTTTCAATGAGATCGCCTCTCATTCTTCTAAACTCCAAAGAGTAGAGTTCCAGCCTACTTAACCTTTCCTCATATGTCAATCCCCTCATTGCAGGAATTAATCTTGTAAACCTTCGCTGTACTGCCTCCAGGGCCAGTACATCCTTTCTTAAGTATGGACCCCAGAACTGTACACAGTATTCCAAATGTGGTCTCACTAATACTGTGTACAGCTGCAGCAAGACCTCCGTGTTTTTATACTCAATCCCCGTAGCAATAAAGGCCAAAACTCCATTGGCCTTCCTGATAGCTTGCTGCACCTGCATACTAACTTTTAGTGATTCATGTACTATTACCCCTAGATCCCTTTGCGTTGCATTACAGCGCAGCTCCTCCTCATTTAGAAAATAACTTGCCCTATCATTTTTTTTCCCAAAGTGAATGACTTCACATTTATTAGTATTAAATTTCATCTGCCAAGTTGTTGCCCACTCACCTAGCTTATCTATATCCTTTTGCAGACTCTTCCTATCCTCCTCATCCCTACTTTTCTTCCCATTTTTGTATCGTCCGCAAATTTTGATATATTACACTTGGTTCCCTCCTCCAAATCATTTATATAAATTGTGAACAACTGGGGTCCCAGCACCGACCCTTGCGGAACCCCGCTAGTTACCGGTTGCCATCCCGAATATGAACCATTTATCCCCACTCTCTGCTTCCTATTTGTTAGCCAATCCTCTACCCATGCTAATATATTACCCCCAATCCCATATTTTTTTATTTTTAGCAATAGTCTCTTATGTGGCACCTTGTCAAAAGCCTTTTGGAAGTCCAAGTATACCACATCCACCGGTTCCCCTTTATCCACCCGGGTTGTTACTTCCTCAAAGAATTCGAGCAGATTTGTTAAACAGGACTTCCCTTCACAAAACCATGCTGGTTCTGTCCGATGAAGTCATGGCCATCCAAGTGCCCCGTTAGTGTTTCTTTAATAATTGTCTCTAACATTTTACCCACCACCGATGTTAGACTAACCGGTCTATAGTTACCCGCCTTCTGTTTACTTCCTTTTTTAAATATAGGTGTTACATTGGCCATTTTCCAATCCACTGGGACCGTTCCTGCCTCCAGGGAGTTTTGGAAAATTATCACCAATGCATCCACAATCCCCACCGCTATCTCCCTCAAGACCCTTGGATGTAATCCATCAGGCCCAGGGGATTTATCCTCCTTCAGTCTCATTAATTTCCCTAATACCACCTCCTTGGTGATCTTAATAGTATTTAGCTCCTCCATTCCTACCGCCCCTGTTTATCCAGCGTTGGAATATTTTTTGTGTCTTCTATGGTGAAGACTGATACAAAATACTCGTTTAATGCCTTTGCCATTTCCATGTTCCCCACCAACAACTCTCCAGTCTCACCCTCCAATGGACCAACGTTCACCTTAGCCACCCTTTTTCTTTTTATATAGCTATAAAAAACTCTTACTATTAGTTTTTATGTTGTTCGCTAAATTCTTTCATAGTCTATTTTCCCCGTCTTAATTAATCTCTTAGTTATTTTTTGCTGACCTTTAAATGCTTCCCAATCCTCTACCCTCCCACTATCTCTGGCTACCTTATATGCCCTTGCCTTCAGCCGAATACTATCCTTTATAGTTTTACTGAGCCATGGCTGACTGTTCTTACCCTTACCTCTTTTATTCTTCATAGGAATAAATTTTTCTTGAAGGTTATATAGTAGATCCTTAAACGTACACCACTGCTCATGTACCGTCTTATTCTTGAGTCTGCTATCCCAGTCAACTTTGATCAGCTCAGTCCTCATACCTTCATAATCCCCCTTATTTAGACTAAGTACCCTAGCCTGAGTTTCAACCTGCTCCCCTTCTATTTGAATATGGAATTCAACCATATTGTGGTCACTTGTTCCCAACGAGTCCCTAACTATGACATTTTTAATTAATCCTGCTTCATTACACAGGACCAGATCCAAGATTGCCTCCCCCCTTGTCGGTTCTGTGACATACTGTTCTAGGAACCCGTCTCTAATACATTCTATAAACTCTTCCTCTAGTTTACCCTGCCCAGTTTGGTATATGAAAATTGAAATCCCCCATGATTACAGCAGTTCCCTTTTTACATGCGTCAACTATTTGCAGATTTATGTTCTGACTAACAGCGTCACAGCTATTTGGAGGTCTATAAATTACACCCACTAGTGTTTTTTTCCCCTTGTTATTCTCTATCTGTACCCAAGCTGTTTCACTATCCTGATCCTTCAACGCAATATCCTTCCTCTCTATTGCCGTTATTCCCTCCCTTATTAAAAGGGCCACCCCTCCTCCCTTTCTTTCCTGTCTATTTTTTCTAATTGTCGAGTACCCCTCTATATTTAACTCCCAGTCCTGATCCCCTTGCAGCCATGTCTCCGTAATGGCCACGATATCATAACTATATATACTTAATTGCACCGTTAATTCATTTATCTTATTTCGAATACTCCGTGCATTTAGATACAGCACTTTCAGATGATTTTTACTACCCTTCCTTTCTGTTTTTGCCTCTTTTACATCTAGAGCTTTATCTTCGCACATTCTGGATCCTCCTGTCACATTTTGATTTTCCGTTTCCCCACTGATACCCTGCTCTATTTCCTCTACCCCTGCCGTTATTACCACCCTTGATACCTCCCCTCCGCTACTTAGTTTAAAGACCTCTCTACTGCCCTAGTTATATGATTTGCCAGGACCCCAGTCCCAGCACCGTTCAGGTGAAGTCCGTCCTTACAGAACAGATCCCCCCTGTCCCAGTACTGGTGCCAGTGGCCCAAGAAACCAAACCCATTTTTCCCACACCAGTCTTTGAGCCACGCATTCAGCTTTTTAATTTTACGTACTCTCGCCGATTTGGCCCGTGGCTCAGGTAGCAATCCGGAGATCAGTACCCTCGAGGTTCTGCTTTTTAATTTATTCCCTAACTGCTCAAACTCCTTCAGCAGATCCTCCTTCCTCGTCCTTCCTATGTCATTGGTCCCCACATGGACCACGACCACTGGATCCTCCCCCTCCCTCTGCAAATTTCTCTCCAGCATCGCAGAGATATCCTTAACCCTAGCACCGGGTAGGCAACACAGCCTTCGGGACATGTTCTGCTGGCCGCAGAGAACCTTATCTACCCCCCGAATAATACTATCCCCTATCACAACGGCATTTCTTCTAACTCCCCCCTCTTGAATGTCCCCCTGATCCACGGTGCTGCAGCCAGGTTGCTCATCCCTCCCACAGCCCCTGATCCCGTCCTCACATTGAGTAAGAGCCTCGGTCATGCTCGTCAGGAACAAGGGCTGTGGCTCCTGCCGCATCTCCTCCTGGTTCCCCCTACCTGCCTCGCTTATGGCCACACCTTTCTTTCCTTGCTCACTCACTACTGAATTAGTTAAACTAGTCGGTGTGACCATCCCCTGGTACAAAACATCCAGGTAATACTCCCCCTCCCTGATGTACCGCAGCGTATGAAGTTGGGTCTCCAGCTCCTCAATGCGGAGCTCGAGTTCCGCTAGCCTCAAACACTTACTGCAGCTGTAGGGATCATCCACACCATCTACATCAATGGTGTCGACAAATTCCCACATCTCACAGTATTGGCACATCTCCTGGCCGCCCATCTTATATAAGTAAATAACTGGTCCTATTTAAGAATCCCCTTATATAATCCTACCTCCTATTGATACACCCCTTATTTATATAATCCTACCTCCTATAAATGGGAAAGTACTCACCCCAGCCGTAAATTACCTACTGGTTTGGCTGTCAAGTAGTAATTCCGTCCGCTCTTCCTGTCTGGTCCACTGCTCCCTTGCAGTGCGTGGCAGACCTCTTGGCCTCTGTTAGCCTCTCGAGCCGCGGCTCCGTCCTTCCTCCCTCGGCGACAGCCCGGGCCGCACTCACTGGAAATGAAGCAATCAGCGCCACCTCTGAACTCACCGGAAATGAAGCAATCAGCCCGTCAACGCCCTTGTTCCAATTACCTCTCCCTGCAGCCAAGGATAGAGATTCCCTGCATTGCCCTGCAGGGAATCTCAGGGTTTAGAAGTTTAGAGCGGTTCAGAGGGGCTTAGAGGGGTTTACAGGGGAATTACAGGTGTTTAGAGGGGTTTACAGGGGGTTAAAGGGGTTTAGATGGGTTTAGAGGGGTTTAGAAAGTGTTAGAGGGGGTCTGGAGGGGGTTTAGAGGCGTGTGGATGGGTTTAGAGGGGTTTGGAGTGGTTTAGGTGGTTCTAGAGGGGTTTAGAGGTGTTTGTAGAGGTTTAGAGGTGTTCTGTGGTGTTTGGAGGGGTTGGAGTGGTATTGGTGGGTTTAGAGGGGTTTAAATGCATTTACAGGGGGGTTATAGATGTTTGGAGGGGTGCTGAGGTGTTTACAGGGGTTTGGTGAGGTTCAGAGAGGATTACAGGGATTTACAGGTGGTTTAGATGGGTTTACATGGGGTTTACAGGAGCTTACAGGTGTTTAGAGTTGTTTGGAAGGGTTTAGAGGGTTTTACATGGGGTTTACAGGGGTTTAAAAGGTGTTTAAAATGGTTTAGAGGGGTTTAGGGGCTTTACATGAGTTTAGAGGGGTTTTGTGGGTTTAGAGGGGTTTATGGGGGGTTTAGAGGTGTTTAAAGGGGTTTACAGGGGTTTACAGGGCTTCATAGGTGTTTACAGCGGTATACAGGGGTTACATGTGGTTACAGGGGTTAGAGGGGATTAAATGTATTTAAAGGTGTTTAGAGGGGTTTACAGGGGGATTTAGAGTGTTTAGAAAGGTTTACAGAAGGGTTTAGAAGGGTTTAGAGTGTTTAGAGGGGTTTACAGGTATTTACAGGGTTTGGAGGGTATTAAAGGTATTAAAATTGTTTAGAGGGGTTTACAGATCTTTAGATAACTTTAGAGTGGTTTACAGGGGGTTAGGTTTACATGGGGTATGCATGGGAATTACGTGGGTTTAAAGTTGTTTAGAGGGGTTTAGAGGGGTTTAGAAGGGTTTAGAAGTGTTTAGAGGGTTTTCAGTGTTTACAGAGGTTTAGAGGAAGTTTACTGATGTTTACAAGGGGTTTAGATGGGTTATATGCATTTAGAGGGGGTTACAGGGGGGTTTAGAAGGGTTTAGAATGGTTTAGATGTGTTTTCAGAGGTTAAGAGGGGTTTAGAGGGGTTTGAGGGGTGTAGAGGGGTTTAGAGGGCTTTAGAAGGATTTTGAGTGGTTTTTGAGTGGTTTAGACTGGTTTAGATGGGTTTACAGTGGGTTACAGCGGTTAGAGGTGTTAGAGGGGTTTACAGAGGGTTAGAGGGGTTTAGGTTTAGAGGGGTTAAGATGCGTTTACAGGGCTTACAGGGGTTTAGAGGTGGTTTACATGGGGTTTAGAGGGTTACCAGGGTTTAGAGCGTGTTGGGGAGTTTAGATGGGTTTACAGGGGTTTAGAAGGGTTTATAGTGGGGTTTACAGAGGTTAGAGAGGTTTAGAAGGGGTTAGATGCGTTTACAGGGGGTTTACAGGGGTTTACAGGGTGTTTAGATGGGTTTAGAGGGGTTTAGCGGGCTTTATAGGGGTAGACGGGTTAGAGGGTTTTTCGTGGGATTAGAGGGGTTTACAGGGGTTTAGAGGGATTACAGCTGTTTCGACGTGTTTAGATGGGTTTACATGGGGTTAGAGGTGTTTAGAGGGTTTCACTGTGGTTTACACGGGTTTGCAGGTGTTTACCAGTAGTTTAGAGGGGTTAGAGGTGTCTGGAGGGGTTTAGAGACGTTTGGAAGGGTTTAGAGGGTTTTGGAGGGGTTTGGAGGAGTTTAGAGGGGTTAGAGGGGCTAGAGGGGTTTGGATGGGTTTAGAGGGGTTTGGATGGGTTTGGAAAGGGGCTAGAGGGTTTTAGAGGGGTTTGGATGAGTTTAGATGTGTTTAGAGGGGGTTATAGTGGTTTGGAAGGGTTTAGAGGTGTTTGGTTCGGTTTAGAGAGGTTTGGAGGAGTTTAGAAGTGTTTGTAGTGGTTTAGAGGGGTGTTGGAGGGGATTAGAGGGGATTAGAGGGTTTTAGAGGGATTTGGAGTGGTATGGCAGAGTTTAGAGGGGTTTAGAGGGGGTTAGAGGGGTTTGGTTGGGTTTAGGTTTAGAGGGGAATAGAGGGGTTTAGAGGGTTTAGAGGCGTTTGAAAGTATTTAGAGGAATTTAGAGGGGGTTTAGAGGGGTTTAGATGCGTTTACACGGGGTTACAGGGGTTTAGAGGGGTTTACACGGGTTTAGAGGGGTTTACAGGGATTTGGAGGAGTTTGTAGTGGTTTATAGAAACATAGAAAATAGGTACAGGAGTAGGCCATTCGGCCGTTCGAGCCTGCACCGCCATTCAATATGATCATGGCTGATCATCCAACTCAGTATCCTGTACCTGCCTTCTCTCCATACCCCCTGATCCCTTTTGCCACAAGGGCCACATCTAAATCCTTCTTCAATATAGCCAGTGAACTGGCCTCAACTACCTGCTGTGGCAGAGAATTCCACAGATTCACCACTCTCTGTGTAAAAAATGATTTTCTCATCTCAGTCCTAAAAGACTTCCCCCTTATCCTTAAACTGTGACCCCTTGTTCTGGACTTCCCCAACATCGGGAATAATCTTCCTGCATCTAGCCTGTCCAACCCCGTAAGAATTTTGTAAGTTTCTATAAGATCCCCCCTCAATCTTCTAAATTCTAGCGAGTACAAGCCGAGTCTATCCAGTCTTTCTTCATATGAAATTCCTGCCATCCCAGGAATCAGTCTGTTGAACCTTCTCAGTACTCCCTCTATAGCAAGAATGTCTTTCCTCAGATTAGGAGACCAAAACTGTACGCAATACTCCAGGTGTGGTCTCACCAAGACCCTGTACAACTGCAGTAGAACCTCCCTGCTCTTATACTCAAATCCTTTTGCTATAAATGCTAACATACCATTCGCTTTCTTCACTGCCTGCTGCACCTGCATGCCTACTTTCAATGACTGGTGTACCATTACACCCAGGTCTCATTGCATCTCCCCTTTTCCTAATCGGCCACCATTCAGATAATAGTCTACTTTCCTGTTTTTGCCACCAAAGTGGATAACCTCACATTTATCCACATTATACTGCATCTGCCATGCATTTGCCCACTCGCCCAACCTATCCAAGTCACCTTGCAGCCTCCTGGCATCCTCCTCACAGCTAACACTGCCTCCCAGCTTCGTGTCATCCGCAAACTTGGAGATGTTGCATTCAATTCCCTCATCCAGATCATTATTTTACTTCGGAGTCACGTGAGTGACTACGTGAGGAAGACCCATCAGGGCGCCTGCACGTCATTACGTCAGACGCATTGGCGCGAATGGACGTGAGGAGCAGCGCTCCTCTAGTGGAAATGTAGTTTGAACTGCAAGGTAAGTAAAAACTTTTTCTGTAGTTTCCGGGTCCGTTTGCTGTGGGTCTGTGGGGATTTGTTCCACAGGCGCAATGGAAAAAATGGGCAAGGGGAAGAGGCGAGCGGTAAGGCCGGTGGGAAGTCGCGAGATTGCGGTCGGCGAAGAGCTGCCTCAGACCCCTGTACAGTCGCCGGCTGGGAGCGTAGCGACTGTGGACTTGGGTCTTAAAAGAACACAGTCAGCGCCAGTGGGGCGCAAGGCTAAGTACAAGTCCGTCAGGCCCACGGAGGAGGAGTCTGATCAGGAGGATTCGACTCTAGGGCTGGATATCGCTTTTGAGCGGATTTCTTAAATGGAGAGCCTGTTACACAGGTTATTCGAGCAAAGCACACTCAGGGAAGAGTGTTGCCAAAGCCAGGCTCCAGAAGCCAGGTCAGCAGCACCTAGCAAAGGGCTGTTTGAGAGCACCCTGATTGATGAGGTGCGTGCACAGGGTCAGCAGAGTTCTGACCCCGACTCTGACGGTGAGGCCGATTCAAGCGAAGAACGGCAGCTGCCAGATATTCCACCTCTGGCAGTACGATTCGCTGCCCCGTCAGGGTCAGGAGAGCCACTGGGAGAAGAGTTGGCCTCCACGATCAACTACTTGGTATCCCATCAGCTGGAGCAGCTTACGATGGATGAAACTGCCAAAAAGCACGAGACCCCGAGGAACTGCGTATTGCTGAAAGCACCAGCAGTAAACCAAGTGATATGGGGTCAGATGGGCATGGGCATGAGAGCCCAAGAAATAAAGCTGCAGAGAATATTGAAGCTGCTGGGTTCTGGAATAACTGCATTTGCCAGAACAATGGATAGAGGCCAGCAGATGACGGATTTGCATCAAGAAGCACTAGGGTTGCTATGTAGTGCCCACTTCGAGACCAATTGTTTGAGGAAGTGTGCCATTCGGCCCACCATCAATCCCAAATTGGCAGCACTCTGCAAGCCCAGTAATGTGCAGCTACACAACTTACTCTTCGGAGAAGACATCGCGAGACGCGTGAAGGAGTTGGATGATGAGGCAAAAACAGCCGAGTTGATCAAAACACCGATGGTTGGCAAGTCTGTGAAGAGGAGGTATCCTTTCAGATGTCATACTGATCCTGGGCCTACACCAGGAACAAGTCGATCATCGTCGCAGGGGCGTAGTTGGCATCCTGCAGTGGGAACACGAACAAGCGTGGGTCTTCCCGCAGGAAGCCAGGGACCACAGGTCACTCAAGTGACTAAGGAGGTAGGTGAACCTGGTTCTCATGGGAACATATTAAAGGCAGTACACCCAAATATTGGAAGCAAAAATACTTCAGATTCATTATTCTGAGTATTATTCAAATGTTTCGAATTGATTCGATCCAAATAGTGATTTGCCATCCAGCATGTTCCTAGCAGAACACTCCAATTTCACAAAAAGAAGTGATGGAGGTTCAAGCTGAATTTGAAAACTTGTCTATAAACAAGTAATTGAAAGGTTGGTTTATCAAAACCACCAAATTGTGTTTAAATTTTCTCGGCCTAAAAAGGTGACGAGTATTTTAGATCTGACAAGTCTTTAAAAGTTTGTGAAGTATAGACACTTCAAAATGGAGACATTGACAATGCCAAAAAACTTATTTCAAAAGATGTTATATGGCATCTATAGATCTGAAAGATGTATATTACTCAGTGTCTGTTCATTTGTAAGATATAAATATTTTAAATTTATCTGAATGAAACAATTATGGCAATTCAAAGTTCTGTCTAATGGATTAACTTCAGTTCCTAGAATTTCACTAAATTGGTAAAACCAATTTTGGGGCTAATTGGAGTCCAAGGACAGATGTTGATGGCTTAACTGGATGATGTCCTAATTAGGACAACAAGAGAATTAGAGAGTTATCTCTCTCAATTGTTCAATTCACTTTTGAAAGATTTGGGATTAATTCATCCAGTTAATCAAGGTTAACGCCACTTACAACAATTGATTATTTTAATTTCACAATTGATTGATTGATGGTAGTAATTTTACCCAGGGTAAAGGGTAGAGCTGATTGATGGTTGCATTAAGCTGTTGAAAAAGCAACAATCTTCAATTATGACAGGTGGCCAGCTTGCTAGGAAAATTAGTGTTATTTCCAGCAATACAATATGGGCCATTGCATTACCAGCAGCTATAGACGGCAAAAAGAAAAGGTACTAAGATGCATGGGGCCATTTTGATAGGCCATGCAGTTAAACAACAAATGCTGCTTCTGATATGCAGTGGTGGATTTAACATGTCCCCAGTAGTTCGAGCAAGATACTGATTGAACAGCCTTCCATGGTCTTACAGACTGATGTCAGTGTTCTAGGATTGGTGCCACTGAAATGGTATCCATCTGTGGACAGATGGAATATGGAAGAGGCATTAGTTTTTGCAGACATGGAGAATCAACGTTTTACAGCTGTTGAAAGGCTTATGAGCTCCAAGCTTGTTGTTAATGCAACTAATCTGCATGTTCAGCTTCAAATTAACAATACTACAGCAATGGCATCTTTCCTCAGATTAGGAGACCAAAACTGTACTCAATACTCCAGGTGTGGTCTCACCAAGACCCTGTACAACTGCAGTAGAACCTCCCTGCTCTTATACTCAAATCCTTTTGCTATGAATGCTAACATACCATTCGCTTTCATCACTGCCTGCTGCACCTGCATGCCTACTTTCAATGACTGGTGTGCCATGACACTCAGGTCTCGTTGAATCTCCCTTTTCCTATTCGGCCACCATTCAGATAATAGTCTACTTTCCTGTTTTTGCACCAAAGTGGATAACCTCACATTTATCCACATTATACTGCATCTGCCATGCATTTGCCCACTCACGCAACCTATCCAAGTCACCTTGCAGCCTCCTAGCATCCTCCTCACAGATAACACTGCCCCCAGCTTTGTATCATCCGCAAACTTGGAGATGTTGCATTCAATTCCCTCATCCAGCTCATTAATATATATTGTAAATAGCTGGGGTCCCAGCACTGAGCCTTGCGGTACCCCACTAGTCACTGCCTGCCATTCTGAAAAGGACCAGTTTACTCCTACTCTTTGCTTCCTGTCTGCCAGCCAGTTCTCTATCCACATCAATACTGAACCCCCAATACCGTGTGCTTTAAGTTTGCATACTAATCTCTTATGTGGGACCTTGTCGAAAGCCTTCTGAAAGTCCAGATATAACACATCCACTGGTTCTCCCTTATCCACACTACTAGTTACATCCTCGAAAAATTCTATAAGATTCGTCAGACATGATTTACCTTTCATAAATCCATGCTGACTTTGTCCAATGATTTCACCACTTTCCAAATGTGCTGCTATTCCATCTTTAATAACTGACTCTAGCATTTTGACTACTGACTCCACCACCGATGTTAGACTAACTGGTCTATAATTCCCCGTTTTCTCTCCCCCTCCCTTTTTAAAAAGTGGGGTTACATTAGCTACCCACTAATCCTCAGGAATTACTCCAGAATCTAAAGAGTTTTGAAAAATTATCACTAATGCATCCAGTATTTCTGGGGCTACTTCTTTAAGTACTCTGGGATGCAGCCTATCTGGCCCTGGGGATTTATCGGCCTTTAATCCATTCAATTTAGCTAACACCACTTCCCAGCTAACCTGGATTTCATTCAGTTCCTCCATCTCATTTGACCCCCGGTCCCCTGCTATTTCCGGCAGATTATTTATGTCTTCTTTGGTGAAGACAGAACCAAAGTAGTTATTCAATTGGTCTGCAATGTTCCCATGATCAATTCACCTGTTTCTGACTGCATTTGTTTTAACTAATGTTTTAACTAATCTTTTTCACTTCACATATCTATAAAAACTTGCAGTCAGTTTTTATGTTCCCTGCCAGTTTTCTTCCATAATCTATTTTCCCTTTCCTAATTAAGCCTTTGTCCTCCTCTGCTGGACTCTGAATTTCTCCCAGTCCTCTGTAGGCTGCTTTTTCTGGCTAATTTGTATGCTTCATCTTTTGTTTTGATACTATCCCTGATTTCCCTTGTTATCCACGGATGCACTACCTTCCCTGATTTATTCTTTTGCCAAACTGGGATGAACAATTGTTGTAGTTCATCCATGCATTCGTTAAATGCCTTCCATTGCATATTCACCATCAACCCTTTAAGAATCAATTGCCAGTCTATCTTGGCCAATTCACTTTTCATACCCTCAAAGTTACCTTTCTTTAAGTTCAGGACCCTTGTTTCTGAATTAACAATTTCAATCTCCATCCCAATGAAGAACTCAACCATATATTATGGTCACTCTTGCCCAAGGCACCACGCACAACAAGACTGCTAACTAACCCTACCTCATTACTCAATACCAAGTCTAGAATAGCCTGCTCTCTCGTTGGTTCCTCTACATGTTGGTTTAGAAAACTATCCCGCATACATTCCAAGAAATCCTCTTCCTGAGCACCCCTGCCAATTTGATTCACCCAATCTATATGTAGATTGAAGTCACCCATTATAACTGTTTTACCTTTGTTGGATGCATTTCTAATTTCCTGTTTGATGCCATCCCCAACTCCACTACTACTGTTAGGTGGCCTGTACACAACTCCCACTAGCGTTTTCTGCCCTCAGTGTTTCGCATCTCTACCCATATCGATTCCACATCCTCCAAGCTAATGTCCTTCCTTTCTATTGCATTTATCTCCTCTCTAACCAGCAACGCTACCCCACCTTCTTTTCATTTCTGTCTACCCCCGCCCACCCGCCGCATATTGAATATCCCTGGATGTTCAGCTCCCAGCCTTGGTCACCCTGGGAGCCATGTCTCCGTAATCCCAACTATATCATATCCATTAATAACTATCTGCACATTCAAATCATCCACCTTATTACAAATGTTCCTTGCATTGAGACACAAAGCCTTCAGGCTTGTTTTTACAACACTCTTATCCCTTATACAATTATGTTGAAAAGTGGCCCTTTTTGATTTTTGCCCAGGATTTGTCTGGCTGCCACTTTTACTTTTCACCTTGCTACCTATTGCTTCTACCCTCATTTTACACCCCTCTCTGCTCATGCTCCCATCCCCCTGCCACATTAGTTTAATCCTCCCCGACAGGCACTAGCTGGAGCACTAGTTTAGAGGGGTTTACAGTGGTTTGGAGGGGTTTACAGGTGTTTGCATGGGTTTACAGCGGTTTAGAGGGGATTTAGAAGGGTTTAGATGGGGTTAGAGGGTCTGGGTGGGTGGGGTTTAGAGGCGTTTGGGGGTGGATTAGAGGGGTTTGGAGGGTTTCGATGGTGTTAGAGGGGTTTGGAGGGGTTTAGAGGTATTTGTAGAGGTTTAGATGTGTTTTGAGGTGTTTGGCGGGGTTACAGGGGTTTACAAGGGTTTAAAGGATTTAGAATGGCAGAGTGTTTACAGTGGTTTACAGGTGTATAGTGGGTTGTAGATGCGTTTACAGGGGTTTAGAGAGGTTTAGAGGTTTACAGGGTGTTTTCATGGGTTTAGAGGGATTTAGAAGGGTTTACATGAGTTTAGAGGGGTTTAATGGGTTTAGAGGGTTTAGATGGGGTAGATGTGTTTAGAGGTGTTTAGAGTGGTTTACAGGGGTTTACAGGAGGTTTGGAAGGGTTTAGATGGGTTTTGAGGGGTTTATTGTATTAAAGTGTGTCTTACATTAATCGAACATTTATGCACGTTTAATAAATGTTCATTCCACCTTTCCTTTGAGATTTTAATAGCTAATTCTTGTTCCAGTCTCTTCTAATACCTTCCGTAGATGGTATTTCTACATTTAAGATAATATTATACAAATATGATATTAAGTTTGCTGATTCAGCTTTTATCTGCATTGCTTCATCCAATACATCTGATGGGCTATTATAATGATCTTTTGTATATTTTTTCAAATAGTCACATGTTTGAAAATATTTAAAATATTGATTATTTCCCAGTTTATATTTTATTTGTAATTGTTGGAATGATAGTAATTTTCCAGTTTCATACAAGTCACTGAACGTTTTAATTCCTAGTCTATGCCATTGTATAAAAGATTTGTCTGTAATAGAGGGATTAAACGAAGGGTTATTAACTATTGGAGATAAAAGCGATAGATTTCAATTTTAAATTTTGTTTTATTTGTTTCTAAGTTCTGATTGTACTATGTATAATTGGGCTTTTGTTATAATTTATGTTATTCAGTTTCAATGGTGAGAGGAGGATCGCTCCAATGTTTCCAGAGGAGCAGTCCTCTCTCTCCATTACAATCCAGTCCACTTGCTGGGCAGAGTTGTCCATCAGTTGAATCATATTTTTTATATTTACTGACCAATAATAATACATGAAGTTAGGGAGTGCTAAGCCCCCTAATACTTTAGCTTTGTTCAAGTGTGTTCTTTGTATTCTATGTGATTTATAGTCCCATATAAATTAGTAATGTCTGAATCCATTTTTTTTAAAAACTTCTTTGGTAGGTATATAGGAATCGATTGAAATAGGTATAAGATTTGTGGTAAGAAGATCATTTTTATTGCATTTATTCGGCCTATTAAAGACATCGGGAGCATTTTCCAAAATTTAATTAGTGTATTTAATTTATTAAGTAAAGGATCAAAATTTGCTTTAAACATGCCTTGATATGTTCTAGTGATTTCAATACCTAAGTATTTAAATTTTTCTGTAGTTTAAAAGGGAATTTTAAAGATGTGTTGAGTCTTTTGGTTTTATTGACATAATTTCACTTTTATTCCAATTTATTCTGTATCCAGAAAAAGATCCAAAGTCCTCAATTAAATTTAATATATTTGGTATAGTAATTTGAGGTTTTGTAATGTACAATAATATATCATCCGCGTATAAAGATATTTTATTATTTGAATATTTAGTATTATACCCATGGATATCTGGATGTGTTCTAATTTTTTCTGCTAACGGTTCAATTATGAGAGCAAACAACTGTGATGATAATGAGCATCCTTGTCTATTTCCCCTTGATAGTTGAAATTTCGAGGATAATATGTTATTAGTTAATATTCTAGCTGTAGGTTTATTATATAATAGTTTAAATCCATAAAATAAAATTCCCTCCCAGTTGGAATTTTTGTAATACTTTATCCATATAATTCCATTATACTTGGTCAAATGCTTTTTCAGCGTCCAGCGAAATAATTGATAATTCTTGTTCTTCAAATTTATGTGAGTGCATTATATTGAGTAGACGTCTCATATTATTAGATAAATATCTCTTAGGGATAAACCCCGTCTGATCTGGGTTTATTAGTTTACTAATATATTTACTTAATCTTCTAGCTAATGTTTTCGCTAATATTTTTTGATCTGTATTTAACAATGCTATAGCTCTATATGAACCCGGTTCTATATCTTTGTCTTTTTTAAGTATTAGTGTGATCGTTGATTCAGCTAATGTATCAGGTAATATTTGTTTTTTAAAAGCATATTGGTACATTTTTTGTAATCGTGGTATAATTTTGTCATAGAAGCTTTTATAAAATTCATTAGTAAATCCATCAGGACCTGGTGTTTTTCCATCTTTAATGAGTTTATTGTATCTTCTAATTCCTTAATTGAGATTTGTGCACCCAATTCCTCTTGTTCCTTCAACTCTAACTTTGGAAGATTACAATTATCCAAGAACTCTGTAATTTTATTGCAGTTGTCGTTTTAGATGTATACAAATTCTCATAAAATTGCGCAAATCTTTTATTAATATCCTTCGGTATGGTTAATAATTCCCCTCTATCTGATTTAATCTTTGGGATCGTATGTTCTTTTTCTCGTTTTTTTAGCTGGCGAGCCAAAGGTTTATGCGGTTTATCCCAAATTCAAAGTGCTCCTGTTTTGTAATTTGGAAAAGTCTTATAAGTTTGGCTGATAATAGTTTATTTAATTTAAATTTCAAAATTATTATTTTATTATGTTTATCTATTGATGGATCTTTAGCATTATCTATATCCATTTGTCTAATAAGTTCTTCTAACTGTCTTTGTTCATTCTTATTCTTTTTATTTTGAAAAGCTTGATATGAAATTATAATATCTCTAATGAATGCTTTAAAAGATTCCCATAGTACAGTAGGTCCAAGAGCCGTTGGAGAGATCGCAGAGGGAGGAGCTACACACGACCGGTAGGAGTTAAAAAGGAGCGCGGGGCTTGTTCCTTACAGAGGTCCAAGAGCCGTTGGAGAGATCGCAGGGGGAGGAGCTACACACGACCGGTAGGAGTTAAAAAGGAGCGCGGGGCTTGTTCCTTACAGAGGTCCAAGAGCCGTTGGAGAGATCACAGGGGGAGGAGCTACACACGACCGGTAGGAGTTAAAAAGGAGCGCGGGGCTTGTTCCTTACAGAGGCCCAAGAGCCGTTGGAGAGATCACAGAGGGAGGAGCTACACCCGAGCGGTAGGAGTTAAAAAGGAGCGCGGGGCTTGTTCCTTACAGAGGCCCAAGAGCCGTTGGAGAGATCACAGAGGGAGGAGCTACACCCGAGCGGTAGGAGTTAAAAAGGAGAACCGAAATCTGTAACGTTCCAAGTTCCACTTCAAAAACAAGTGGGTTTGAGGAAGCCGCTGATTGGTGGACGCAGACAAGAGGGAGCAGCTGATTGGGAGTCAGATCCCTGCTGATCCCTGCTGATTGTACTGTATTGTAGCAGTTTGTTTTGTATTGTGGCAGTTTGTTTTGTATTGTAGCAGTTTGTTTTATGTGGGATGTTGTCAGATGTGGGAAGTCATGGAGTCTGATAGCCCTCCAGACGTCCACATCTGCGTCAGGATTATCGAGATGGGGCTCCTAATGGACCGTATTAGGAACCTGGAGCAGCAGCTCGATGACCTCCGTCTGGTCAGGGATAGCGAGGAAGTCATCGAGAGGAGTTACAGGGATGTGGTCACTCCAACACCACAGGAGGCAGGCAAGTGGATCACGGTTGGGAGAGGCAAGGGGCACAGGCAGGGACTAGAGAGTACCCCGGTGGCTGTACACCTTGACAATAAGTACTCCTGTTTGAGCACTGTTGGCGTGGACAGTCTACCTGGGGGTAGCGACAGCGGCCGGGCCTCCGGTATAGAGACCGGTCCTGTTGCTCAGAAGGGTAAGGAAAAGAAGAGGAGGGCAATATTAATAGGGGACTCTATAGTTAGGGGGTCAGACAGGCGATTCTGTGGACGCAGTCGGGAGACCCGGATGGTAGTTTGCCTCCCTGGTGCCAGGGTCTGTGATGTGTCTCAACGTGTCCAAGACATCCTGAAAGGGCAGGGAGAGGAGCCCGAAGTCGTGATACATATAGGTACTAATGACATAGGTAAAAAAAGAGAAGAGGTCCTGAAAGGAGAATTTAGGGAGTTAGGAGGGGAGTTAAAGAGAAGGACAGCGAAGGTAACAATCTCGGGATTACTGCCTGTGCCACGCGACAGTGAGAGTAGGAATGGAGCGAGGTGGAGGATAAATGCGTGGCTGAAGGACTGGTGCAGAAGGCAGGGATTCAAATTTCTGGATCATTGGGACCTCTTTTGTGGAAGGTTCGACCTGTACAAAAAGGATGGGTTGCACTTGAACCTGAGGGGGACCGATATCCTGGCGGGGAGATCTGCAAAGGCTACTGGGGAGACTTTAAACTAGAATGGTTGGGGGGAGGGACTCAAATAGAGAATGCTATTAGACAGTGTGTGAGGCAGGAGGCAGAGAAGGAAAGCACTCAGACCCAACATGTAGGGGGGAAAGAAGAAAACAATAATAAACAGAGAATAAGAGGTGGTGGAGTTCTTAAATGGGTGAGCAGAGAAACAGAGGGGTGCAAAATGCGGGCGGAAGCAATAGGTAGCAAGGTGAAAAGTAAAAGTGGCAGGCAGACAAATCCAGGGCAAAAATCAAAAAGAGCCACTTTCCAACATAATTGTATAAGGGGTAAGAGCGTTGTAAAAACAAGCCTGAAGGCTTTGTGTCTCAATGCAAGGAGCATTCGTAATAAGGTCGATGAGTTGAACGTGCAGATAGCAATTAATGATTATGATATAGTTGGGATCACGGAGACATGGCTCCAGGGTGACCAAGGCTGGGAGCTGAACATCCAGGGATATTCAATATTCAGGAGGGATAGAGAGAAAGGAAAAGGAGGTGGGGTAGCGTTGCTGGTTAGAGAGGAGATTAACGCAGTGGAAAGGAAGGACATTAGCTTGGAGGATGTGGAATCGGTATGGGTAGAGCTACGAAACACTAAGGGGCAGAAAACGCTGGTGGGTGTTGTGTACAGGCCACCTAGCAGTAGTAGTGAAGTTGGGGATGGCATCAAACAGGAAATTAGAAATGCGTGCAACAAAGGCAAAACAGTTATAATGGGTGACTTCAATCTACATATAGATTGGGTGAATCAAATTGGCAGGGGTGCTGAGGAAGAGGATTTCTTGGAATGTATGAGGGATAGTTATCTAAACCAACATGTAGAGGAACCAACGAGAGAGCAGGCTATTCTAGACTGGGTATTGAGTAATGAGGAAGGGTTAGTTAGCAGACTTGTTGTGCGTGCCCCCTTGGGCAAGAGTGACCATAATATGGTTGAGTTCTTCATTAGGATGGAGAGTGACATTGTTAATTCAGAAACAACGGTTCTGAACTTAAAGAAAGGTAGCTTTGAGGATATGAGACGTGAATTGGCCAAGATTGACTGGCAATTAGTTCTAAAAGGGTTGACGGTGGATATGCAATGGAAGGCATTTAAAGACTGCATGGATGAACTACAAAAAATGTTCATCCCAGTTTGGCAAAAGAATAAATCAGGGAAGGTAGTGCATCCGTGGATAACAAGGGAAATCAGGGATAGTATCAAAGCAAAAGATGTTGCGTACAAATTAGCCAGAAAAAGCAGCATACCAGAGGACTGGGAGAAATTCAGAGACCAACAGAGGAGGACAAAGGGCTCAATTAGGAAAGGGAAAATAGATTATGAAAGGAAACTGGCAGGGAACATAAAAACTGACTGCAAAAGTTTTTATAGATATGTGAAGAGAAAGAGATTAGTTAAAACAAATGTAGGTCCCTTGCAGTCAGAAACAGGTGAATTGATCATGGGGAACAAGGATATGGCGGACCAATTGAATAACTACTTTGGTTCCGTCTTCACTAAGGAAGACATAAATAATCTGCCGGAAATAGCAGGGAGCCGCGGGTCAAAGGAGATGGAGGAACTGAGTGAAATCCAGGTTAGTCGGGAAGTGGTGTTGGGTAAATTGAATGGATTAAAGGCCGATAAATCACCAGGGCCAGATAGGCTGCATCCCAGAGTACTTAAGGAAGTAGCTCCAGAAATAGTGGATGCATTAGTGATAATTTTTCAAAATTCTTTAGATTCTGGAGTAGTTCCTGAGGATTGGAGGGTAGCAAACGTAACCCCACTTTTTAAGAAGGGACGGAGAGAGAAAACGGGGAATTACAGACCAGTTAGTCTAACATCGGTAGTGGGGAAACTGCTAGAGTCAGTTATTAAAGATGGGATAGCAGCACATTTGGAAAGTGGTGAAATCATTGGACAAAGTCAGCATGGATTTACGAAAGGTAAATCGTGTCTGACGAATCTTATAGAATTTTTCGAGGATGTAACTAGTAGAGTGGATAGGGGAGAACCAGTGGATGTGTTGTATCTGGACTTTCAGAAGGCTTTCGACAAGGTACCACATAAGAGATTAGGATACAAACTTAAATCACACGGTATTGGGGGTTCAGTATTGATGTGGATAGAGAACTGGCTAGCAAACAGGAAGCAAAGAGTAGGAGTAAACGGGTCCTTTTCACAATGGCAGGCAGTGACTAGTGGGGTACCGCAAGGCTCAGTGCTGGGACCCCAGCTATTTACAATTTATATTAATGATCTGGACGAGGGAATTGAAAGCAACATCTCCAAGTTTGCGGATGACACTAAGCTGGGGGGCAGTGTTAGCTGTGAGGAGGATGCTAGGAGACTGCAAGGTGACTTGGATAGGCTGGGTGAGTGGGCAAATGTTTGGCAGATGCAGTATAATGTGGATAAATGTGAGGTTATCCACTTTGGTGGCAAAAACGGGAAGGCAGACTATTATCTAAATGGTGGCCGATTAAGAAATGGGGAGGTGCAGCGAGACCTGGGTGTCATGGTACACCAGTCATTGAAAGTAGGCATGCAGGTGCAGCAGGCAGTGAAGAAAGCGAATGGTATGTTGGCCTTCATAGCAAGAGGATTTGAGTATAGGAGCAGGGAGGTTCTACTGCAGTTGTACAGGGTCTTGGTGAGACCACACCTGGAGTATTGTGTACAGTTTTGGTCTCCAAATCTGAGGAAGGACATTATAGCCATAGAGGGAGTGCAGAGAAGGTTCACCAGACTGATTCCTGGGATGTCAGGACTTTCATATGAAGAAAGACTGGATAGACTTGGCTTGTACTCGCTAGAATTTAGGAGATTGAGAGGGGATCTTATAGAAACGTACAAAATTCTTATGGGGTTGGACAGGCTAGATGCAGGAAGATTGTTCCCGATGTTGGGGAAGTCCAGGACAAGGGGTCACAGCTTAAGGATAAGGGGGAAATCCTTTAGGACCGAGATGAGGAAAAACTTTTTCACACAGAGAGTGGTGAATCTCTGGAACTCTCTGCCACAGAGGGTAGTTGACGCCAGTTCATTGGCTATATTTAAGAGGGAGTTAGATGTGGCCCTTGTGGCTAAAGGGATCAGGGGGTATGGAGAGAAGGCAGGTACGGGATACTGAGTTGGATGATCAGCCATGATCATATTGAATGGCGGTGCAGGCTCGAAGGGCCGAATGGCCTACTCCTGCACCTATTTTCTATGTATCTATGTATCTATGTAGGCGATATATCTGGAGTGTCATTTATTTCAAAAAAGGTGTCCATTTGTTCTTTTAAATATATACTCGCTTGCGGATCTTTTAGGATTTGAGAATTAAATCTCCAAAACGGTTTATACTTAGACATTCCTTCCAGTTTTAAAAAGAAAGTTAGTGGTGAATGGTCTGAAATCGAATTTGTATGGTATGTTGGGTTCAAAGTATGAGGGATTAATTTTGTATCCACCAGGAAATAATCTATACGTGAGTATGTTTTATGTACCATTGAATAAAACGAGTATTCCCTGCCAGTTGGATTAGCAATTCTCCAAACATCTGCTATATTAGTATTGTTTATATAAGTATTTAAAAGTTCACCGGTTTTAGATTTCGTATTCCCTCTCTGTTTTTGGCTTGATTTGCCTAAATACGGATCTAAAACACAGTTAAAGTCTCCTCCTATTATAACATTTTGATAATTAAACTCTGCGATTATGTTCAGAATTTTATTGAAAAAATGAGTGTTGTCAAAGTTAGGTGTGTATATATTTACCAAAGTAATTGGAGTATTATGAATTTCTCCATTAACTATCAAATATCTCCCTTCAATGTCTGTTATGGTATTCTTTGCTTTGAATGGTATACCTTTTTGGAAGGGTTTAGATGGGTTTGGAGGGGTTTAGAGGGGTTTACATGAGTTTAGAGGAGTTTACATGGGGTTTAGAGGGGTTTAGAGGTGTTTAGACGGGATTACAGGGGTTTACAGGGCATTATAGAGGTTTACAGCGGTATATGATATCTTTTTTATTTTTTATTTCAAACGATTAAAAAAAGAAGAAAAGAAAAGATGAAAATGAATAATAAATAAAGGAAAATTATATATATACATATATATATACATAAATACATACACACATACATACATATACATGTACATATATACATACATACATATACACATATACACACATACACACATACATAACATATATGTACATACATAAATTAAAAAATAAAAAGCCAATTTCAACATAATACACATTAGACTTGTTCGAAAAGGGATAGGAAGAAGCCTATGCTTGTCAAGTCCTACCCCCATTCATACAGGAGTTACAGGGTGTTAGAGGGGATTAAAAGTATTTTAAGTTGTTTAGAGTGGTTTACAGGGGGTTTAGAGTGGTATAGAAGGGTTTACAGTGGTTTAGAGGCGTTTAGAGGGGTCTGGAGGAGTTTGGAGGGATTTAGAGAGGTTTGAGTAGTTTGGAGGGATCTAGGGGGGTTATGTGCTTGCAGGTGTTTACAGGGGTTTACAGAGGTTTATTGGGGTTACGAGGTGTTTAGAGAGGTTTACAGGGGTTTTACATGGGTTTTGAGGGGTTTAGAGGGGGTTACATGGGGTTTGCAGGTGTTTATAGGGGGTTTACAGAGGTTTAGATGGGTTTAGATGGGTTTACAGGGGTTTACAGGGGGTTAGAGAGGTTTAGAGTGGTTTACAGCGTGTTTACCTGGGTTTAGAGGGGTTTACAAGAGTTTATAGGGGTGTACAGGGGGTTTACAGTGGTTTAGAGGGGTTTATAGGGGTGAAGAGGGGTTTATAGGGTTAGATGGGTTTAGAGGCGTTTAGTGGGCTTAATATGGGTTTAGAGTGGTTTACAGGGGGTTTACATGCGTTTAGAGTGTGTTTACAGGTGTTTAGACGGGTTTAGAGGGGTTTACGGGATTAGAGGGGATTACAGATGTTTAGACGTGTTTAGAGGGGTTTACAGGGGGTTGAGAGATGTTTAGAAGGGTTTGGAGGGGTTTACTGTGGTTTACAGGGGTTTTCAGGTGTTTACAGGGGTTTTCAGGTGTTTACAGGGGTTTACAGTAGTTTGGAGGGGTTAGAGGTGTCTGGAGAGGTTTAGAGACGTTTGGAGGGGTTTAGATGGGTTTGGAGGGGTTTGAAGGAGTTTAGAGGGGGCTAGAGGGGTTTAGAGAGGTTTGGAGGGGGTTAGATGAGTTTAGAATGGTTTAGAGGGGTCTGGAGGGGATTAGCGGCGTTTGGAGGGGTTTGGATGGGGTTTAGAGGGGTTTGGTCGGGTTTAGAAGGGTTTAGGTTTAGATGGGTATAGGGGTTTAGAGGGGATTTAGATGGGTTTAGATGCGTTTACAGGGGGTTAAAGGGGTTTAGATGGGTTTAGAGTGGTTTAGAGGGTTTACAGGGGTTTTATAGGGTTTACATGGGGTTTAGAGGAGTTTAAAGTGGTTTAGAGGGGTTTATATGGGGTTTAGAGAGGTTTAGAGAGGATTACTATATATCATATATTATTATACATCACCAATTCCCAAGTTAGTATTCCAAATATATTACCTTATAGAAGAATTCGGTTCCTTCTCAGGATATAGAATAAACTGGAACAAAAGTGAAATTATGGCAATAAAACCTCAAGAGCCGACCTACCTTTTAAAATTCCCTTTCAGAATTGCTACAGAAAAATGTAAATATCTGTGTATTCACGTAACCAGAAAGTATACTTCTTTATTCAATGCAAACTTCCCGCCTTTAGTTACTAAATTAAACGCTCTTATTCAATTCTGGAAAACACTTCCGATGTCTCTAATAGGCAGAATAAATGCCATATTAATGATTTTCCTCCCACAAATTCTCTATTTATTTCAATCAATACCGATATACATACCTAAATTTTTTTTTTAAATCTTGATTCCCGGATTACAAACTTTATCTGGGATTATAAAACACATAGAATTCATAAACGACATCTATGCAAACCCAAAGAAACGGGCGGATAGGCTCTCCCCAATTTCTTATACTATTATTGGGCAACGAATATTAAAAATGTAATTTATTGGCTGGATAACGCATGCCAACAGGTAGACTGGTTAATAATGGAGAGAGAGGATTGCTTGCCTTTTAATATAGGCGCGATTCTTCTCTCCCCAACAAAGTTGAAGAACACACTATATGATAAAAATCCGATTATTCACAGCACTTTACGAATCTGGAGACAAGTAAAATCAACTTTTAAACTAAGAAATTTATCTCTTCTTTCACCAATAGCTAATAACCCGTCGTTTAAGCCATCTATTATAGATATAACGTTTACTTATTGGGAAAGACTAGGAATTAAAAAGCTTGGAGATCTCTACGAGATGGGAAATCTGTAATTTCAGAAATTACAGTCGAAATACAGTCTGAAAGGTAATCAATATTTTAGATATCTTCAAATTCGAGATTATTTGAAAACATATACCCATGATTATGAAACTCTGCTGCCAGATATATTAGATGAAGGTATGAATAGAAACTCAGTCAAACAATCTAACATCATACATGTATAATACCCTTCTAAATATAGAAATGCCATCGTCAGACGCAATTAGAAGAGAATGGGAAGAGGAACTAAGCCTAAAAATTTCCAAAGACAGATGGGAAAAAAATCTTTTATATATACATAATTGTTCGATTAATGTTAAACACATTTTAATCCAATTTAAAACACTGCACAGACTCTACTACTCAAAGACTAAACTGAATAAGATTTTTTTAAATGTATCTCCTATTTGTGACAATGTCTCCTTCAAGAAGCAACTATAACACATTCCTATACCTCTTGCATAAAACTACATAACTTTTGGAAAGGAATTTTTGGAATTTTCTCAAAAACATTAAAAACAAAACTGGACCCCCATACGGAACTGATTATTTTCGGAACAGCAGAAGCCTGCCCTGAGCTATCAATATTTCAAAGACGTTTCCTTAATTATGGCCTGATAACAGCGGAAAAATTCATACTTACATTTTGGAAAAATACATCTGCCCCTACTCTTAAAATGTGGATTACAAACATGTCTGAGACGCTACATCCTGAAAATATGAGACTTGTCTTAGCAGGAAAACCAGAGCAATTTTCGAAGACATGGATTCCATTCATTGATTCATTACAAGGATAGTATGGTGCAACACAACTTTGGAATTAAACCGACTTACAGACTGGGTGATGGGTGGGGAGAGAAATGAAGCGGGTATATCATCAGTTTTTTTTCTGTTTTTGTCTTTTTATTTCTTTATGTTTTTCTCATTTCTTTTACTTACTCACTCTTCGATTACACTTATTCGGTAGTCTAGGGGTTCTATTTTACTTCAGAGTCACGTGAGTGACTACGTGAATAGAAGCCCGTCAGCCTGCATGCGCGTCATTATGTCCAACGCATGGCGCACGACTGGCTGGCAGGCGCGCTGCTCCTTCCAGCGGTAAGTTCAGAACCTGAAGGTAAGTTTCGAACTTACATTTCAGGTTGTGCTTTTTCCTGCAGGAAGCTCTTTTATAAAGTTCCTGCTAACTGACGTTCGGCTGCGGAGACTGCTGGAAATCCCGGCTCCGCGTGGGAACCCCTGCTCGGGGAAACACGGCTGCGGGAACAGCGGGGTATCCCGGCTCTACATGGGGAACCCCTGCTCGGGAAAACCCGGCTGCGAGAACAGCGGGGTATCCCGGCTCTACGTGGGGAACCCCTGCTCGGGAAAACCCGGCTGCGGGAACAGCGGGGAATCCCGGCTCTACGTGGGGAGACCCGGCTCGGCAGGCCGGATGACCCAGACAAGTTCGGCCGTGAGGGTTCGCCCCTGCAGGGGGGAGCATCCTGAGATGTTACACTCCAAGGAACGGAGTCACATCAGCGCGGGTCTCGGGGCCCGCAGCAGCGCCTGGTGCAGGGCTGCATTAAATCTCCCTCACTGAGGAAGGGACATTAGGGAAGAGGAAAGGAGGTTTCCCCTCCATGGGCATCCCACGGAGATGTTCCATCCTGATATGGTCCGTGGGCAGGGCCATATCAGTGCAGGTCTTATCAGGGACCTACAGCAGCGCCTGGTGCAGGGCTGCAATATATCTCCCTCTCTGAGGAGGGGAGCGTAGGTAGTCAGTGTGTGACTGACTCCAAACTCGGAAGTATGTCCGTGAAACATAATGGAGTGCATGCGTGAGGTTCAAGAATTCTGTCATGGCATCAAGGGTTGCGATATCCACGCAAACGGAGGAGCTGCTGCAAGGAAGAGTTGGCTTCCAGCCTATGGCAGAGAACCAGGAGCCAGAGTTCCCCTCACATTACAAGCTTGGTAAGCATCAATGACCTCACGTCACACCATTACAGGAACAAAGTGCCGACAGTGAACAGCGCTATTTGGGTCTACGACAAGACCACCGGTAACCATGGAGGTAGGTGGGTCTGTTCTTTCTGAAACACGGGGTGTGTGGACTAGTTACGAGTTGGTAATAGATTACACTTGTTTTTGCATGAATGCTGATGGATAACTTCAGATCCATTTATAACTGAAAAGATTCACAGGGTTCACCGGAGAAATTTAAGTTGATACCAAACTAGAATTATAGATTGCGATTTACCTTTAACTCTATTAATTGTCCGCCCTGGGGCAAGAGATTAGTCTTAATGGAAGCTTGTAACATCTCTTGTTGTTTATTCATCATGTGGCCAGTGTAATTGGCAATTTAGTGGTTTTCAGCTGCGTGATTGGGGCCTTTACATTATCAGAACTAACATCGTGCAAAGGAGCAAGTTTTCATATACCATGTAGGTCATTGTTAACAGACCTATGCTATTACCAGCTGAAGCTATAAAGTCACAATGATGGACAAACAGTATTCAGCATTGCTCCAGAATTTTTTGGTTATTCAACCTTCAGTTATATTTCAAACTGATGCTAGTGCTCAAAGATGGGAAATTACTATCCAATCTCTAATCCCAGAGGCGGATGGGATATGCTTGAGTTACCAATCCCTTAGTTATATGGTATCAACTACCTAAAGTCACTAGGTTTATGGGTTAAAGGCTTATTGTGCAAATATGCATATCTGCATGTTCAACAACAAGTTGACACACTATGGTGGTAACATATATTAATCACATGGGTGCAATCAAGTCCTGTGATAGTTTACCTAACCTCATTTGGCGTGGGTGTATCATCACGTAAATCAATGACAACACCGAATGGATGTTGGATCACAAAATATTTAATGACATTGTGGCTCGATGTAACACCAAATATCGATTTGTTTGCATCTAGTCTCAATCACCAGTGGCAAAATTATCTGGCATGGTGGCCATTCTCAGGGGCAGTGGCGGTGGATGCATTCTCGCTACACTAGGGAGGAATGTTCTTTATGTCCTTCCTCCATTTTTTCCTCATCAGTCGGCGTTTGCTTTAAGTTCAGCAAAACTCCGCCTCAGGCTGTTGATAGTGCCTGACTGGCCTACACAGCCATGGGTCTACTCATACTAGGGAATATAACAGAGCCTTTTATGGCTGTTCCCAAATGCAGAAATCTGCTGGTTTACCACGTGACTGGGGAGAACCACCCACTGCATGAGTGAATCAAATTGTTGGTTTACAGACTATGAGAAGACCTTTCCTGGGGTACGGACTGTCAGGTTGTATGGTGGATGTGATCACTGTGGCCTGAAGAGATAGTACCAAGTTACAGTACATCTCCTATATCAAGGAATGGGAAGTGTTCTGTTTACAGTCCAATATATCGTATGACACGGTACATATAACAGATGTCTTGGAATTCCTCTCAAAGCTATATTTCACGAGAGATGGAGTTATAGTGTTATAAATTGTGCCACAAGTGCCTTGTCGTCATACTTCCTCTGATATCCAGATTTATCCAGGGTATCCTCATCTCAAATTCCCCAGGCCCAGGTACTCGGAGATGGGATGTTTTTTTTGTTTTTGTTTTTTTTAATTGTATTTATTAGAAGTACATTAAATTTCAACAAATTACATTAGTACTCATCACGTATATCTTATTACAATTAATGTACTCCATCATTTTTTACACTAATAAAGGGAAAGGATGAGATTGAGAGAAAGGAGAAAGTGAAGGAAAAAAGTGAAAGTGTAAAAAACGTGACAACAAAAAAGAACAAAGACCCCATAAGAAAGAAATTTAAAAAAAATAATTAAGAGATAGACCCTAAAAAAGAAGAAAAAAGAGAAAGAGGGAAAAGAGAAAAACAAATACTTTGTTGTAAGCATCACGCAAATGGGACATACCAACTCTCCAGCTTTCATCCCCCCTTACCTGACCTCCGTTTTTTTTTAAAGTACTTTTGCACCCTATACTTGTAATAATTCTATAAATGCAGACCACGTCAGGTGAAAGTGATCTGGTTTACCTGCCAGGAGGAGTCTTATCTCTTCTAGGTGTAATGTTTCGAACATATTTGAAATCCACATGTTTATAGTTGGTATTCGAGCGTTTTTCCAGAATTTTAGGATTAACTTTTTTCCAGTTATTAACCCATAGTCTATTAATTTCTTTTGGAACATATTTAGTTCTGGACTATCTTCCGTTGTTCCGAAGATAATCCATTCTGCTTTGGGTATCAGTTTTATTTTAAATAATTTTGTAAAGATTTCAAAAATTTCAATCCAAAATTTTTGAGATTTTGTACAGACAACAAATGAGTGCGCTATAGTAGCTTCTTGAGATTGACATTTATCACAAATGGATGATACATTTGGGAAAATTTTATTAATTTTAGTTTTGGAATAATATAATCTATGTAAAATTTTAAATTGTATTAAAGTGTGTCTTACATTAATCGAACATTTATGCACGTTTAATAAATGTTCATTCCACCTTTCCTTTGAGATTTTAATAGCTAATTCTTGTTCCCAGTCTCTTCTAATACCTTCCGTAGATGGTATTTCTACATTTAAGATAATATTATACAAATATGATATTAAGTTTGCTGATTCAGCTTTTATCTGCATTGCTTCATCCAATACATCTGATGGGCTATTATAATGATCTTTTGTATATTTTTTCAAATAGTCACATGTTTGAAATATTTAAAATATTGATTATTTCCCAGTTTATATTTTATTTGTAATTGTTGGAATGATAGTAATTTTCCAGTTTCATACAAGTCACTGAACGTTTTAATTCCTAGTCTATGCCATTGTATAAAAGATTTGTCTGTAATAGAGGGATTAAACGAAGGGTTATTAACTATTGGAGATAAAAGCGATAGATTTCTTAATTTTAAATTTTGTTTTATTTGTTTCTAAGTTCTGATTGTACTATGTATAATTGGGCTTTTGTTATAATTTATGTTATTCAGTTTCATTGGTGAGAGGAGGATCGCTCCAATGTTTCCAGAGGAGCAGTCCTCTCTCTCCATTACAATCCAGTCCACTTGCTGGGCAGAGTTGTCCATCAGTTGAATCATATTTTTTATATTTACTGACCAATAATAATACATGAAGTTAGGGAGTGCTAAGCCCCCTAATACTTTAGCTTTGTTCAAGTGTGTTCTTTGTATTCTATGTGATTTATAGTCCATATAAAATTAGTAATGTCTGAATCCATTTTTTTTTTAAACTTCTTTGGTAGGTATATAGGAATCGATTGAAATAGGTATAAAATTTGTGGTAAGAAGATCATTTTTATTGCATTTATTTGGCCTATTAAAGACATCGGGAGCATTTTCCAAAATTTAATTAGTGTATTTAATTTATTAAGTAAAGGATCAAAATTTGCTTTAAACCTGCCTTGATATGTTCTAGTGAATACAATACCCAAGTATTTAAATTTTTCTGTAGCTTAAAAGGGAATTTTAAAAGATGTGTGGAGTCTTTTGGTTTTATTGACATAATTTCACTTTTATTCCAATTTATTCTGTATCCAGAAAAAGATCCAAAGTCCTCAATTAAATTTAATATATTTGGTATAGTAATTTGAGGTTTTGTAATGTACAATAATATATCATCCGCGTATAAAGATATTTTATTATTTGAATATTTAGTATTATACCCATGGATATCTGGATGTGTTCTTTCTGCTAACGGTTCAATAATGAGAGCAAACAACTGTGATGATAATGAGCATCCTTGTCTATTTCCCCTTGATAGTTGAAATTTCGAGGATAATATGTTATTAGTTAATATTCTAGCTGTAGGTTTATTATATAATAGTTTAATCCATAAAATAAAATTCCCTCCCAGTTGGAATTTTTGTAATACTTTATCCATATAATTCCATTATACTTGGTCAAATGCTTTTTCAGCATCCAGCGAAATAATTGATAATTCTTGTTCTTCAAATTTATGTGAGTGCATTATATTGAGTAGACGTCTCATATTATTAGATAAATATCTCTTAGGGATAAACCCCGTCTGATCTGGGTTTATTAGTTTACTAATATATTTACTTAATCTTCTAGCTAATGTTTTCGCTAATATTTTTTGATCTGTATTTAACAATGCTATAGCTCTATATGAACCCGGTTCTATATCTTTGTCTTTTTTAAGTATTAGTGTGATCGTTGATTCAGCTAATGTATCAGGTAATATTTGTTTTTTAAAAGCATATTGGTACATTTTTTGTAATCGTGGTATAATTTTGTCATAGAAGCTTTTATAAAATTCATTAGTAAATCCATCAGGACCTGGTGTTTTTCCATTCTTTAATGAGTTTATTGTATCTTCTAATTCCTTAATTGAGATTTGTGCACCCAATTCCTCTTGTTCCTTCAACTCTAACTTTGGAAGATTACAATTATCCAAGAACTCTGTAATTTTATTGCAGTTGTCGTTTTAGATGTATACAAATTCTCATAAAATTGCGCAAATCTTTTATTAATATCCTTCGGTATGGTTAATAATTCCCCTCTATCTGATTTAATCTTTGGGATCGTATGTTCTTTTTCTCGTTTTTTTAGCTGGCGAGCCAAAAGTTTATGCGGTTTATCCCCAAATTCAAAGTGCTCCTGTTTTGTAATTTGGAAAAGTCTTATAAGTTTGGCTGATAATAGTTTATTTAATTTAAATTTCAAAATTATTATTTTATTATGTTTATCTATTGATGGATCTTTAGCATTATCTATATCCATTTGTCTAATAAGTTCTTCTAACTGTCTTTGTTCATTCTTATTCTTTTTATTTTGAAAAGCTTGATATGAAATTATAATACCTCTAATGAATGCTTTAAAAGATTCCCATAGTACAGTAGGCGATATATCTGGAGTGTCATTTATTTCAAAAAAGGTGTCCATTTGTTCTTTTAAATATATACTCGCTTGCGGACCTTTTAGGATTTGAGAATTAAATCTCCAAAACGGTTTATACTTAGACATTCCTTCCAGTTTTAAAAAGAAAGTTAGTGGTGAATGGTCTGAAATCGAATTTGTATGGTATGTTGGGTTCAAAGTATGAGGGATTAATTTTGTATCCACCAGGAAATAATCTATACGTGAGTATGTTTTATGTACCATTGAATAAAACGAGTATTCCCTGCCAGTTGGATTAGCAATTCTCCAAACATCTGCTATATTAGTATTGTTTATATAAGTATTTAAAAGTTCACCGGTTTTAGATTTCGTATTCCCTCTCTGTTTTTGGCTTGATTTGCCTAAATACGGATCTAAAACACAGTTAAAGTCTCCTCCTATTATAACATTTTGATAATTAAACTCTGCGATTATGTTCAGAATTTTATTGAAAAAATGAGTGTTGTCAAAGTTAGGTGTGTATATATTTACCAAAGTAATTGGAGTATTATGAATTTCTTCATTAACTATCAAATATCTCCCTTCAATGTCTGTTATGGTATTCTTTGCTTTGAATGGTATACCTTTTCTAATAATGATTGACGTACCTCTAGATTTCGAAGTATATGAGGAATGGTATATTTGACCTATCCATTTCGCCCTCAACCTAGCTTGATCATGAGATTTTAGATGAGTTTCTTGTAAGAAGGTAATGTCAGAATTGTACAGTTTCAGCTGAGCTAGTATCTTACCCCTTTTAATAGGTTCGTTAATACCTCTTATATTCCAACTACAGAATGAGACTCCTCCTAGGTTGTTTTGTTTAGCATCTTGCATTTTGAATAATCATAGTACCTTTAAATCTTGTGGTGCATCCATATCCCAGGTCTTTGGGTATTGGGGGAACCTTTGAATTTCTACGTTTTGTTGGCATATCCCTTTTACGCTTATCACTAAACACAAAACACAAACAAGTGAGTTTATGTGATAATAATAATAATTTTAAAAAAAATTGAAAAAGTGAAAATACAGTGTCTAAAATAGTCGACACTGTAACAAGTGGCCCACCTGTAGGTGGGAGAAAACCTTGTTTCGACTTCCATTGTTGGTGTTAAACAAATAACTCCGCTCTCTTGGTTAATCATAACATATTAGAACGGGGCCTCACATTCAGATATATGATACAAATTTACCCTATATATTTCATTATCACATATATATATATCGCAATTTTAGCTACTAATTATTAAACAAATGATTTTAGCTTCAATAATAGTCAACTGTTGGTTGAAGGGGTTAACGAGACGCTCCCCTGGACCTAAGCCAGGTGCTCGTTTCTCATCCCCTCCTCCCAATTATAGATAAGGTTTGGATTTAGTAAAAATTTATATTAGTTTAGTTAGTTCGTTATTTTTTATTTTTATTAGCGTCCGTTACTATTCTAATCTAATATTGATAACTTGTTAAATTGTTAGGTTGTTAATAGGATCAATTCTTATTTTTTTAAACTAATAAAGAGAAAAGGTTGAAATTAAGAGAAAAGAGAAAGTGAAGGGAAATAGTGAAGGTGTAAAAACGTGTCAACAGGAAAGAACAGAGACCCTGTAGAAAAGAAATTAAAGAGAAAAGATTAAGAGATAGACCCTAAAGAAGAAAAAAAGAGAAAGAGGAGAAAAGAGAAAAACAAGTACTTTATTATGAGCATCGCGCAAATGGGATATACCAACTCACCACCTTTCATCCCTCCTTTACCTGACATCGGTACTTTTTAAAGTACTTTTGCTCCATATGCTTGTAATAGTTCTATAAATGCAGACCACGTCAGATGGAAGTGATCTGATTTGCCTGCCAGGAGGAGTCTTATCTCTTATAGGTGTAATGTTTCAAACATATTTGAAATCCACATGTTGGTATTGGAGCGTTTTTCCAGAATTTTAGGATAAGCTTTTTTCCAGTTATTAACCCGTAATCAACTAATTTCTTTTGAAACACATTTAGTTCAGGGCTATCTTCTGTTGTTCCGAAGATAATCCATTCTGCTTTTGGTATCAGTTTTATTTTAAATAATTTTGTAAAGATTTCAAAAATTTCAATCCAAAATTTTCGAATTTTTGTACAAAAAACAAATGAGTGCGTTATAGTAGCTTCTTGAGATTGACATTTATCGCAAATAGATGATACATTGTGGAAAATTGTATTAATTTTAGTTTTTGAATAATATAATCTGTAAAATTTTGAATTGTATTAAAGTGTGTCTTACATTAATCGAGCATTTATGCACATTTAATAAATGTTCATTCCACCTTTCCTTTGAAATTTTAATAGCTAATTCTGGTTCCCAGTCTCTTCTAATACCATCCGTAGTTGGTATTTCTACATTTAAGATAATATTATTGGGATGTTAATGTCCTGCTGACGCTGCATCGCCGATGGGCTCCAGCTACATCCCTGTCCGCGGTCAAAATCACTTACAAAGTGGTCATCCTCATGGCACTGGGTTCAGCGCAATAGGTCCAGTCGTTGCATAGCTACGAATGAACAGGATGGTTACATCTGCAAATAATATCATACTTTAAGTTCATGACTTAGTTTTGTAGAGTAGACCGTGGGCGTCAGGTCTCAAACTAGTTTCATGGCATGCCCCATGGACCTTTGGTTGTGTGTGTGGTCACACATCTACAACAGTCATTATGTCACCTAGAGCCTTAGAGGCTCTGAACTAGCAATGTTTGTTAGTTACAATAAACCTCATACGTAGGAATCAGTATAGACCATCCCCAGGTGATAAAAACAGGTTCTGGCTTGTGCAGGAGTGAACACTGATGTTTGCAAATCTCACTCCACCAGTGCTGCAACTACATCAGCAGCGAGGGTTATGGATGTTTCGCTGGACCACTTCCTAGCAGCTGCTGGAGGGTCAAACAAGCAAATTTTCTAATGTACTATAACAAACCCATTGCCAAATCTATTTTTAGGTTCTGTTTTTAATTACTCCTGGATGAGTGGGATTACTATGATTATCATTTCGTCATTAAAAAGCATCAGCATGTTTACATTTATGTCATGCTTTATTAAATTTCACTCATCCCTGGTCAATTGATGCAGTGTGTGACGCATCGACTCGTGTCCACGGCATGAACTCACAGAGCTTCAAAATCTTCACATAGTCACTCACGTGACTCCGAAGTAAAATAGTAAGATTAGACGAGAACTTACCAGTTTGAAGTTTGATCTTTATTTTATGTGGAGTTACGATGAGGGATTACATGCCCTCCGCTCCCAACCCTCTCTCATAATGGTCAGCTGGTAATTCTAGTTTCTCGAATCTTACTATATTCAGTTCAACAACTGTTATCTGTGATTTCACACCGCTGCTTTGAAGATTGACGCGCATGCGGGCTTCTATTCACGTAATCCCTCATCGTAACTCCTCATAAAATAAAGATCAAACTTCAAACTGGTAAGTTCTCGTTTAATCTTACTATTCTTACACATTCACTTTCTCTTTCATTTTCTTTCTTTCTTGCTGTTTCTCTCTTTTTCTATTTCATCTTAGCTAAAATTAAAATCGAAGCTGTACAATAAATGTATTATGTCATATGCTGCGGTTTATACTGTTGTACACTGCTTCTAATAAAAATAAATTTAAAAAATAAATATAAAAGAGAGGATTACTTGGGGTTTACACGAGGTTTACAGGGGTTTAGAGGCGATTACAGGTGTTTAGAGGTATTTAAAGGGGTTTACAGGGGTTAGAGGGGTTTGCAGCGGTTTACAGGGGGTTAGACAGGTTTAGAAGGTAGAGGGCTTTAGAGGGTTTTCAGGGGGTTTACAGGAGTTTAGAGGGGTTTAGAGTCATTTAGAGGGTGGTTTACTTGGGGTTTAGAGGGGTGTAGAGGGGTTTAGATGGGTTTAGAGGGGTTTACAGGGGGTTAGAGAGGTTTAGAGAGGATTACAGGGGTTTACATGAGTTTACAGTGGTTTAGAGGGGTTTACAGAAGTTTAGCTGTTTACAGGTGTTTAGAGGAGTTTAGAGGGGGTTACAGGGGGTTTAGAGGGGTTTAGCGGGTTTAATATGGGTTTAGAGGGGTTTACATGCGTTTACAAGGGGTTAGATGGTGTTTACAGGTGTTTAGACGGGTATAGAGGGGTTTACAGGGGTTTAGAGGGGATTACCTATGATTAGACGTGTTTAGATGGGTTTACATGGGGTTAGAGGTGTTTAGAGCGGTATAGAGGGGTTTGGTTGGGTTTAGAAAGGTTTAGAGGGGTTTAGATGGGGTTTAGAGGCGGATGGAGGTGTTTAGATGGGTTTTGAGTGTGTTTAGAGGGGTTTATACGGGTTTAGATGGGTTTAGATGCGTTTACAGGGGGTTACAGGTGTTTAGATGGGTTTAGATTAGTTTAGATTAGTTTAGAGGGGGGTTACAGGGCTTACATGGGGTTTAGAGGAGTTTATAGTGGTTTAGAGGGGTTTATATGGGGTTTAGAGATGATCACATGGGGTTTACATGGGTTTAGAGGATATTACAGGTGTTTAGTTGTTTAGAGGGGTTTAGAGGGATTTATAGGGGTTAGAGAAGTTTGCAGGGGTGTACAGGTTAGACGGTTTACAGGGGTTTAGTTGTTTATAGGTGTTTGGAGAGCTTTAGAGGAGTTTACAGAGGTTTAGAAGGGTTTACATGTGATTTACAGTGGGTTTAGATGGGGTTTGGTTGGGTTTGGAGGGGTTTAGAGGTGTGTGTAGTGGTTTAGATGGGTTTTGATGTGTTTGGACGGGTTTGGAGGGAGTTATATGGTTTTAGAAGGGTTTGGAGGGGGTTGGCGGAGCTTAGAGGGGTGTAGATGGGGCTAGAGGGGGTTTGGAGGGGTTTGGTTGGGTTTAGAAGGGTATAGAGGAGTTTAGAGGCGTTTGGAGGGGTTTAGCGGAGATGTACATGGGTTTATACGGGTTTAGATTAGTTTGCAGGGGGTTACAGTGGTTTAGAGGGGTTTAGTGAGGTTTAGATAGCGTTAGAGGGTTTACAGGGGTTTAGAGGGGTTTGTAGATGTTTGGAGTAGTTTAGAGTGGTTTAGAGTGGTTTGGAGAGGTTTGGCGTAGTTTAGAGGGATCTAGAGGGTGTTACGTGGGTTTGCAGGTGTTTACAGAGGTTTAGAGGGGTTTCGAGGGGCTTTAGAGAGGTTTAAAAGGGTTTACATGGGTTTAAAGAGCTTTATATGGGGTTTACAGGTGTTTACATGGGTTAACATGTGTTTACAGATGTTGAGAGAGGATTAGAGGGGTTTACATGGGGTTTAGATGGTTTTAGAGAGGTGTACATGGGGTTTACATGGGTTTAGAGGGGTTTACGGGGGTTTAGAGGGATTTAGACAGCATCTTCCCATCAGAACTGCACCCTCCATCGACTCCTCTATGTTGAGACTTAAAACTCATCTTTACTCTCAAGCCTTTCTTGACATCCTCTGAGTGAGGGCTTTATGTATTTATGTATGTACGTAATCTATGAACCACTGTTGTATAACGTTAGCACCTCCACCAATGTAAAGCACTTTGGCCAACGAGAGTTGTTTTTTAAATGTGCTTAGAGATGTTTAGTGGGGTTTAGAGGGGTTTACAGGGGGTTAGACGGGTTTACAGGCTTTACAGGGATTTAGAGGGGTTTACAGGGGGGTTAGAGAGGGTTAGATAGGTTTACAGGGTTTTAGAGGGGTTTAGAGTGGTTTAGAGGAGTACTCTACAGTACTTCCCGCTTCTGGGAGTGAGTGGAGCAGGGCAATGGAAATCAGCCGGGGCCGGGACCGGGGCGCTCTCTGAACGGCAGTGCGAGTCAGGCATGTTCCACCCGGGCGAGTTTCGGTCAGGTGTTTGGGAGTCGCTTGTCCACATATTTGGCGTGCTCCACATTCTTAAGAAGACGATCAGCGATCAGCACAACCTCAGAATGCTGAAAAATGTCTTGGTTGTTGGGCCGAAGATTGTGACACCTTCAGCAGTGGGTGGGGAGATGCCGCGGTGTGTGGTCGCAGGAGGAGCACACCAACACTGAGGTACTTCACACGAAATAACTTCCCTGCTTCTTGTACGTTTCAAAACTAGTAGTGGAAACGTTCTGTGACCAAATCTTTTTCTTTCCCCAGAAGCCACCTTACCGGCTGAAAATGTCCAGCATTTGCACTTTCTAGTTCCGATATCAAATAAATGCAAGACAGACACGACATGCTCGAGTGAGTCAGGGGAGAGGGGAAAGAGAGATACGTCACCCATTCCTTCTCTCCAGAGATGCTGCCTGTCCCACTGGGTTACTCCAGCATTTTGTGTCTATCTTCGGATTAAACCAGCATCTGCTGTTCCTTCCTACATGTCCTTCAAATAAATGCAGTTCTGTTTTCTATCTCGGTATCCTAAATAACCCATATGATATAGCGAGTTGTGGTCGTGAACGAGTCGACATTCCCACGAGCGCGGCTGCAAGTGGCGCTGCTGACAAAGCTGCTGCCTCTCATTGCTGGAGACCGCGGTTCCATCCTGACCCGGCGTGGGTTTCCTCCGGGTGATCCAGTTTCCTCACGCGGGGGAAAGAGAAGGGGGGGGGAAAGAGAAGGGGGGGGGAAAGAGAAGGGGGGGGGGGAAAGAGAAGGGGGGGGGGGGGAAAGAGAAGGGGGGGGGGAAAGAGAAGGGGGGGGGGAAAGAGAAGGGGGGGGGGGGGAAAGAGAAGGGGAGGGGCGGGGGAAAGAGAAGGGGGGGGCGGGGGAAAGAGAAGGGGGGGGCGGGGGAAAGAGAAGGGGGGGGGGCGGGGGAAAGAGAAGGGGGGGGCGGGGGAAAGAGAAGGGGGGGGCGGGGGAAAGAGAAGGGGGGGGCGGGGGAAAGAGAAGGGGGGGGCGGGGGAAAGAGAAGGGGGGGGGGGCGGGGGAAAGAGAAGGGGGGGGGCGGGGGAAAGAGAAGGGGGGGCGGGGGAAAGAGAAGGGGGGGGCGGGGGAAAGAGAAGGGGGGGGGGCGGGGGAAAGAGAAGGGGGGGGCGGGGGAAAGAGATGGGGGGGGGCGGGGGAAAGAGAAGGGGGGGGGCGGGGGAAAGAGAAGGGGGGGGGCGGGGGAAAGAGAAGGGGGGGGGCGGGTGAAAGATAAGGGGGGGGGCGGGGGAAAGAGAAGGGGGGGGGCGGGGGAAAGAGAAGGGGGGGGCGGGGGAAAGAGAAGGGGGGGGGCGGGGGAAAGAGAAGGGGGGGGGCGGGGGAAAGAGAAGGGGGGGGGGCGGGGGAAAGAGAAGGGGGGGGCGGGGGAAAGAGAAGGGGGGGGCGGGGGAAAGAGAAGGGGGGGGGCGGGGGAAAGAGAAGGGGGGGGGGCGGGGGAAAGAGAAGGGGGGGGGCGGGGGAAAGAGAAGGGGGGGGCGGGGGAAAGAGAAGGGGGGGGCGGGGGAAAGAGAAGGGGGGGGGGCGGGGGAAAGAGAAGGGGGGGGGCGGGGGAAAGAGATGGGGGGGGGGCGGGGGAAAGAGAAGGGGGGGGGCGGGGGAAAGAGAAGGGGGGGGGCGGGGGAAAGAGAAGGGGGGGGCGGGTGAAAGATAAGGGGGGGGGCGGGGGAAAGAGAAGGGGGGGGGCGGGGGAAAGAGAAGGGGGGGGGGCGGGCGGGGGAAAGAGAAGGGGGGGGGGGCGGGGGAAAGAGAAGGGGGGGGGCGGGGGAAAGAGAAGGGGGGGCGGGGGAAAGAGAAGGGGGGGGCGGGGGAAAGAGAAGGGGGGGGCGGGGGAGAGAAGGGGGGGGCGGAGGAAAGAAGGGGGGGCGGGGGAAAGAGAAGGGGGGGGGAAGAGAAGGGGGGGGGGGCGGGGGAAAGAGAAGGGGGGGGCGGGGGAAAGAGAAGGGGGGGGCGGGGGAAAGAGAAGGGGGAGGCGGGGGGAAAGAGAAGGGGGGGGCGGGGGAAAGAGAAGGGGGGGGGCGGGGGAAAGAGAAGGGGGGGGGGCGGGGAAAGAGAAGGGGGGGGGCGGGTGAAAGAGAAGGGGGGGGCGGGGGAAGGAGAAGGGGGGGGGCGGGGGAAAGAGAAGGGGGGGGCGGGGGAAAGAGAAGTGGGGGGGCGGGGGAAAGAGAAGGGGGGGGGGGCGGGGAAAGAGAAGGGGGGGGCGGGCGGGGGAAAGAGAAGGGGGGGGGGCGGGGGAAAGAGAAGGGGGGGGGCGGGGGAGAGAAGGGGGGGGCGGGGGAAAGAAGGGGGGGGAAAGAGAAGGGGGGGGGAAAGAGAAGGGGGGGGGCGGGGGAAAGAGAAGGGGGGGGCGGGGGAAAGAGAAGGGGGGGTGGGCGGGGGAAAGAGAAGGGGGGGGCGGGGGAAAGAGATGGGGGGGGGGCGGGGGAAAGAGAAGGGGGGGGCGGGGGAAAGAGAAGGGGGGGGGGCGGGGGGAAAGAGAAGGGGGGGGGCGGGGGAAAGAGAAGGGGGGGGCGGGGGAAAGAGAAGGGGGGGGGTGCGGGGGAAAGAGAAGGGGGGGGGCGGGGGAAAGAGAAGGGGGGGGGGCGGGGGAAAGAGAAGGGGGGGGGGGGAAAGAGAAGGGGGGGCGGGGGAAAGAGAAGGGGGGGGGTGGGGGAAAGAGAAGGGGGGGGCGGGGGAAAGAGAAGGGGGGGGCGGGGGAAAGAGAAGGGGGGGCGGGGGAAAGAGAAGGGGGCGGGGGAAAGAGAAGGGGGGGGGCAAAGAGAAGGGGGGGGCGGGGGAAAGAGAAGGGGGGGGGGCGGGGGAAAGAGAAGGGGGGGGCGGGGGGAAAGAGAAGGGGGGGGGGCGGGGGAAAGAGAAGGGGGGGGTGGGGGAAAGAGAAGGGGGGGGGCGGGGGAAAGAGAAGGGGGGGGCGGGGGAAAGAGAAGGGGGGGGCGGGTGAAAGAGAAGGGGGGGGCGGGGGAAAGAGAAGGGGGGGGCGGGGGAAAGAGAAGGGGGGGGCGGGGGAAAGAGAAGGGGGGGAGCGGGGGAAAGAGAAGGGGGGGGCGGGGGGAAAGAGAAGGGGGGGGGGCGGGGGAAAGAGAAGGGGGGGGGGGCGGGGGAAAGAGAAGGGGGGGAGGGCGGGGGAAAGAGAAGGGGGGGAGCGGGGGAAAGAGAAGGGGGGGGCGGGGGAAAGAGAAGGGGGGGGCGGGGGAAAGAGAAGGGGGGGGGCGGGGGAAAGAGAAGGGGGGGCGGGGGAAAGAGAAGGGGGGGGGCGGGGGAAAGAGAAGGGGGGGGGCGGGGGAAAGAGAAGGGGGGGGGCGGGGGAAAGAGAAGGGGGGGGGCGGGGGAAAGAGAAGGGGGGGGGCGGGGGAAAGAGAAGGGGGGGGGGCGGGGGAAAGAGAAGGGGGGGGCGGGGGAAAGAGAAGGGGGCGGGGGAAAGAGAAGGGGGGGAAAGAGAAGGGGGGGGAAGAGAAGGGGGGGGGAAGAGAAGGGGGGGGCGGGGAAGAGAAGGGGGGGAAAGAGAAGGGGGGGGAAAGAGAAGGGGGGGGGCGGGAGAAAGAGAAGGGGGGGGGCGGGAGAAAGAGAAGGGGGGGGGCGGGGGAAAGAGAAGGGGGGGGGCGGGGGAAAGAGAAGGGGGGGGGCGGGGGAAAGAGAAGGGGGGGGGCGGGGGAAAGAGAAGGGGGGGGGGCGGGGGAAAGAGAAGGGGGGGGGCGGGGGAAAGAGAAGGGGGGGGGGCGGGGGAAAGAGAAGGGGGGGGGCGGGGGGAAAGAGAAGGGGGGGGGCGGGGGAAAGAGAAGGGGGGGGGCGGGGGAAAGAGAAGGGGGGGGGGCGGGGGGAAAGAGAAGGGGGGGGGCGGGGGAAAGAGAAGGGGGGGGGCGGGGGAAAGAGAAGGGGGGGGGGCGGGGGAAAGAGATGGGGGGGGGGCGGGGGAAAGAGAAGGGGGGGGGCGGGGGAAAGAGAAGGGGGGGGGCGGGGGAAAGAGAAGGGGGGGGGGGCGGGTGAAAGATAAGGGGGGGGCGGGGGAAAGAGAAGGGGGGGGGGGCGGGGGAAAGAGAAGGGGGGGGGGCGGGCGGGGGAAAGAGAAGGGGGGGGGGGCGGGGGAAAGAGAAGGGGGGGGGCGGGGGAAAGAGAAGGGGGGGGGCGGGGGAAAGAGAAGGGGGGGGCGGGGGAGAGAAGGGGGGGGCGGAGGAAAGAAGGGGGGGCGGGGGAAAGAGAAGGGGGGGGAAAGAGAAGGGGGGGGGGGCGGGGGAAAGAGAAGGGGGGGGGCGGGGGAAAGAGAAGGGGGGGGCGGGGGAAAGAGAAGGGGGGGGCGGGGGAAAGAGAAGGGGGGGGCGGGGGAAAGAGAAGGGGGGGGGCGGGGGAAAGAGAAGGGGGGGGGCGGGGGAAAGAGAAGGGGGGGGGCGGGGGAAAGAGAAGGGGGGGGGCGGGTGAAAGAGAAGGGGGGGCAGGGGAAAGAGAAGGGGGGGGGCGGGGGAAAGAGAAGGGGGGGGGGGCGGGGGGAAAGAGAAGGGGGGGGGCGGGGGAAAGAGAAGGGGGGGGCGGGCGGGGGAAAGAGAAGGGGGGGGGCGGGGGAAAGAGAAGGGGGGGGGCGGGGGAGAGAAGGGGGGGGGGCGGGGGAAAGAAGGGGGGGGGGGAAAGAGAAGGGGGGGGAAAGAGAAGGGGGGGGGGCGGGGGAAAGAGAAGGGGGGGGCGGGGGAAAGAGAAGGGGGGGGGCGGGGGAAAGAGAAGGGGGGGCGGGGGAAAGAGATGGGGGGGGCGGGGGAAAGAGATGGGGGGGGCGGGGGAAAGAGAAGGGGGGGGCGGGGGAAAGAGAAGGGGGGGGGGCGGGGGAAAGAGAAGGGGGGGGCGGGGGAAAGAGAAGGGGGGGGCGGGGGAAAGAGAAGGGGGGGGGTGCGGGGGAAAGAGAAGGGGGGGGGCGGGGGAAAGAGAAGGGGGGGGGGCGGGGGAAAGAGAAGGGGGGGGGGAAAGAGAAGGGGGGGGCGGGGGAAAGAGAAGGGGGGGGCGGGGGAAAGAGAAGGGGGGGGGCGGGGGAAAGAGAAGGGGGGGCAGGGGAAAGAGAAGGGGGGGCGGGGGAAAGAGAAGGGGGGCGGGGGAAAGAGAAGGGGGGGGCGGGGGAAAGAGAAGGGGGGGGGCGGGGGAAAGAGAAGGGGGGGGGCGGGGGAAAGAGAAGGGGGGGCGGGGGAAAGAGAAGGGGGGGCGGGGGAAAGAGAAGGGGGGGCGGGGGAAAGAGAAGGGGGCGGGGGAAAGAGAAGGGGGGGGGCAAAGAGAAGGGGGGGGCGGGGGAAAGAGAAGGGGGGGGGGGCGGGGGAAAGAGAAGGGGGGGGCGGGGGAAAGAGAAGGGGGGGGGGCGGGGGAAAGAGAAGGGGGGGGCGGGGGAAAGAGAAGGGGGGGGCGGGGGAAAGAGAAGGGGGGGCGGGGGAAAGAGAAGGGGGGGGCGGGTGAAAGAGAAGGGGGGGCGGGGGAAAGAGAAGGGGGGGGCGGGGGAAAGAGAAGGGGGGAGCGGGGGAAAGAGAAGGGGGGGGCGGGGGAAAGAGAAGGGGGGGGGCGGGGGAAAGAGAAGGGGGGGGGGCGGGGGAAAGAGAAGGGGGGGAGGGCGGGGGAAAGAGAAGGGGGGGAGCGGGGGAAAGAGAAGGGGGGGGCGGGGGAAAGAGAAGGGGGGGGGCGGGGGAAAGAGAAGGGGGGGGCGGGGGAAAGAGAAGGGGGGGCGGGGGAAAGAGAAGGGGGGGCGGGGGAAAGAGAAGGGGGGGCGGGGGAAAGAGAAGGGGGGGGGCGGGGGAAAGAGAAGGGGGGGGGGCGGGGGAAAGAGAAGGGGGGGGGGCGGGGGAAAGAGAAGGGGGGGGCGGGGGAAAGAGAAGGGGGCGGGGGAAAGAGAAGGGGGGGGGAAAGAGAAGGGGGGGGAAGAGAAGGGGGGGGGGAAGAGAAGGGGGGGGGGCGGGGAAGAGAAGGGGGGGGGAAAGAGAAGGGGGGGGGCGGGAGAAAGAGAAGGGGGGGGGCGGGAGAAAGAGAAGGGGGGGCGGGGGAAAGAGAAGGGGGGGGCGGGGGAAAGAGAAGGGGGGGGCGGGGGAAAGAGAAGGGGGGGAAAGAGAAGGGGGGGGAGAGAGGAAAGGGGGGGGAGAGAGAGAGGGGGGGAGAGAGAGAGGGGGGAGAGAGAGGGGAGGGAAGAGGAGGGGAGGGGGGAAAGAGGAGGGGAGGGGGGAAAGAGGAGGGGAGGGGGGAAAGAGGAGGGGAGGGGGGGAAAGAGGAGGGGAGGGGGGGAAAGAGGAGGGGAGGGGGGGAAAGAGGAGGGGAGGGGGGGAAAGAGGAGGGGAGGGGGGGAAAGAGGAGGGGAGGCGGGGAAAGAGGAGGGGAGGGGGGGAAAGAGGAGGGGAGGGGGGAAAGAGGAGGGGAGGGGGGGAAAGAGGAGGGGAGGGGGGGAAAGAGGAGGGGAGGGGGGGAAAGAGGAGGGGAGGGGGGGAAAGAGGAGGGGAGGGGGGAAAGAGGAGGGGAGGGGGGGAAAGAGGAGGGGAGGGGGGAAAGAGGAGGGGAGGGGGGGAAAGAGGAGGGGAGGGGGGGAAAGAGGAGGGGAGGGGGGAAAAGAGGGGAGGGGGGGAAAAGAGGAGGGGGGAAAAGAGGAGGGGGGGAAAGAGGGGAGGGGGGGAAAGAGGAGGGGGGGAAAGAGGAGGAGAGGGGGGGAAAGAGGAGGGGAGGGGGGGGAAAGAGGAGGGGAGGGGAGGGGGGGAGAGGAAGGGAGGGGGGGAAGAGGAAGGGATGGGGGGGGAGAGGAGAAAGAGGGGGGAGAGGAGAAAGAGGGGGGGAGGAGAAAGAGGGGGGGAGGAGAAAGAGGGGGGAGAAAGAGGAAAGAGAGGGGGGGCAGAGGAGGAGGGGGGGAAGAGGAGGAGGGCGGGAGACAGAGGAGGGGGGGAGAAAGAGGAGGAGGGGGTAGAAAGAGGAGGGTGGGGGAGAAAGAGGAGGAGGGGGGGAGAAAGAGGAGGAGGGGGGAAGAGGAGGAGGAGGAGGGGGGGAAGAGGAGGAGGAGGGGGAGAGAGGTGGAGGGGGGGGAGAAGAGGAGGAGGGGGGAGGAGGGGGGGGAGGGGGAGAGGGAGGGGGACGGGAGAGAGGAAAGCTAGGGTAACTTGAAAGTAGAGAAATCAACATTCATACTGCTGGGTTGTAAACTGCCTAAATGAAATATGACGTGCTGTTCCTCCAATTTGCAAGTGGTCTCAACCTGACAGTGGAGGAGAAGGAGGCCCAGGACAGGAAGGTTAGTTAAAATGTTTGGCGACCGGGAGATCAATGGTCAGCGTTGACTCGATGGGTCGAAGGGGCCGTTTCCATGCTGTATCTCTAAAACTAAAATCGCAACAAGATAAAGAAGGCATAAAAGACTGCAAATGCTGTTAATTTCACTGCTCCCAATTTACTCTACCTACTTCCTATTGAACAATGCTGTAATCTGCCCAACTCCAATTT